>PVIH01000679.1:0-308357 GCA_004025045.1 Sigmodon hispidus
TACCCTTGATAAGCCATGCTTATCATTCTTATCCTCTATATAGTTATTGTTAACTCTTCCACATTTTAAATTCTTTTTACTGTGTTTTTTTTTAATAAATACAAAATAAAGGAAAAAAAAAAAAGAAAAAAAAAATCATAATTGATAAGAAATCCAGTGTGTGTATCAGACTAAACTGGAGCAATGTCTGTTATTAATGAAGCATCCACTAAGGTGCAAATAAAGCAATGTCCTCGTGTTTTCTGTTATGGCAGCCAAGACTGAACAGCAGATACAAGAACTATAAAAACAGAAGGGGGGCTTTGCAGCTCAGAAATAACCCTATAAATAGCAAAGATTCAACTTTACATTAAAAAAAAATCAAGAATCTGAATTTACATGAATAGTATTAGAAAGATCACACATATACATGTTGTGAAACATTATTTTAAGGTGTATTACATTTGTTTATACTGTGGAACATTTGTTTCATGATGTAAAGATATGTTGCATGTATTTAACTGTGTGAAGTGTGTTACTTTACCAGTTTAAAACACCTGATTATCTAATAAAGAACTGAATGGCCAATAGCTGGGCAGGAGAAAGGACAGGCAGAGAGAATAAACAGGAGGAGAAAAAGAGGGATCCAGAAGCAAGAGAAGATCAAGAAGCAAGAAAAGAAGGGGCCAGCCATCTAGCTACATAGCTAGACATGGAATAAAAAGGAAAGAAAATATATACAGAAATACAAAAAGGTAAAGAGTCAGAGGCAAAAGGTTGACAGGATAAGTTAAACTGGCTAGAAATTGGCCAAGTTAAGGCAGGGCATTCATAAGAATAAGACTCCATGTGCATTTATTTGGGAGCTGGGTGGTGAGTCCCCAAAAGAGCAAGGAGTAAAAAACACCAATAATACATACACACAATGCAAGAATAAACTGACCATGGCTATATGGGAGGGGCTGCTCCTTTCTCTCTGCATATTCTTCCTAGGCTGTGGACTTCACTAAAGAAGATAATGGCCCCAGGTGTGGATGAATCATTTTAGATGAAGAGCTATCAATTACTGGCAAGAAGGTCAAAATATTTAGATGGCACAGTTTTTATTAAAAAATGGTATAAAGAATCAAAATATAAACATACCAACTATAACTTAAGACATAACATGATAAATAAAGCAGCATTCATTAAAGACACAGGAGAAATTTCACCCTGATAGAAGGTTAAAACAAAAGAAACAGTAACGACCTAAGTTCTCTTTTAAAGTGAGCACTGAGACACAGAGTCAAACTACAAGACTAAAAGGCATACGGGAACTGGAGCCTTCTCTGAGCAGCTGGCCTAGAATAACAACTAAGAAAGAGGGCATTTAGAGGAGTTTCTTTTCTGTTATCTGTATATAAAGAGGAGTGGGCATGACTGTAGTACCGCCAGAGGCCAGAAGAGAGCATCAGATCCCCTGGAGCTGGAGTGACAGGTGTTTATAAGTCACCAGGAATCCTCAACTTTACATACTCCACACTGATATCTGCTAAACCATCTCTCCAGTCCCTTGAAGGCTGACATTTTAAGAGATTCCAGTAGGCCAGAATAAAGGAGTCATACTAACTTAGTAACTAAGCAGCAAGGGGATTGTTTAGAGGCATCTGTACTAGTTACATCAGATCTAAAATTGTCTTTCCTCCACACATGGAGAGGCAGAAATAATGAAAACCATCTTGTAAGATATAAAGCCCCTAAGCATACTGAATGTGCCCACACCAGGAGTGAGAGTAGACATGGTACCAGAGAATAAGGATATAAAAGTATAAGGAAATGTCTGCCAAATAGTAACATCAGTCCAGCTGAACATGCACAGAAAGAATACACAGGATATTTAATAAGCATGGTTTTAATATTCTCTCCATGAACACTTAACAACATGAGATCATTACTTCAATGAAACACTGAGCAGAAGTGGAATAGAAAAAGCAGATATTCATATATGGCTGAGTAATGAAAAAGTAGCTTCAATGAAAAGTAAGGGCAATGAATACTGAAAACCAAAAAGGGTAGACTAAAGTAATATGAAGGTAGAAAGTGTATGATTTTCTAAAATATTAGATAAACATAAGGGATGAGGAAAAGAGATATCAATTACGTCCTGAGAAACTGTGTGTCTTAAGAAACTTGGAATGGGGGGCTGGAGAGATGGCTCAGCGGTTAAGAGCACCCTCTGCTCTTCCAGAGGACCCAGGTTCGATTCCCAGCACCCACATGGCAGCTAACAACTGTCTGTAGTTCCAGTTCCAGGCAAACACCAAGGCAAATAAATAAATAAATAAAGTTTAAAAAAAAAAAAAACAAACTTGGAATGAAGGGAAACAAGTGCCCTTTTAAGTGCTGAGACATCTCTCTAGTCACTATCTTGTTTTATTGATATAGGCACACATGATGTGTATGGGGGTGCATATGGAACCCATGCAGAGATAAGAGGCAACTCTATGAAATAACTCCTCTGCTCCCACCTTTCTGAAGTTCAAAGGACTAAATTTAGGTTATCAGCTTTACTCACTGAGCCATCTGGCAAGTCAGAGAGTTTAAGGTTTCGGGGTTTTTTGTTTGTTTCTTTGTTTTGAGATGGTTTCTCTGTGTAGCCCTTGTTGTCCTGGACTTGCTCTGTAGACCAGGCTGGCCTTGAACTCAGAGATCCTACCTCTGCCTACCAAGTGCTGAGAATAAAGGCGTGCGCCATCCCACCACTGAGCTGGCAGTGATACTTTTGCAACAGTCTCAAATATTTTTAATTATCAAAATAAAGAGAATACCAATAAGCTGGTTCCCAAAATTCACAAGAACTGGCATGAAAAGAAATTTGTGTTGTTTTTCATGAAGGCTGTTATTACCATGGTTACCTCCATCTAATGGACCTAAGCACATCTAAAAATCAGATTAAGACCTGATTATTCAAAAGTAAAAGCTACTTAAATACCTGACAAGAAACCCAGAACCGCACTAGAGACATATATGCACAAAAATTGTAAAGTTAAGTTGTAAGTAATGCTAATCCAGGATGCGAGAGCTTAGCCTGGGTGACAGAAAACCAACATTACTACAAACAGAAGCTGCCAACACTGCAGCACTGACTCTGCTTCTATAGCACCAGAAATCACAGGCAAAGTGTCCACTAAAGTTTTACTACTGAGGTCAAAGGCCCTAGTGGGAAAGCTACTGCTTTTTGTTGTTTATACTTTTTTAACTATTACTTTTAGGTTTCTATGTGTATGAGTGTTTTGCCTACATGTATGTCTGTGCACCACATTCATGCAATGCCTACAGAGGATGGAAGAGTGTGTCAGATCCACAGGAACTAGAGTTACAAACAGTGTGAGCCACTTTATAAGTGTTGGAAATCAAATCTGTGTCCTCTGGAAGAGCAACTAGTGCTCTTAATCACTTATCTACTTCTCCAGCCCCTTCCTCCACCCACGTTTTTTAATTTATTTTTATTTTACATATATGAGTGCTTTGCCTGCATGTATGTATGTAAATCACGTGTATGCAATGCCTGTGGAGGGCAGAAGGAGTTGGATGCCCTGAAACTGAAGTTAGAGACAGTTGTGAGACCCCATACAATGCTGGAAAGTGAACCTGAATCCTCTGGAAGAGCAGCAAGTCATCTAACTGCTGAGCCATCTCACCAGCCCCATACTGCTGCTGACTCCAGAACCAATGTTTTTATATGCTATGGTCTATCAGTGATATACCAAAGTAACCCTCAGAATGAAATTATATTTGCAGAAATTGGTTAACATTGTTCTTTATGATAACCTAATGTCTAGTTTCAACTTAAAGCAAAAAAAGAAATATGATATGAAAACTCTGTGCTATTATGAAACTTCCTTCAATTAACTTGGAAAAACAAAACATCATAAAGATGTGTTAAATTAGAATATTCTCTCCTTATACCCACCATACTACTTTACTACATAAAAATAAATCTTCAAAATAGATGAAAGAAACACATGATGTTTCCTTTACAATCTTACTCCTTTTATTTATTCATGTATTTTATGTATACACCATAACAAGTAATGTGATCCCACTACAGACGGTTGTGAGACACCATGTGGCTGCTGGGAATTGAACTCAGGACCTGTGGAAGAGCAGTCTCTTCCACTGAGTCATCTCAATCTTTAATTCTCCAGCAATCCCTCCTTTCAAAGAATCCCTGTCTAAGGTGACAGAAGCAAAGTCAAAGCAAATAAGACACAGCTCTTTTGTTAGGCACCAGATTCATGGATTGTTGTGTTGTTTTCAGAGATAGAATTACTTCAAAGACATAAAACCAATTCCTCAAATGGCTGAGAACAAAATTCAAAACTATTCGGCTGCTATGAAAAAAAAAAGATAGTAAGAACCAAACAAACCCTTTCTTACCAACTGAACTTCACCAAAAGCACCTCTTCCAATAACTTTTACAACATCATAGTCTTCTGCTTTCATCTGTAAACCTCTGATTTTTTTCACAATTTTCTCATCTATAATAAAAAGATCACCATACTTTTAATAGTAATCATTATGAGAAATATTCAAAAATAGTCACCATAATAATAAACTTGGGGGGGTTCAAAACAGGACTTCTCTGTAGCTTTGGCGCTTGTCCTGGAACTTGCTCAAATTCACAGAGATTTCCCTGCCTCTGCCTCCAAGTGCTGTGATTAAAGGCATGTGCTATCACCACCTGGCCTTTATTTGTAAACATTTTTTATTTCAAGACATTAGAATTAATTTTCAGCTGATCCTTTTAGGCTTTAAAGGACCCTATTTTAAAACTTTGAAATGTGGGACTAGGTATAATGCAGTGACAGACTGCTTAACATGTGAGGTCCTAGGTTCCATCCCCAGCACCAAAATAAACCAACATTCTAAGATGTGTGTTGTCTTTGCATCAAGGAACCAAGGTACTGTGATTTGTTGGCACATGTCCAAGAAGATCACTAACTGCCAAAGCAGGATTACAGCTGCTTCCCACTCTGCCATGTGCAAGTGACATCGATGACTCAGGCAATCTCGATGCCTTAACAATCATGGCAGAGAGTAGTCACAAAGCCCTGCACGTCAGACAGAACCAGGAGACTAAACACAAGGACTTTACATTTCAGGATGGCCTAGGCCATATTGCTACAAGTTATCTCAAAAGAAGAGGAAGGGATGAAATTACTTGTAATTCCAAATTTAGACATGGAGCTTAACCTACTTCTTTAAAAGGCAGCAATCACATGAATATATAGTAACCATTAAATGGAAAAATGTCCTAACACTAACAATTCCAAAATAAGGGATTTAGCTGTGGGGATAAAGAGAATGTATTAATTACTCTGAAATTTCCTTTCCCCCCTTATCAGACATTTTTAAAATTTTACGTTTTTTGCATTGTGTGTTTAAGAGTGTGGGTTTGTGTGAATATAGTGCCTTCAGAAACCAGATGAGGGCATCAGATTCCCCAGGAGTTAGTAACAGGTAGTTGTGAGCTGCCTGACGTGGGTCCTGGAAACTGATTACAGGTACGCTGCAAAACACTATGTATTCATAACAGCTGAGCCACCTCCAGGCCCCTGGGACTAACTGTTCTTTTTCTTTTTTCTTTTTTTTTTTTTTTTTTTGTAAACCTGACTGTCTTACTTTGTAGCCCAGGCTAGACTTAAACCTGTGATAGTCCTCCTGCTTCAGTTTCCTGGATTGCTACATACAAGCAGGATCCACCATGCCCAGCTCACAATGAGAATATATTTTCAGAACCCAAGTATTCCAACACAATGCTGACAAACATTGAAGGTAACCAAATACAGGATACTGATATCAGATCAGTTTTCTTTAACTAGATTTATATACCTATACATAAATTTCTGAGACAAAACTTATTAAAGTCTTCTGGCTAAATGAGAACAAAGTCATAGAATTACAATATTAACTTAAAATTTTGCTTAGGTTAGCCATAACCAAGAGTTATATGGTATTAACAATTCACATAAATTTTATCTTTTAAATTTTATCTAATTTATGTATTGTCGCTTAGTTCAGTAAAGTTACTTTGAAAATACAAAATATTATTTTTAAATAAAACAAACAGCACACTTAATAAAAGCAAGTTGAATAGTTAATAGGTTGTGGTGGTTTGAATAAGAATGGTCCCATAGACTCATACAGTCAAATGCTTAGCCACCAGGGAATGGCACTATTTGAAAGAATTAGAAGAATTAGGAGGTGTGGCCTTGTTGGAAGAAGTGTGTTACTAGAGGGTGGGCTTTGGGTTTCAAAAGCCCATGCCAACACCAGTGTCCCACTTTTGACCTGCAAGCAGGATATAGGCCTCAGCTACTGCTCCAGTGTCACCTTGCTCCCTGCCAGGATGACAATGGACTAAATTTCTAAAATTGTAATCAAGCAATACAACAGTAGCTAGGTCATGGGTTAACAAAGCTAATAGATTTAAGTACCAAAAAAATTAACCAGACACATCTCATTTAAAGTTTGACTCTATGTCTAAACAGAAATAGTAAAAAAATAAATATACTTACATCTATTCAAGAAATTATCTATATTTTTATTTTTCCTCAAAGCAGGAAAATCCAAGTCAAGGACCAAGGAATTTAAGCCATCCTGTTAAAAAAAATACAAAAGAGTAATAAGTAAGTTTGTATAATTCTGAAGTATTCAAGTTTTTAAATATTATATATGCTATTTTCACTGAGTAAATATGAACCCACGCTTATATCTGTGGAGACTCCCCATGGCCAACAGCTTGAACAAGTTTCCTAACCTGAGAGTGTTAGCTGAGAAGCTGGGAGTATACACAAGGGCAGAGTTTGATACCTAGCAAAGCAAAAAAGGATAAATGCAGCTTGTAAGTTTTCTTGTGTCTATTGTATATGGAGGAAAGGGAAGTATCAAAAACAAATAAGATGACATCCTTCTTTCAAGTAAATGAATGGAGTCATAATCATACTGACTAAAATAACCAAGACCCAGGGTGACAAGCACTGCATGTTCTCTCACTGAAGGCTCCTAGTCCCCAAATCTTCAGATAAGGCCAGCCTAGGTTTAATACTGTCTAATAGAAATGTCTGCTTTCTATTTCACCCAGAAAAATTTGAAACATGTTACCTGACCTACTGTCATTAAGATACTGCAAGATTTTTAAGCCCAACTGTATGACAGCCTACTTTATCCCATCTTCAACAACAACAGTTTCATTACCTGGTAAGAGATGTGTTTGCCTGAAGAAGACACAATTTGCCACGAAACACAACAAATAAAAATGAATTAAAAGGTAAAAGGGGCTGCTGGAATGGTTTAGCAGGTAAAGCACTCACCAGCCTGATGACCTGAGCTTAACCCTAACCCTACCTACCCATAGTAAAAAGCCTGATAAAACTGTATCCTAGCTCTTTTACCAAGAGGTAGGAGCCAGAGACAGTAGAAATTTCCTGGGATTCCTAGCCTGAGGACTCAGAACACACAGAACAAGAGATCTTGTCTCAACAAGGAAGAAGGGGAGAACCAGCTCCGGAAAGTTGTCGTCTGACCTCTATGAAAACCCTATGGAACACATACGCCCGCACTCACATATATCCATCATATAAACCTGTAATAATGATAGGTAAATAAAATAAAGATTTTAAGGTGAAAATGAACCATATATTTTGCCACATGGATTAACTTGATTACAAAAGCCTGAGTCACTGGCTCAATACAATATAAATATTGTATAAATAGCCTTCCTATTTTCCCTTATGAAACTCTTACCTGTAACTACAGAAAAAGCATCTCTTAAGACTCCCAAAGATGCCTTATTCCCAGTATTCAGGAGGTAGAGGCAGGGGGATCAAGGCCTCCCTGGTCTACATAGTGAGTTTCAAGACAGCCAGGACAATCCAGAGCTGTGTAGAGAAACTCTATATTAGAAAGAGGGGAGGAGATGGGGGGAGGTTCCTGATGCCTTAAAACATAAGGAATACGCTGTTGAAGTAATAGTAGCTATCGTCCATACTTAGGACACTGAAAGAGAAACCAATTGTATGCATTTTCAAGTGTGGGGAGGAATAGGCTCCTGCAGTAAAGAACATACATTCAGCTAGTCTCAATCACTGTGCCCTGCATCTGCTTTTCTCTGGAAGAAGGCATTCTGCTCATCTGCCTGGATGCTACTTATTTAACACACACACTTTAGAGATCTTTCTCACTTCTCCCCACCTTGGAATAAAGTCTCTCTTCTGAACTGCCCCAGAAAAGTTTTTTTTTTTTTTCATTTTCACTGAAATATTCACTGAGCACATGGTAGCCATTAAAAAAAAACTTTTCCCCCCACATACAGGGTTCCTCTGTATAGCCCTGGCTGTTCTAGAACTTGCTCTGTAGGCGAGGCTGGCCTCAAATTCAGGAGTTCACCTGCCTCTGCCTCCCAAGTGCTGGGACTAAAGGCATGCACCACCATTCCTGGGATTCTGTAGAGTTTTATATTCATTTTTAATATCACATTAAAAATACTTTAATAATGTGGAATCTGGGTACCTTCTTAAATTTTGTGCCTAGTGCAAGTACCTCGCTGGCTCTATTCCAGCTCTGATCCTGTGGGACTGACTGCTACAACATATTAACTAGGTAACAGGAAGTTGTGACAGCAAGTCATCAACTACAGCACATGTGGGACTGTCTATGTGAGATCTGAATCAGAGCTACAGAAGTGTCTTTCCCATTGCGCCATCTCTCTAACTCCAAGTTGCTTTTCAATTTAATTTTTATTTTTTAAAAAAACCAAATCACCGCACACTAGAAAAGGAATACATGAAAGTAGCTTTCTCTATTGTCTATGCAACAGTCTTGAAGGGTCCTCATTGAATAGAGCACAGCTGGCAGCAGCTGTTCTAAAACATGTACTCTTGTCTTTTTTCCTTCTGACTTTGTATGTAAATATTCAGCTTCACAGCCTGCCTCATTTTAATAAAAAAAAAAACAAAAAACAAAAAAAACAAGAACAGCCTTGACGTAGGAATGTCTTTCTGTACACTGTGAATATTATTCTTTAAATAAAAGGACTGTTTTAGGCTATGCAAACACCATATAAATAGGCAAAAGAATCAGAGCATAAGTAAAAAAAAAAAAAAGGCAAAGTTAACACAAAATGACCCAGTTGCCCATAAAACAAGATAACAAAATAAATAAGCCACAGGCCACATAGCAAGACAAATTAATAATAAATTAAAATAAAAGAGCTAACTAATAAATATGCCTAAGACATAGGCCAAACAACATAAAATTAATATAAATGTCTGTGTGTTTCTTTGAGACTTTGAGATTGCTGATCCAGATAAGTGGTGACAACAAAACTAAACCAAAAAACTAAATGACCAAAAACCTCATGTTACAGATGGAGTCCAACCTTAAATTATATACATGCATGTGTCTACGTGTGGCTGTGTGTATTTGAGCATAGGCACTCCCAGAAGCCAGAAGAGAATAGCAGATCCCCTGGAGCAGAGAGAGTTAAGGTAGTGTGAGCCATTTATGTGGGTGCTGGGAACTGAGCCCCGGGCTCACTGGAAGAAGAGTGCTCCTTCCAAACTTTCTTGACCACTAAACCATCTCTCCAGGGCCCCAAATCCTCTCAAGAGAAGCTTCGGACAAAAGTACACTTCACCTTTACCCAGTAGGCTACAGTCTGACACACCAAGGGACTGTTTTTTTCCTGTTTTCTTGTTTAACATACATATATTTGTTTATCTGTCTATGGAAGGTGTACCTGCAACACAATACGTGTTTCATTCTACTATATGAAGTTCTAGAGATTTTACTCAATAGTCAGACTTGGCAGCAAGTGCCTTGATCTACTGAACCACCTCACTGGCCTTCAGGGAATTATTTTTTTAAATTAAACACTTTGGGAGGTAGGTATTAAATATCTGTCTTATCCCCCGCCTCCAGCACATGTCTACTTTAAAAAGCTTGAGAGGGAGGGTGATGAATGATGAATAAATGTTATGAATGAGTAAGGGTGGTTAAAGGAAATGTAATTCATACTTCTCTATTCTACTTTACACTTGGTAGCTCATAAGATTTTATTTAGAAATCTTATTTAGAAAGGGGAAATTCCCACTATTAGAAAGCAATACAGGGGCTTGGAGAAACGACTTAAGAGTTGAGAGCACTAGCTGCTCATCCAGAGGACCTGGGTGCAATTCTCAGCACCCACATGATAGCTCACAACTGTCTGTAACTCCAATTCTAGGCTTTGACACCCTCACACACAAATACATGCAGATAAAACACCAATGCACATAAAAATAAATAAATCTTTAAAAAAAAAACAAACAAGGCTAAAGAAAGAGAAAGCAATATGCAAGCTAATTAGTATGTGCAAATTTAGCTTTTAAAGCATAGTTAGCAACCAGTGCCACTCCTGTTTACTATTCCTACATTTCTAGTATCTGAGCAGGACTAAAGATTGCTTGTGTATCAAGTACATATTAGCAACTCATTAAACAAAACTATTCATGCCAGGTGGTAGTGGTAAAGGTCTTTAGTTCCAGCACTGCGGAGGAAAAGCCAGGACAATCTCTGTGACTTCCAGGCCAGCCTGGTCTACACATCGAGTTCCAGGACAGTCAGGGCTACACAGAGAAACCCTGTCTCAAAAAACCAAAACCAAAATAAAACAAAAACAAAAACCAAACAAACAAACAAAAAAAAAAAACTATTCAAAAGACATTGAACCTCAATTTTCCTCTAATTGTAACTCACAAACAGCCATAACCTTTCTTTCATTTAAAAGAGAGAAGCAACAAAATACATGTGTGAATGAACTTTGTCTTTGAACCATCTTATAGGCTGGAAAAACAATTTCTGTAAGTCAGACTGTATCCCAGATTTATTTCCAGGCATCCACCAGATGACCAACAGACCCGAAAATCTCCTAAATTGGAAACATGTACTCCACAGGGTGTACGAAGTGATCTGCTGAGCCACAGGAATAAGAGAGTTGGCTGTTAAAGTATTACTGTTGTAGTTGCTAGGGATCAAGCCTAGGACCACTGAATGCTTGGATAAGTGCTCTACCACAGAGCTACAGCTGTACAAGACAAAATTTAATATAATGGTTTTCAGGAACATTTCACTCTTGGCAACAACGTTTAACCATATATAATACAATATACATGTATTTTATCATGGTTTTTGCATGTTGCCTACTAACCTACTTACTTAACCTCAGATTAAAATTGTGTCATTTTAGAGAACAGACATTTCAAAATATAGCAAACTACAAAATTTAAATATGTAATGTCTATTATATTGAAACTACTTAAAATTGATGTACACACCACAAGTGTAAATTAAAACAATATTTAAGTAGTAACAGCAAACAAAAAGAAAATGATACAGTTGGTCCTTTATCTCTTCCACATACTAAGCTCCTATAACCAAAAATATGAGGCAAAGAAAGAATGAAGTGATGCTCAGTAACACTCATGATCACTCAGCACCCATCTGAAATCAGAACTTAGTACACAATTTCTAACAAAGAAAACTTTCAGTAAAGAACTAACAATTAAATGGCCATAATTTCCTCTAGCATGTTGATGTTTTTAAATGATGATAAGTTTTCTCATATTAAAGAGAAAAGTGTTATTAGTATTATATAGAGCATTAAGGAAAAAGCAGAAGTCAGGCAAAAATGCTGTCCTAAATAAAGCATAGTGCCTCCTAGACCCCCTACAACTGTTCCTGTTCAAGACATTAAGCTGTCTCAAAGGAAAAAAACTCAAGCCTTGGGGATTTGACCAAGGCTGAAGATGCAGACATGTTTGTGATGCTTGGCACAGCTGCCAAGGGACTTAAGAGTGATCACAACTTTATTTTAATCACTACAATTTTCTTACTCTTTTGGTTAAAAGTCTGATCCTATTCTTATTTCTCCAATATTCCTGTGCATGGCTTTTCAAGAACATATATTTTGAAGCTAACAGGATGGCAAGATGGGTAAAGGCATCTACTGCTAATTCTGACAGCCTGGTTCAACCTCAAAGCCCCACATGGTAAGGAGAGAGAATTCTCAACTAGTTTTCTGACTTCCTCTTGTGTACACACACACACACACACACACACACACACACACACACATTCACACATTAAAAACAAATCATCATCCAACAAGCCATTCAAAACCTATACAATGATGTTACTGTTCTGAATTAAACCAAGCACTGAACTAATTTTCATTAAATGTAATGATAATGATTTGCAAAATCTCTTTAGCATCTATCTCTGTTTTGTTCCATTTCTTTAATATCAAAGGATCTAGTCTAAAAATCCAAACACTACCAGGAAACATTAGTTCTCCCTGTATTTTGCTTTGTTTTGATTGACACATACAAGAAACAACTAGTGGAAAATGCAGTTTCTTGACAATATATGCCTTGGAAGGCAATGGAGAATAAGAAACAAATAAAGAAGAATAAGGAAAGTGTGCAGTGAAAGACTTCCTAGCAACTAGAAAGAAGCATTCACATGTTCTAATCTATCTGTTAAATATATGCTGGACATTGCTGTGACATAAATAACCAAAGAAGACAAACGCATTTTAGTACTGAATTACTTCTTTAACACTAAAGTTAAAGAAAACTTTTCTACCAAGTCTCCAGGGGCAGAAACACAAAACTCTTGAACTCCACATACTTGTAAGATCTATCCTCTCTCAGAGAACACAGACACTTACAGACAGTGCTACACATATTCAAAGAGCAGGCTTTTACAACCAAGGGTGCTGTAATACATCATCTCACCAACATTAAAATTTTTAAAAGTAAAGAGTGTTAAAGTGTAAGAAAATACTTTCAATCCTTTGTGACGAGATGAAAAACTACCATGAAAATTTCTAGTTTTATATAAAAGTTTTCTGGGTAATCTTTTACAACACATATTTCAAAAAGTCATTGAGCTTACAGATGAATTATATATTCTTCTATAAAAAGTTAAACTGATCTAAATTTATTTAGGGAAAAGCCTATGTACAGGAAATGACAAAAAAAAAACCCAACTTTTAATGTTTTGAAAGAAATTACTGCCGTAAAGGAAATATTTTGGAAAGGAATGTCTGGAAATGTCACCAGGTATATGTGAGTGCTATTGAGTAACATGCTTTGTATTTTGGGATGAATAAACTATGTTAACTTACATGCTTAAAACATTTACACTATATTCTGGGGCTGGAAAGATGGTTGAAAGCACTGGCTGGTCCTCCAGAGGACCTGGAATCAATTCCCAGCACCCACATGGCAGCTCACAGCTGTCTGTAGCTCCTGTTCCAGGGGATACCATGCCCTCATACTGACATACATGCAGGCAAAACACCAATGCATATAAAAGTTTAAAAACAAAACAAAAATCCTTTAAACTATATGCTTAGCCAGCTAAGCCTAAAGTAGATGCATATATTTTTGCTATTCTATTTTGTCACATCACTGTTGCTATTAACGGTTGGGTACACGTTCCACCTTTATGAATAATGCCCCTCTGTATCTCTGATGGGAGTGTTCTGCTGTGCATTGTGCCCAATGTTAATAAAGCCCCTCTAGTCTGTTACAGAACATACACATGCACTAAGACACCTTGCCTCGGGGTCAAGGGCACCAACTAGGTCTCTCTCTGTGGTGACAGAGCCAGTATAGTTGAGTGGATTAAAACACAAAATTGTATTATTAGAATATAAAAATACATCTAACCTAGATAATTTTTAAGATCTGCCCTCCACCGTCAAAGAAAGCAGATGCTTCTAAGTATCAACAACCACAAAAAAGTTATTAGTTGGTGAACAGAATCAACAAATTTAGTTACTGGTGTGTTGTGTGTCATCTGTTGTAGAATATTATTTTAACTGTGTAAAGGTGTGTCACATTTGTTTCTGCTGCCTGTTATTAATGATGCAATGGCATGTTACATTTGTTTGATTAAATAAAATTAATCTGGTGTCAGGAGGCTGAGTCAGCAACTAACTGACAAAACTATGTATATCGAGGGTGTTTTAGCCGAAAGACTGAGCTGTCCTTCTGCTCAGCCCCCAAAAGGAGACAGGACTAAGGAGAGAAGGTTAGCTACTTGCTATTCAGCCATCTGAGCTAGCAGGATTTCACCTCAACCTTTGAATCCTGAGTTCTATAGAAAAAGAGATTTAGATAAAGTTTCCTTTAATGGCCAGAAGTCTTTGTTGTTAGTTAATATTCCATCTTTCTGGGTCTTTAATGGAGTTTAAGACTAAATAGTTAAGAGTTATAGCTTTCTTTAGCTATGATAGAAAGTAAACTAGGTATAAAACTTTGGAATTACTAAGATAGACAATAGAGTATTTTCTCTGAATTTGCTAAATACAAAATGAATTATATATTGAAAATGTAATTCTTATAGTTCTATTTTTATATATAATTATGTAAATATCAAAACATCAACTTACAAATATTCTCAAAATTTTCTTCCTAACAAGTTTACAAGATTATGAATTTAACAACCACAAATTCCTTAAAAGCAAGAACTGTTCCTTACAGTAAAAACTTTTATTTTCTATATTCTAAACACACACAGTATGTTTGTAGACACACACACAAAGCCAAACTATTAAGTAAATAAGTGCTTACCCAACACATTGGTGTCAACATAGCAAAGGTGAATGAGTCACTGCATGGGCTGACTGCTCATCTAACCCCAGCAGTGCCATTCCATTACAATCACAGTGAAAATGCCTTCCCTCTGCCCCTTAGTCATTACCTCTGTACTAGAAACACTTGCTCCACACTCCAATGTTTTTCAGGTTCTCATGACCTCTTACCTGTCCTCTCCCCTTCTGCTCCAGTCTACTCCTGTTCTAATGCTGAGCAATAATCAATCTTGATTTTGGTCCCTCATCAAAATAGCTTCCAGACTATGTCTACACTGAGCTGACAAAGTAACCCTCTGACCTGTCACTTCCTAGTTTTACTGCCCTTCATTCACACTTAGTGTAGATTCCTAATGTCCATTATAGAAATCAGAAGCCTTGTGAAACTATTGAGTACTTGAATCATGGCTGGCCTAAATTAACTAAATATAAATACACATCAGATTCCAAAGAATTAGGACCAAAACAAGAATGTGAACACCATACCATTCACATGATGAAATCACATTTTGCTTATGAGGTTAAATGAAATCTATTATTGAAATTTATTTTACTAATGTATTTCTACTTTAAAAATGTGCATGTTTCCCTTGCATATATCTGTCCCTAGAGGTTATGGAGTCCAGAAGAGTGCATCAGATCCCCTGCAACAGTAGTTACAGATGGCTGTGAGCCAACATGGATGATGCCAAGAATCAAATGTGGGTCTGCTGAAAGAACAACAGCCTTTGTTCTTAATTTCCGAGCTCCCCTATTTCTACTTTTTAAAATAAGATTACCAGGACATGTAAACTACACACGTGGCTCACCTGCTGCACAGAAGTATCTAGGCAATAAACTTTCACAGTGATCTGTGTACTCTGTAACTGCTCAAAGTAGTCTCTGACTGCTTCATCAGTTAATACCCCGAGGGAAGCCATGTTTCCTGAGTGTCAGAAAGTGTTCTTTGGTCTGTTCTACTTGCCCACATCTTTCTTACCTACTCTTTTCAAAACAGAGTTCAAAGGAAACATTGTCATGACACCTTCCTTCATGAGCCCTCAGGCATTAAAGCGTGTCTTACTTTAAGCTTCTATGTTTACAACAGTTATTACTGCACACAGTTTATCCAGT
This sequence comes from Sigmodon hispidus, assembly GCA_004025045.1. NCBI lineage: Eukaryota > Metazoa > Chordata > Mammalia > Rodentia > Cricetidae > Sigmodon > Sigmodon hispidus. The sequence goes on from PVIH01000679.1 coordinate 15,776, forward strand.
CTCTTAGCCATGAGTTCAAGTACCAAATCCTTCTCATTCAGTTTGTCTCCTCTAATGCTTCTATCCTAGCATCTTTGTCTTCCCTTACATACTAAGAGGAACAAGCAACACGATCATAAAAGACTAAATGTTCCATTTAGCATATTAAATATTTTTATGCAGACACACAATTTGTTTACTCCTGAACCTTTAAAATGACCTTCCTTTTACATCTATGCTCTAGCTGGAACCCTGCTCTCTCTTTATCCTGCAACTGTTTTGTATGATGGACTCTATACATGGGGTAGATGTTTCTCCTTGTTTCCCCACTCTCCATAACTATTTTTTCTTGTCCCATCCTGAGAACTCAGCTTTGCATCAGCTCACCTGTGACTCACTACCACTTAAGCCACCGCTACCCACAGGCTCACTAATCTCAGTCTCTATAAGGTCTTGGTTCACTGTGCACTGTTACACTGTTCTCTAAGAACACTCTCATCATAATTAAACACTCTTCCTGTGGTACATCACCAATAACCACAGCACCTCCATGATTTCAGTTTATGTACCTGAAGCACCATCTTATCTTTCCGGGGTGCTCTAATGCAGTGCTTCTCAACACTCGAGTCCAGACCCCTCTGAGGGCTGAATGACCTTTTCACAAGGGCAGCATATCAGATAGTAGTAGCAAAATCAGTCATGAAATAGGAAAATGTTATAGTTATAGTTTGGGGTCACCATAACATGAGGAACTGTATTAAAGGGTCACAGTGTTTGGAAGGTTAAGAAAGAACAACTGCTCTAATATCTCTGTCTTAGTTAGGGTTTCTTCCTATCCCTGTGAAGAGATACCATGACCACAGCAACTCTCATAAGGAAAACACTGGGGTGGCTCACTTACAGTTTCAGAGGTTCAGTCCTCTAGCATCATGGCAGTGTGCGGGCAGACATGGTGCTGGCTACATCTTGATCAGGCCACAGGAAATGACTGTGACACCAAATGAAGCTTAAGGGACGTCAAAGCCTGCCCCCACAGTGTCACACTTCCTTCAACAAGGCCACAATCCCTATATTCCTTTGATTCAACAGCAAACTTCAATCCAGATTTTCTTCCCCCTGCTCCATCCTCTCCCTCCCCATACTTTTAGTATAACTTAAACTCCACAGCCAATCATCACAATCACACCTCCTCTTACGGTCCAGCTGCTCCATTGTTCTGACTGACAACTTTGATAGCCCAATTCTTTCTCTACTCAGTTTTCACCCACATTCATTTGTATATTCTCTCCCTTTTGCCCTTTCATTATTATTAAAATATATCATGCCTTTTACAGTAGGAAACAAAGGCTTTTGAAACCACTTCCTACAGCCATCATTCCCTTTATCTTTATATAAAAAAAATTATTTGAAAGAAATATTTACAGCAGCTGACTTTAGCTTTGGTACTCCCATTTACTTTAGACCTCAGTCCAATGGGTTTTACCATCTCCTACTTCAATAACAAATAGCTCATGCTCATCAATGACCTATACATCATCCATTGAGCAAATTTGTTCACACCTATGGATGGTCTCTTTGCACTTGAGAATCTTCAGTTGGCTTTGATGAATACAAATAGTTTTCCAGCATTTTTCTGACCATCCCATCTGTTTCCTTCACTGACTTTTTCCTGTGTTGGCTTCTTGCGTTTTAAAACCACTTGTTTTATGGCATTCATTCTGTTTCATGCCTGTAAATGCCATTTGTGTGCTGATGGGTTCTATATTCATTATGCGCCTCCCCCCAAGCCCAAATCCAAAACAGGTCTCTCAAACAACATCCAACACTGCCCTATCCTTTCTCCCTACAACTTCAATCTTCCACATCTCAGCTAATAGCAACCCCACCCTCCCCAGTACTCAAACCAACTACCTGAGTATCAAGTTATATAAAATTAAGTATATATTATTTAGGGTATATGTAAAGTACATTTAAGGTATATAGTTAATTATTTGAAGCTTTTTGTTGTTGTTGTTGTTGTTGAAAGAGTTTCTCTATTGTAACAGCCCTAGCTGTCCTGGAATTCACACACTCGAGGCTGGTCTCGAACTCACAGAGAGCCACCTGCCCTCCTGAGAGCTGGTAGTAGAGGCGTGTGTCATCAATGTCTCATACTTGAAGCATTTTTGAAAATGTTTTTAATTGAAATAAAATGACATTACTTTCTTCCCTCCAGCTCCAGTTACTCTTCCCACACACACTCTTTCAGGTTTATAACCTCTTTTCTCCATTATTATTATTATTATTATTATTAGGTGTATATATGTGTGTGTGCACATATACACGCACAAACACACATACACACACATATATATACAAATACAACTTACTGAGTCTAATTTTGTTGTATGTATATGGTTTCAGGGCTGACTTGTAGAATATTATTTTGAGATGTATTACATTCATTTATGCTATAGAACATTTGATTAATGATGCAAAGCTATGTTGCATTCTTTTATGTTGCCTTTGTTTAACTCTGTGAAGCTGTGTTACTATGCCTATCTAAAACACCTGATGGTCTAATAAGGAGTTTAACGGCCAATAGTGAGGCAGGAGAAAAAATAGGTGGGGCTGGCAGGCAGGGAGAATAAATAGAGAGATCTGGAGGGGAAAGAGGACACTAGGGGCCAGCCACCCAGCCCCTCAGCCAGCAACAGTGTCAAGAGTGAAAGTAAAACATACAAAGTAAGAATAGGAAAAAGCACAGAGGCAAAAGGTAGATGGGATAATTTAAAGTTAAGAAAAACTGGAAAGAAACAAACCAAACTAAGGCTGGGCATTTATAATTAATAGGCCTCTGTGTGTATTTGGGTGCTGAGTGGTGCCTCTCCCCCCCCAGCAAAAAGAACAAAAACAACCAACAGCTGACCACTTTGCATTAAAACTCAAAAAGGTGCTCATACCTAGGATAGGTTGTCTTCCCAGAGCTTATTAGTTACCTATAATTCTTGTCTATGGGTGGAGCCCCACAAAATTTCCTCCCTTCCATGTTAACATGCCCACTTCTATTGCCACTGTTCCAGTCTTGTTTATGCAGCCATTTCTAGGAGAGACTATTTCACAGCAGACTACCTCATATTCTAGCTCTGAACAATCTTTCTGCTCCTTCTTCTATGCATAATAGCTGATGGTGACATTTCAGAGGGGGCATGAAGGCTAGCATGGAATGGCCTCTAGTGGCAAATCTGGAACCTGACAAGATATGGTCAGTAAGTAATGACTGGTATTCTAGTCCTACTTTATGTGCTGCAGAAGCCAGTGCAATTATGATAGTAATGATGGGTACACCCCTCCCCCAGAATAAAATCATACAGAAGAACAGTGACTAATGAATGTACAGAAATAAATGAATTGGAAAACCACCATCTGATAACAGCAAATTAAATCTTAATTGGAAAAATTCCAAAAGATTCTACAACTAGTGGGTAAAAGTAGACTAGAAACATTGTTTTTCCATACTCCAAGTATCTCCTCACAAAATACTCAGGGGCTGCAAAGATGGCTTGTTTATTAAGAGCATGTGCAATTCTTGCAGAAGATGAGGGTTCTGTTCCCAACACCCACATGGCAGCATACTAATCATGAAAAAGAAAAATTGTGAAACATCAGAGATTCTCTTTAAACAAGTGGCCAGTGCTAACATCACCAACAATCACATAAAGTACAGGTCAAGCAAAAAAGATTTGAGAACACAGGAACATGTCTGTGATATCAGCTAAATACCAGCAGGTTCTAACCAGCAATAAACACTAGACAAACCCAAATCCAAGATAATGACTTGTAATCTTTAAAACTCTGGAGAGCAGGAAGCTCATAAGAAAGTCTTCTCCAAGCTGTTTCAGATGAAAGGAGATTAGATGAAATGCATGGTCCTAGATCACCATCACTTTCAATAAAGATTATTTGGACAATATTTTAATGAGGTCTCTATGTAAAATGTATACAAAAGTTACTTTCAATTGTTTCAAAAATAAAAAGCCCTTAAAGTAGATTATGCCAGGCATGTTCTCTTGCTCAGACTTTAGACAAGCTATTTCCCTCCAGAGGGCTCACACTGTATTTTATTAGCAAGGTTAGCTCTCCCAGCCAGATATCTATTTTTCAAGAATATTTTACTCTCTAATACTGTGTTTCTTGTCCTTTTTCTTCTTTCTCTTATCTTATATACTAACTACTATAATAAGGCTCCCATTAAGATGTAAACTGGCAGGAAGAGAATGTTGATGTTTTGGTCACTGCTACAATTCCAAGACCCAATTATACAGCTAAGCTGGGGTTGGAAGAAATAGGAACTCATATTCTTAGGATATAAAATTAACACACAATCACAAAATAAGTTCACTTTCTCAATAAACGCAGTGAAATAAGAAACAGGTAAACTAAACTCTCTGATATATCTTTTCAACAGATATCTACAATAGGAATGAATGACCTAACATTCTTGCTCCAAGAGGTTTAGTGAGCAAACCTACTTCCATATGAAATCTAGTACTGAAGCCAGCTAACACAGCAAGAGAATACAAACATCATACAAACATTCAGTATTAAAACACCAAATATGGCTAGGCATAGTAGTGCATTCCAGTTACTAGGAGGTTAGGGGAAAAATTAATGAGCTCTTCAATCAAAATGAAGTTAGGGTTAGGATTAGAGAAACAGGGCATAATGGTACACCCAGTAATAATAGAGGTAGAGGGAAGAAGATTCAAAGTCAGCCTAGGCTACATAGGGAGTTTCAAGGCTAGAGTAGGCTACATGAAAGCCTATCTAAAAACAAACGAGTAGTGCAGAGAATGTAGCTCTGTGGTTTGGGGTTATGTATGAATCCCTGGGTTCAATTCCCAGCACTAAAAAAATAAAATAAACAAGAATTAATTACATCAAACTAGATTAGAAAATGTAAGTACATGCAGGTAGACATTTCTCAAAAGAAAACAAGACGACATGAAATTTGCTGTCGGAAATTTGCACAGGAAAGAAAGTGGTGTGAACCAAGAGGTATGTATAAGGTTTTTATATTCCATTACCATATTGCCTGAAAAAAAAACTACCAAGGTTACAATTAAAATGACCACAATGGTTTCAATTAATTTTAGTGTAACTAAATAATCTGTATTTGGGGGGAATCAAAAAATCTAAAAATGCTATGACTTCTATACATAAAGTTAAGTGTTCAAATCATTAGCATTTCATTTCACAAATGCTCATTTCTCATGGTCTGCCAAGTAATAATGCTGGTCTTCATTTGCATAACTGTCAGAATTACAATAGAAAAAAATATCATAAGCCAGGTAAGGGGTACATACTTGCAGAACCAGTTATCCAAGAATCTGAGACTGAAGGATCCATTTAGCACATGAGTTCAAGGCCAGTTTGGGCAGCAGCACAATAAAATGGGGATAGGGTGGTAACAACACTGAAGCAAAACAACTTTTAAAATATAAATGCTCTGTAATTTTTAAGAGTATAAGAATTTGAAAACCAAAATAATAAGTCTAGAGAAGCCAGTAAAATAAAAAAAAAGATGTATAAGCAAGATCATGAAGAGTATAAAATAATTATAAATAATATCAGTCACAATAAAGAAAAAATAGATACACACAAAGAACCAATTTTCAGAAAGTAAATTCTAAAATAGTAAGTTAAAACTCCAATAATTACATTTGTTATTAATAGAAAAAGTAACCAATTAAAATAAGAGCAAACAACAAAGCAGACTTTAAGGAAACAGATAAAAGAAAATGTCACAATACAATGATCCTACATTGAAGATGCTAAATGCAGCTCCTAAATAAACACAAGCAGAACTAATAGAAGCAAAGAGAAACAAACAGAAAACAAAATACTAATCTTATGACAAATGTAATAAACCTTTTCTGGCCAAAGAAAAAGACAAAAGGAGTAAATGTAAGACAAGTAAAAATCATCAATGAACTTCATCTGACTGAGACCCAGTGTCTTCAAAAACTGTTAACATATTTTTAAGATTTATTTTTATGTTCTTGTTTATGAGTGTGTATGCTAGTGTGGGGGTGCATGGCACCTGTGTAGGGGTGCCTACAAAGGCCAGAAGAGGGCGGAGAACCCCTAGAGCAGGTTACAGGTGGTTGTGAGCTGCCTGGCATTGGTGCTGGGATCTGAAAAGTGCTCTAAATGGAATCATGTGTTGGTTTTTGTTGTTGCTGTTGTTGATACTGTCTCATTATTTAGCTTTGGCTGGTCTGGAACTTGCCCTGTAGACCAGAGAGGCCTCAGAGATCTCTTGCTTCTACCTCTGTACAGGGAACAAAAGTACTGAGATTACTGAGCAATAGCCACCATACCTGGCCTTCCAAGCATACTTTTTTTTTTAAAACATTTCAAAGAACATGTACAAAAGTGACTCGAGAAATGGCTCAGTGGCTAAGAGAACTTGCTGCTCCTGCAGGACCTTATTTCGGTTCTCAGTATCCATGTCTAGCAGCTTCATAACTTGCTGTAACTCCAGCTCCAAGTGATTCCACACACTCCTCTAGCCTAAGAGGATATGTGTACACACGCACGCGCGCACACACACACACACACACACACACTCACGCGCACACACAAACACACACACACACAGACACAGACACCATAGACACAGAGATTATCTTTTTCCAAGAAAGAAAAAAAAAAGAACATGTACAGAAAATAATCCTACACCAAAAATTTTAAAGAACTAGACACAGTTTCCTTATAAAAGCAAAATAGAGCAAAGGTAGTAGTGAAGAGCTGACTCTCTTATCTACTCCATGTAATTTTAAGATAGTACAACCCCAAGTTCAACGCTGCACAATTCTTCTAACACACCAGGGATCAATGACATGCAGCTTTGGCTACTACTGAGGTTAGTAAGACATGTCTTCTGCCAGACTTGATAAAACGCTTCACTTACTTTGTATCCCCTGCACAAGTATTGACAAACAAATCCAACAATATGGATAAGTTGCAAAAAAAAACATTATGCAAATGTAAAGATACTCAAAAATATATGCTTATATAGTCCAAGGTTTAATTTCTAAGAAATTCTAAAAGAAACACTACTCTGACAGAAAAGATTAAACTGTTAGAAGACATAGGAGATTGGGCTATAAAACAAAATCAGAAAGCTTTTAGAGTGAGAAAATCACTGCATTATCTTGGTCATAATGGTTAATTGATACATTAATTAAGCTGTACATGTCATTTATTTTTCCTTCCAAGGTTCCTTATAACAAATCACTGTTGAAATTAGCAATATTCAGTCAACCCACAAAACATTATTTGTAAGCCAAGGAGTGGGAAAATCCAACACACACTGAACAGAATAGTATAAGATGAAACTGATTGTGAAATGACGTGATAACACAAATAATGACTAAGAACATTAAAAGTGTAACTATATTCCTTACATATCAACAGATAAGAAACATAAGGAGTAAACCAAGTGGTGATGGTGATCATGGATAGAAACCCTGTCCTGGAAAAACAAAAGGCGCAATGCAAGCAGATGGCTTCAAATGAACTAGACACAAAGATGCCGGGAGCCAAAGCCTGTATTTGGCCTTTAATATAGCCATGTTAGCTTAGTCATTTTCAGTTTATGAGTTAGCTATGTTTATAGGCCTCTATTCCCCTCCCATTATAGTTAGCCATTTACCAGCAATTACGTGACTTGCCCTACATTACCAGGAATAGCTTTATCTTTCTGACAGATAAAAAACACCTATGCAAATTATCTGCAGTTAAGACATTCCATGATTAGATTACATACCAACCCTTCCCCATGACCCTTTGCCCTGCTACCTCCTTATTATATAAACCCCCTTAGAAAAATGAAAAACACAGCTTGAACAGAATACTGTCTTATTATCTTGTTCTATGCTCTCTTGCTGGGTACCCGTTTTCTCTTCCCGCTGGTCGGGACAACTGGCGCCCAACATGGGGCTCCAAGGTCATAAAGTTCAGAAGAATGCCATCATACTCAAGGTAGCACTACCCACTGGGCAACCCCAGCAAGATGCCCCTGTCCGGTCACGCATCGTCACAAATAAACCTGGCTGTGAGTCAGATTCGGAGGATTAAAATTGTTGACGGTGCAAAATAAAAAAATACCATAAGACAAACATTCAATAAGCAAGATTTGTTTATTCATAGACTCAAAGAGTCTCTCAAGACACAAAAAAACTAGAGTTAAAAAAATTCTTTTAAAAGCAAACATACTTTAATATTTAAATCATAGTGTTAAAAAAAACTGTTACAATATTAATATATTGCCTTTTTTATACTTCTTGACCTGAGAAAACAAATCTAGTCAAAGCAGTTAGTCTTATAAAAAAAAAATGACAATATAGACATTTTCTAAGTTACACTAAACCTGTCTAAAAAAAAATAAATATTAATTCAGTTCTGTGTCTTGTGTAAAGTAAAAAATACTGTATAAGCTAAACAGCCTTCAACCATTTGTCATCTGTTCCCTTGCACTAGCTTCTAGCAAATCACATCTAATTCCCTATAGAGTCAGGCGATTCCTATGTGGTCAGTGTTTCAGACAAATACTGAATAATTCCATGTAAACGATTTGCAGACAAGTATAGCAAAGGTTACAGTGCACATAGAGAGTTTTTGCTCAATAGGTTATTTCTATTTTAGGTAATGAAGTTTTAAAAATAGACCATGCTATGGTTGCACAATACTATGAATGTGTGTTGTGCCACTGAATTGCACATTTAAAGTGACAGACCACAATACATTTTTTTTTAAAGTTCAAGAAACACTTAGAATATCCAATAGAAACATATAATACAGGGTACATGATACAGGTCAAAATTTTAGAGACAAAAATACCATGTGTGAGACACAGAGTACACTGGATATGACTAAAAGAAGACCAGAGGCTGGAGAAGACAACATGGGGGGAGGGGTCAAAAAAGAATGCTCCAAAAATATTATGACAAAACCAGAAATTGTCTGCATGCATTCCCTAACAATCTAAAGAAATACCCTTTCCAAGAAAAGTAATGTTCACACTGAGCATAGTAAGTCCTCCAAGAGTTGACAGCTAAGTAGGAAATGATCAGAAAGAGGAAGAAGCACCATTGAAGGTGGTATACATCTTTAATTCCAGCACACAAGAAGCAGGGGCAGGCAGATCTCTGTGAGTTCAAGGCTAGCCTGGTCTACAAAAGGAAGTTCCAGGACAATCAGATTACACAAAAACTCTGTCTCAAACAAACAAACAAAATACAAGAACCTGGTGCTGCATGAATCCTAAATGGCATTTGTGGTGGTATGTTATATATTTAATAAAACCTGGAATATCAAGAGATTAACCCCCAGTCAAACTATAGTGGCAGAGGTAGCGTACACCATTAGTCCCATCACTTGGAAGACAAGAGATCGTTCTGGATCTCAGGGAGTTCAAAGGATAACAGCAGTGGTAACTCATACTTTTTCCCAGCACGGGGATCCAGAGGATCTCTGTGAATACAAGGTCAAACAGCTGGGCTTCAACAGCACCTTTAATCCCAGCAGGGAAGACTAGAGTAGTGTGGTGACCTATGACTTTAATCCCATAACTCCAGAGACAGAGGTATTTCTGTGTTTCTGTGAGTTCAAGGCTAACTACCAAATAGTAGTAGCTCACACCTTTAATCCTGACCTGGATGGGATACAGCTAAGCAAGATATAAGTATTGAAGGAAGGTATAGGAAGACAGATGAGGCTTTAAAAGCGACGAGGAGCTAGACTGAGGAATATGGAAGATAGCTAGCTGGGTGAGATTTGACTGTGTTGTCAGACTCTGACTCTCTGATACTTCAGCTTTTCCCCTTTAATCTGGCTCTGAGTCTCTTTCAATATAACCAGAATTCGTGCTACAAGTATTAATCAAAACCCTGAGCCAGATATTCGGGAAAGCTGAAAGATGAGAGAGACAGAGGAACAGCTACAGCCACTTCTCCACTACTAGAAATGATCAAGCCCCAAAGGTAGTTCCTAGCTCCATGAATCCTCAGACTGAATAGGGGAAATAAAGGGAAGCTCAGGGAAGGCTGAAATGAAAGGGCAGAACTCCTTCCTGTCTCCTCCCACCTTTCTCTGCCCAGCCATATCACTACCAGTCTCAACATTCCTGTGATCCCAAGTGCTGCAACTGAAGGTGTGTGCCACTACTGCCTGGCTGTTTCTCTATTGGACTGGATTAGTCTTGTGTAGTTCAGGCTGGCCTTGAACTCACAGAGATCCACTTGGATCTCTGCCTCTGCTTCCCTAGTGCTGGGGTTTGCCACCACTGCTGACCTCTATGGCTAACTCTGTGGCTGGCTTTGTCCTCTGATCTTCAGGCAATCTTTACTGGATACACACAACCTGAATCTAATTGGAGTGCCAGCCTGCTTTGTCCAGAGAACACATTTAACTTTCCTTATATAAATGGGATGGGAAACTCATCATTTAAGTATTTAAGTTAAGGAGGCAACTAATATTTGCATTTTAGAATAAGTATTTTATCTGGTAAATAGAAAACGATAGGACTACAAAAATTGGAGCAAAGACCACTGGAGAAGAAAACACAGTGTTACACATAAATGGTAGTCATCTGAGCAGGAGAGGAACAAGCAGGGCAGCAAGAGAAAGACATGAACTATGCTTAGGAGGTGCACTACAGGACTGGATTTCTAGCTTAGCCCCGGAGAAATGATAGAGGAAATAATCACTGAGTCTGAGACCAAAGTGAAGCAAGAGGAGGGGAAGGAATACAACAACCCTGATCTAATCTCTGAGACTACAGTGAATATCAAGTAGAGAGATGCCAGCAGACAAATGCATCTCAGTCTAAAGCACCAACACAATCATGCAAGTGGATAAAACGGAAGTCACCAACACATAAGCGATCAAGCTCCTGGAAATACAAAGATCTGAGAAACACGCTAAAGTAGTAATTGAGGGTTCTTTCTAAGGTCATTTGGTTACTTATTTTGCTTGTGAGACATATGAACATCATTAACAAAATTAGAAATAAGAATTAAGAGAAATTAAAGTCTTAGTTTAGCAGCTAGAAAGAGAAATCCAAAGCACAGTTTACAAATATTTCTGATAGGCAGAGCATCAAGTGAAACAGAAGGAAAGGAAGAACAAATGGTACTAAGAAGATAAACCAGTGTGTCAAGTGACAGGAAATTTAAGGGTTCTCTTTTTGATGACTTCTGTTTTCCAGGAAATAGGAACACCATCTGTGGAGGAGACTTTGTTTTTAAGTTGAAAGAAATGAAAACCCTAAGTAGAATTAATTATCCTATGGCCTTGACAGTCTCAGGGACTGGATTCCAGGAGTCTCAGTGTTGCTAATCCCATTAATTGTCTGACTGTCCTCCATCACTACAACAAACACCTTTTGTGCAGATCTGAGAGGCAAACTGAGCTGGAACCTAGACTGTGACAGATGCATACAGTAGAGATCCATACAAGAAACAAGAGTTGTACAAGAGATTTGAATCAATGGACATCGCACTCTTGCCATCTAGTGAAAGAATAGAGCTTAGGGCAGGACTGGGAGTGTGACCTAAACAGCAGAGTAGATTTCAGGTCATGGTGAGATGTACCATGGGATTCAGTGAGTGAATTACAGTGAAGGTGATAGAATTAGGAGACAAAACTGAGTACTCTGTCATTGTAAACACTAAGTTCACACTAAGGAGCAGTGTCAAACTCTTATGGAAAGCCTGTGAGCTAGATACCTATACCTTCAACAAATGAAATACAAACAAGAAAGTCACCAAATAAGTGATAGCCAAGAGGAAAGGTACCAGATGTATGACCCAGGTACATCAGACTGAGGAGAAATTCTAAGAGAAAGATACCATGGATGCTGCAATAAAACATGGAAAGGGTCCTATCCCTACACTGAGAACAGAAACTGCAAGTTCTGCAAGAGGGCCCTTCCTTAAGAGAAACACAGGTGCTGACAGCAATAGAAAAGATGATTTGGAAAAGAATTAAGACGCAAGCAAGGATGTCAACCTCAGGACAAAGGAGAAGGAACTTTGGTTTGGAAAGAAGAACAGTGAGGAAAAAGACTGACCACAAAAGTGTCTTACATGGCAAACAGAAAGAGCAGCAGCTATGATATGAAATGAGGCTGGTGATTCAAAACAGGTCCCAAGAGCACTCTGTAAGAAAAGACACCAGGCATCTCAGCAATCAGCCAGTGCCTGAAACAATTGCAATTAGGAAAGGGTCTGTTTCTAGTGTGAAAAAAAAAGGGGGGAAAAATTCAGGCCTCTCTGTAAAGAGCCAAATTAAATTTAGATGAATTCCGTTGGCTAACGAATATGTGCTGGTGAGATGAAGAATTGGCTCAATGGCTGGTCTTCGAGAGGACCAAGGTTAGATCGCCAGAACCCACACAGTGGCTCACAATGGTCTATAATTCCAGCATCAGAGTACCCAGTGCTTTTTTTCTAGTTCAAAGTCATTTCCCACACCTCCTTCTTATCCAAAATGCCCCAGACTTTAACTGTGTAAATTAGAGTGTTTCAAATTTTAATAAATTTACACAATAAATAGATTTATTAAAAAAAAGAAGAGAGAGACTGTTCTGAGGCTGGTGGGATGACAGAAGCCTGATGATGTTAGTGCAACCAGAGGGTGGAAAGACAAAACTGACTCTTACAAGTTGTTCTCTGGCCTCCGAATACAACGCCATGGCTCATGCGCACCTTCAAGCACACACATGAACATGCGTGTTAACAAATGCTCTTTAAAAAAAAACTACATGCTGAGACTATCTGGAAAAAGTCATCATTGTATATGCATGAAATCAAAAGGAAAACAATGCCTTATGCTATTAAATGCAAGCAGCAAGAAGGATGCATTGGCTTAATAACACACTGGCCACAGAGAAAAGGTTGGGGGGCTTCTATATAACATCTCTTATAATTTTTAAAATAGGCATTGTAGTAGTTTTAATGTAAACCGTCCCCATAATCCCAAGGGAGTGGCACTATTAGGAAGTATAGACTTGAAGAATGTGTATGGCCTTGTTGGAGAAAGTGTGTCACTATGGAGGTGGGTTTGAGGTCTCATACATGCTCAAGATACTGCCCAGTGGTACAAGCCAATTCCTGTTGTCTTCTAATCAAGAGCACCATGTTTGCCTGCTTGCCACCATGCTCTCTGTCGTGATAATGGATGGAACCTCTAAAACTGTAAGCCTCCACCTCAATTAAATGTTTTCCTTTATAAGCTGTTAAGAGATGGCTCAGAGGCTAAGAGCACTGGCTGCTCTTCCAGAGGTCCTGAGTTCAATTCCCAGCAACCACATGTGACTTATAACCATCTACAAGGAGATCTGGTGCCCTCTGCTGGTGTGAAAGCATATATGCAGGCAGAACATTGTATACATAATAAAAAAGAATTGTTGTGGTCATGGTGGCATCACTTCATAGCAATAGAAACCCAGTTATGTATTAATTTTGTAATTTTTTAAAAATGTTATTTATTTTGCTTTTGAGGTTTTGTTGAATCAAACTGAATAAGCCTGTCCCTAAGAACATTAGAAACTGTTCCAAGAGGCTGGTAAACTCAAAAGCATTTTGAGAAACAAAATTTCCAACAACTCCCCCCTCCCACTCCCCAAAAGGGGATAATTTCTTAAAATTATAATATTCTATAACTTTACTCAGAAAAAAAAACTATCATAAGTCAATTTTGAGATGGTTTCTATTTCTCAGCTCTAAATTTAGCTTTACTTTTATCATCTGTTCTCCTATTATGGAAATGTCTTTTTTTTTTCAAAACCATATTTTCCTTTATTTATTTATTTACTTATTTAATTTATTTATTTATTTACTCATTCATTCATTCATTCATTCGAGACAGGTCTTACTATGTGGTCCTAGCTAGCCTGAAACTTTCTATGTAAACCAGGTTGTAAAAATCAATGAAACAGTTAAATGTTTAGGGCTTTATTGTTTGTTTATCTTTTAAGACAGCACCTCAAACAGCCCAGCCTAAACTCAAACTTGTTACAGAGCCAAGAATTACTTGAACTTCTCATCTTCCCATCTCTGCTGAGGTTCATCACCCTCTGCTGATTTTATGTGGTGATGGAGTTTAAGCCCAGGGCATGCTAGGCAAACACTCTACCAAGCCAGCTACATCCTCTGCAACAACCCTTAGGACTCTAAAGATTGTTTACTGTGCCCCCCAGCTCTAATTATATATTGACTAGGAGTGTGTACAGTTTTACTAGCCATAGCAACTCAAATATTAAAGAAGAAAAACATGTTGCCATTCTCCTACAAGTTAAATAATCATCTCAAAAATCAATAAACACAGGCTGGAGATGGTTCAACTATTAAGAGCACTGACTATTCTATTCTTCCACAGGACCGAAGTTTGATGCCCAGCACCTACATGGCAGCTCAGAGCCACCTGTAACTTTTGTTCCAGAGGATGCAATACCCTCTTCTGAACTCCAAGGACAATAGGCACATATATGATACACAGATATACTTGCATAAAAAACCTCATACACATATAAAAAACTCAATAAATACAATTATATAAATTTCTACAATATATTTTTCAAATTTCTGTAAGGGCAATATACATATTCCTTAATAACAAAAACTAAAGAGTCACCCAACAGAAAACCTGATATTAAAAGCACTTGGAAGAGCCAGTGGTGGTGGTGCCCCATGTTTTTAATCCTAGCACTGGGGAGGCAGAGGCAGGTGGACCTCTGAGAATTCAAAAACAGCCTGATAAACAGGAGTTCCAAAACAGCTAGGGCTGTTGGAGAATCTCTATCTCAAAAAGCTACACACACACAAAAAAAAAGTACTTAGAAGAATAGAAAACATGGGCTTCATATCAGCTACTGATGAATCGTCTATTTTTTCTACAATATTCTATGAGGGAAATAATTTTATTTATGATTTTGGTTTTTCATCAAGATGGAGTTTCTCTGTATAGCTCTGGCTGTTCTGGAACTTGCTTTGTAGATAAAGATAGCCCCTAACTCATGAGATCCTCCTGCCTCTGCTTCCCAAGTGTTGGGATTAAAGGCATGAGCCACTATGCCCAGCTGAGAAAATCATTTCAAACACTCATTTAAAATTCTTAACAGTACTCTCAGTATTGCTTGGCATAACCAGTAACTTGAAAGCTGCATTATATATAAAATTTCAAAATTGTTTTAAAAATAAATATTGTATTTACATCTTGTTTTTTTTTTTTCTTTTTGTTGTTTTTGTTTGTTTGTTTGCTCGTTTGAGACCGGTTTTCTTTGTGTAGCCCTATTTCCCTTTCTTTTTACACTATGCTCCCTTTGAAAGCCTAGCAAATTAATGAAGAGAAAGAGAAATAGAGAGAAGATTACTCAGAGAAGCTGGCTAGCATTAATTAGTCCAATCTGTATGGAGTCCTAGAAGATAAAATGTGATGACCCTGGCATCCTTCAATACGTCAGCCTTGTCCACATACACAACCTGTCTTCTGAAAGGCTTTAAGCATCTGTGTCTGATTTTTTCACTTAATAAAAGAAAACCTATATTCACCGTGTCCCTCATCTTCTTTTTTAAAACTACTTGCATGACTATTCCAGAAATGTTCCTTTAATGCAAAGCCCTGGCTACCTAAGTCCATCGACTTCAAGAGACCTGAGGGGGATCTCCACAGGATGATCTACATAGAAAAATCCCCACAGGTGAATTTCCATAGAAGGATTCTTACAGTAAAATCTCCACACTAGAATCCCTACAGGAGTATCGCCACAATTAATACTTTAAGAGCCTTTGCAAGAATTTCAACATCCCAAAATTCATTTTTAGTAGCTCTTGAAAGAATACAACTATGCTAATGTATTTTATATATTTGAGATATTGTAACACACACACACACAAACCAAGGTGGTGTGGTAGCTTAGTTCTTTAAATTCAGCACTAGGGAGGCAGAGGATATCTGGGTAGTAGTCTCAAAAAACAAAATTTACAAAACCCAGAAAACTACAACTGAAAATAATTTTAATTTATCTTTAACATAAATTTGACATGAAAGGAAAATCTAAATAAAGAATTATTTGCTAAAATTTCCCTCTGATTCTTAATAAAGCCAAGGGTTATATTTAATAAAAACTTGAAACAAGGGCTGGAGAGATGACTCAGTGGTTTAGAGCACCGTCTGCTCTTCCAGAGGACCTGGGTTCGATTCCCAGCACCCACATGGCAGCTAACAACTGTCTGTAGTTCCAGTTCCAGGCAAACACCAAGGCAAATAAATAAATAAAAGTGTTTAAAAAAAAAAAAAAACTTGAAACAATTACAATCAAAGCTAAAGCTAAAAGGGCAAGCTAGAATTTCAGTAAGTATGAGTGTGGCTTCTAGATAAGAAATGCTTAAAGGCAAAATACTAAAGTTCTACTTAGATACAGAATCCTCAAATAAAGCAGTAGCTGAGATAAACTCTGTATCTTGAAAAGACCTCAAAAATGTGCAGATACTATAACTTCACAAATCAGCATGCAGTGCAATCTGTGAACAAGAGTACACATGTCATTTGTAGACTAATTTGCAGGGTCTTCAATGACAAAGACAAAGACAATGCAACATTTAAATTATGGCAGTTACTATTCTATGGAAACTAGTTACTAAAAGATTTGTTTTAATCTTTATATAGAAAAACAGGTATGGTACTCTGAGGTCAAGATGGCAGAATGTTTATAAGTTTATTCCTAAAACAGGAGTGGGGAGGGGGCAAGGAGAGGGGAAGTGGGAGGGGAAGGAGAGGGGAGAATGAGAAAGAGCCTGCGATGTTATACTGCATATTTAATAAAATCAGCCTGGAATATCAGAACAGAATCATCCACAAGCCATGAGGGTCAGGGATCGGTGACCCACACCTTTAATCCCATCACTCAAGATACAGAGATCCTTCTGGAACTCTGTGCGTTCAAGACCTAACAGGCAGGCAGTGGTAGCTCACACCTTTAACCCTAACTCTAGTTCCTAACTCTAGGATTATGATACAGAGTTGAACAAGGAAGTAAAATAACTGGGCAGGAAAAGAAATAAAAGGCAGGAGAAGACAGAAATTCAGCATTCTGTATGCGATCAGTCGAGGCTGAGGACTTGTGAAGATAGCACTTATCCTGTTCAGCCTGGGAAGTTGGCTGAGTAAGAACTGGCTGTATGTTTCCTCTCTGATATTCCAGCTTTTCCCCAATATCTGACTCCAGGTTTTCATTATATACCAACAAGAACTTACGCACTAAAAGCCCAACCAGTTGAGTCTACTGCCTGTACCTGAGTTTACACTTATATATTACTCACAATTAAAAGGTTCCAAAAAAAAAGTTTATTAAAAAGAAAAAACAAGAAACTAAGAAACTTTCATTATTTGATTAGCATCTCCTTCCATAAAAGCAACTTAAATATACTGATTCCAACTAGACCACATTCATGATACACTAGTAAAATTCTAAAGAAAAAGTTAAGAGAGACAAGGTGGAACATGCCTGTTGTCCTGGCTATACCAGGAGCTAAGCACAGAGGATGACTTGAGCCTAGGAGTTCAAAGTCAACCTACTAAATCAGAAGAAACTTTAAAAAGGGAAGAACACTACTGAAATTTGCTTGTGAGTAGTAAAGTGCACTTCAAGTACTATCATTAACTGATGGAAAGAGGATGAAATTATACAGCCATTTTAGAAAATATTGGCAGTTTCTCAAAATATAAAAAGCATAAGCTACCACATGACCCTGTAATCTCACTCCTTGGAATTTAGCCAAGAGAAGTAAAAATATTACTCACCTATTATAAATTAATAAACAAGATGTAATATATAGTTCATGCAATAACATCCAGAAATAATAAAGAAGAAAATACTAACACATGCTACAATACATGAACCTCAAAACATTATGCTGGAGAAAGAAGCCAGATGTAATGAAGGCATATTGTGTGTGGTGGTTTAAAAAAGAAATGTTTCTCCCAAGTGTAGATATTTGAACAACCCCAGGTGGAAATGCTGTTTGGGGAAGCTGTAAAACATTTAGGAGGTGCAGCCTTGCTGGAGCAAGTATGTTCCTGGTAGTAGGCTCTGAGAGTAAAAAGCCTTCCTCACTTCCAGTTTTCTTTGTTACTACCTGCTTGTGGTTGGGGTGTGAGCTCTCTCACCTTCCTGTTCCTGTTTCCATGCCTGCCACTTACTGCTTACCTACCACCTGGCACTATAAGCCAAAATAAACTTTCTCCTACAAGTTACCTTGGCCTTAATATTTTATCACAGTAACAGAAAAGTAACTAATATATTAAATGATACCATTTATGTAGAATTTACAAAAAAGAAAAACTTATAGAAGCAGATCCAGAGATAGGGCTGAAGTCAAGACTGAGAACCTATACAATAGAATTTTAGGGGTAATAAAAACATGTTGAGGTGACAGTTTAATTAAATTACAAACTTAAATTAACTTAAAGAATATCAAGTATACTTTAATGAAGCTGATAAGCCAGGCATGGTACCACACTCTTTTATTCCCAGCACTCAGGAGATATAGGCAGGTAGGTTGAGTTTAAGGCCAGCCTAGTTTATATACAGTAAGGTCAGAACAGCCAGAGCTACATATTAGAGACACTATCCCAAACAAAACAAAACAAAAAAGCCTAATGAAAATAAAAAGCTAGTAAGCAATCAGCCAGAGTTTGATTTCAGACCTGATTCTAAGAATAATAAACAAGAGAAGCATGGACACTATCTAGACCTGCAAGCTCTATTTATATATCCAACCAATTATTAGGAAAAATTTATAAGCAACTACAGCATTATATATTACTCCCCTTCTCTAACTGCACACCACCAGTAGATATATAATAACTCAAATTAAAAATTCATTTCTGTAACTACTTTAAATATAGCACCAGCATTTACATTTGTTAAAAGAGGAAACATTATAAACTTTAGTTAAAAGCCAAATAAAAATGTTAGTAACCATGGAGTTGGCAAAATGGCTCAGTATGTAAAAGTATTGCTGCCATGTGTGATAACCTAAGTTTAATCCCTCAAAAGAGGAGAGAATCCTAAAAACTGTCCTTTGACATCCTTGTGGCATGTACAGACCCATAAACACACACACACATACACACAAATCTAACATATAGTAAAAGTTGTTCTAAAATAATAGAAAACAGAATGCAAGTTTTTCTTATAAAGACATCTGGATTTTTTTTTTCTTTTTTACACAGACAAGGTTTCTCTGTGTAGCCCTGACTACAGAGATCTGTCTGTCTCTATCTCCCAAGTGCTGGGAGACATCTGGATTCTTGATCAAAACCTCTCATGCTCTTTGAGACTTTGTTTTCAATTTTGTTAGTAAGCAAATATTGCTTTATTACTACCTGCATACTCTTTTAAGTGTTAACCTGAAAGATACAACCAGCATTTCACCTGTTCCTGAATGTGAAACACTGACCACATAGGAATCACCTGACTCCACGGGGAAGCAGATGTGATTAACTAGAAGCTAGTGCAAGGGAACAGACGACAAATGGCTAAAGGCTGTTCAGCCCATACGGTGTCCTTACTTCACATAAAACACAGAACTGAATTAGCATTTATTTTTCTCTAGGCAGGTTCAGTGCAACCTAGAAAATGCCTACATTACAATTTACTTTTACTACAAGACCAACTGTTCTAACTGACCAGACCTGTCCTCTCAGCACACAGATGGTCACCTGCTTCCTTCCTATGGAGACTAGAGCCAAACAAGTGACAGGAACATACCAAATGTTTACTTGGGTCATTTCTAGAGGGAATATACTTCTAATGATATCGCTTCTAATCCTTAAAACTGAATTACTTTTTAATTCAACAATTAGCTTAAGAACCTAACAGGGAGACGAAAGCATCTACACTCTAATAGTTTACTTTCTATTCTATTAAATAAAAATACACTCATAAGCCAAGTGTTGCCCCCTATGCCTATAGCTCCCAGTATTCAAGTGGCTAAGGCAGAATGAGTTCACAGACAGCCTGAGCTACAAAGGGAATTCTAGACCAGTCAGCTACATGGTGAACTCTTGTGTTCAACAATAATAAATAAAAAACTATGAAGGTCAGAAAATATAAAAAAAAGACAGTACTTTAATACTGTAAGAGTTCCTTAGCACCATGATTCAAGTACTAAAGCACACTTGCTTCTATCAAAAGAAGATCCTTCTCATTTGAAGAGCTAAAAACTAACCTCAATAATAAAGTGTTCATAGTCCTTTAAAAATAAATTTTCGATTGCATCATATCTAAAGTTTCTCAAAAATTTTGTACAGAATAAAGTAAGCTGGGACATTAAATATAAAAACGATCAATTGTAAAGCACTTTTGGTACCTGGAAAACAAGCCATAAAGTCCTCTTGAACTTAGAAATAGTCTTCAAGAGTTAACACCAATAAACCAAAAAGCAACCCTAATATCCAAGAGAAAGAAAAAGAGAATAAATAAATATAAAAATGAGGAGACCAGAACATTTTCCAGAAATGAAGGTAATGACAAGCCAACTGCAGACCTATTCAACAACATCTACATAATGTAATGTAATCACACCTTGCAGGAGCAGGCAAGCACAGATTCAAAAATGGCAGCTCCCAGCAAGGATAAAGGATAGAGAACAGGCAGCCACCATGACTTGATTATAACTTGCATATTAAGCTCCACACAATAAACTAGCCTACTTAGTTAAGTGTCCTTTTGTGGATTGTGGGTTTTGTTTTTTTACATTTACTGTGTATATGACACAGTGCACATGTAGAGATCAGAGGACAATTGTGGGAGTCAACTCTTTTTGTCTACCCTGTGGGTTCCAGTTTGACCTTGATCAAACTCAAGGTCACCAGGCTTGGCAGCAAACAGAAAACAGCCCTCTGGATTTTCAGTGACATATCATCCTGGACCTGTAGGGTCAAATCAAGCCATCAATTTTTCTCTTCTCCAATAAACCTCATCACAAATAGAAAAAAAAAGGGGGGGTTAAACAAAGCTTGGTTAGACAACATAACCATGACTAAGGATTTGAAGATGACTATTAAGAAAACACTGTCTACTAGTAAACTAATTTTTAGCAAAGATGCTAAAGCAACCCAGCAACAAAGGAAAAACAGCCCACCACCAAAAAAGGTGCTGAGTAGTCTGAGATAGTCAGACTAGATAGTCATGTGGAGGGCAAAGAAATCCAACTTTAATGCCTAACATGCACCACATTTGGTGAGATGTAACAGACCTATATAAATGTGACACCATACAACTTCTACAATAAAAGCAGAAGAGGGTATTTTCATGCCATAGGGCTAGGCAACAGTTACTTGTGCGGAAAAAGCAATAACCTTTTATATTGGTTAAAAACATACATACCACAGACTGAGAAAGAAAACATTCACAAAACAAATGTCACAGCATTCCCTTTATACACAAAATCATTTCTATGCCTAGCACTGTAGTGAGATTATGTTATGTTTCCTGTCATTTTAAATTATTTGTGCCACCTATGGGTTTAATAAATGCTGATTGGCCAAAAGGGCCTGGGCGGGGCTACTAGGCTAAGAAAACTTGGAGTACAAGAAGAACAGAGACAGATGCCAGAGAGCCACCAAAGACATGACAAAAAAGACAACCTAAAAGGCTACTATGAGAAAAGGTACTGAGCCTCATAACTAAACAAAATAAAGTTCAAATAAAAAAGTTAACAAATTATATGCCTAGGCCCTAAGTCAGTCAATATAAAAATAATATAAACCTATGTATAATTATTTGAGGCTAAGCAGAGTAGATAATGGGTCCAAACCTCTGGGCTAGACTGGAAAGTCCAGTCCAGAAACCTTTTACAACATAGCACATAAAAAAATATGTATGATGACAGACCAACTTTTCAAAAGGGTAGTTATTTTAACAGTTAATTCACATATTATTTTTTAATATTTATTTTATTTTATGTGAACTGGTGTTTTGTCTGCATATATAAACTGTGTAAGGGTGTCAGATCTTGGAATTACAGACAGTTGTTAGCTGCCATGTGGATGCTGGGAATTGAACTCAAGTCCTCAGGAAGAACAGTCAGTGCTCTTAACTGCTGAACCATCATATATTATTTATATATAAATAGCCAGTATGTATGCTAGTCATCAGGGATATGCACAAGCCACCAAATGATTTTTTTTTAACATTATAGAAGATGTAGAACACAACTGGAATCCTCCCTCAGGTGTTGCTGGCACAAGTGTAAAGTAATATAATCATTTTTAAAAGATCAGGGCATTTCCTCAAAAGCAAATATACATATATCCTATGACACAGAAATTCTACCTCAATATCAGCCCAAGAGAAATAAAAACATGTCCTTACAAAGGCTTAGTGTAGTGGGAATCAGGCATTAAGCTGTACACCATTTATAAATTGTCGACTTAATAAGCTTCAGTCTTTAAGAGGATTAAAAATTACAGGTCACTATTACCTATATTTGCTTTATACTAGACATGTTTTTTAGGTCTTTCAGATATACAGTAAAGTATATCAGATAGACAAGAGTCTTCAAATACTTCATAGACCTAAAAAATAAGGCATTTAAATTAAATGTTTTGTTTTGTTTTTAAAAAATAAAAAAGGACTTTATATATTTAAATATTTTGTCATGCAAAATTTGGCTATGAGACACACAATTACTCCTGACAGCATCATTCCTTTCCCGAGATAATACTGGGCATCAAAGACACTCCCCATAAAGTTTGCCTTCGTTGGCAGATAATGGCCTGTTGAGCAAAAAAAAATAAAATAAAATAAAAAATAAAAAAACCCTTACTATGACTACTGACAATAAGCACACTGTCCAATCTAGACAAACAAGACAAAAGACAAGAGACTGTGAAAACCTGCCAAGACAAAATAAGACAATTTCTCAAACTACTCTGTTTTTAAAACGATCTATCATATATCCTAAGCCAGCTTATTCAGATAATATATTTCCCTTCTCTGATCTTTAATATTTAGTTAAAGACTAAATAGTTATAACCATCTCATATCTTAGCTAAGAACATTTAAATACTAGATTCATAGTATCCAAGATAAACAACTTTAAAATAATCTCTATATATTACCACTTACCAATATTCTAGCCATTTAACATACACTTCATGTTTGTTGTTTGTTAGTTGTGGTTTGACCTTGTTTATGTTATCTGCCTTTTCCCTCTCCTGGACACTACCTTATAACCATTTCTAGTGTATTTAGTTTTATATTTAGGTTTAGAACTTTCTTAAAACTTTATTTATTTATTTATTTGCCTTGGTGTTTGCCTGGAACTGGAACTACAGACAGTTGCTAGCTGCCATGTGGGTGCTGGGAATCAAACCCGGGTCCTCTGGAAGAGCAGACAGTGCTCTTAACCACTGAGCCATCTCTCCAGCCCGGTTTAAAACTTTCTTATTTAGACAAAAGGGGAAGATGTAGTGGGAATCAGGCATTACTCACCTTGACCTAGAGGTGTGGCCTTTAGGCCTTGAGGACCCATATACTAGGAGTGGCCAGGTCAGTCTAAGACCAGGTTCTCGCCATCTTTCCTTCCTGTTTGCTCCCTCAAGCTCTCGAAGAGAGGACCAGACCCACCACTGCCTCCTTCTCATGGACCAGTCCAACTTTCCAAGAATTATCCCACAGTTCAGTCTCTTATATCAACGAGTATTTCATATAAACACCTTAGTAAATATTAATCTTTTTATATAATCAGTTGCTAGTGATTAATACCCACTACAACTTAGCACTAATCAAAAAAATTTTTTAAAGGCAGGATCTCACTATAGTTGTGGCTGGTTTGGAACTCATGGTTTAGACCAGGCTGGTCTCAAAATCATAAAGCTCTGCCTGCCTCTGCCTTTCGAGTGCTGGGATTAAAGGCATGCACCACCATACCCAGTTTATTAAATTTATTTAAAATATTTATACTATAAATGTATAATATTTATATATCACATTATTAAATTTAAAATCCATTTTAAAATTTACATTGACTACATAATTATTAAGAAATTTGAATGTTTTATATGTATTATAATGTAAAAGTATATGTATAAAATATATATATAAATTTATAATATTTATTAAAAAGCAAACCATAAGTAGATATGGCAGAATACATCTGTAACCCTAGCACTCAGGCAGCTAAGACAAGAAAATCAAAAATTTGAGTCCTGCCTAGGCTAATTAATTAGATCCCTTTTCAAAAAAAAACTAACAGTCCCATGTTAGTAAACAGAAAATAGCTGAATGATTATGATTTATATATACAACAAAATATAATCTGCAATAAAAAGATACTATGCTAGTAAGCAAAATGAAATGCATTACTCTCAAAACATCTGCTAAGGTAAAGAAGCCAGACACACATAGTCAAGCATGTACTACACAATCTCACTTGTGTCAAGTGCTAGAAGAGGTAACAGTAACATTTAGTTCAAAAACAAAAAAATATAACACAAACAGAGGAAGGGGAAATAAAATGTAATTTTTAAAACAAAAACAAAAAAGAACGGAATGTTAAGTTAGTTGAAAAGGTACATGGGTTGATAATAATGCTCTGTATTTTTAAAGATTTGAATTACAGGTGCTTTTTTTTTAATCCATCTATGTGTATTCGTGCGTTTTTGTGCAAATTTAATCTTTTTTCCTCCTTATTTTGGTTTTGTGGGTTGCTTAGGCTGCCTCTACTCATTACGTAGCTATTGTTAGCCTTGACCTCCCAGCAGTCCTGCTTTATCCTCTGGAGTTGGATTCTGATCTAATGAAATGCATGCTGAAATGTAAGTACCTAACTTAAAGTGCATCCAAACCAAGAACTGTAGTATTAAGTGGGCAAAGAATGACTGAGAAGATTTGGTAGACAAGGAATTGAGACAATTCGAAAAAGGGTTAGTGGCTGTCCACTATCAATTTTTACAACTCCATTCCCAATACAAGTCTGTGGAAATTCTTCGTATGGGTTCCAGGAACTTGTAACAACAAAACATTAGTAACTACCTAAAAATCCTTCAAATAGGCTGGTGTTGTGGAACAATCCTTGTACGCCGTAAATATGTATTACTCTCATTGGTTAATAAAGAACTGACTAGCCTATAGCTGGGCAGGAAAGCCAGACTAGGAGGCCACTGGGAAGAAGGTCAGAATCTCCTGAGTTGAAGAGTGAACCACAGGAAGCAGATGTACATGCTGTACTGAGATAATGTACTAAGCCACATGATATAATATGGATAAAAATAGAGTTAAGAGCTAGTTAGTAACAAGTCTAAGCTATTGGACAAGCATTTATAATTAAAATTAAGTCTCTGTGTGGTTATTTGGGAGTGGCTGGTGGGACAGAGCTGACAGAGCTGTGGTCCTGACAGAAAAACTCCACCTACAAGGTAAAACTACACTTTAACTTACAATGGCAATGAAAATGAACAAACCACAGAGGAAGCAACTCTCAGAATCACACAACTAAAAACTCAAGTCAGAATAAGAATATACAGACTAAGGATAGCTCAGTGGTAGAGAGACCTTGCCCAACATGTGTGATGTCCTAGCTTCAACTCCCCAGCACCCACCATAAAGCAAAAATGAAAATAAAGAAATGGTTAACATTTTATCAAGTGTAAAAGACAAGCAAAACTAAGCAGTATTAGAGATATACATAAAGTAGTAATCTAAAAGACAGGATGAAACAATCAAGCTCAAGAGCTTCAGGAAAGAAAAAAACACTGCCAGAAATGATGTAAGATGCTTCAAAACTCACCTTTTCATGCTATATCTTTTAATGCTGACAAATACAATAGGGAAGTCAAGATTCAGATTCTGAGCAAGACTCAGCAAAATAAAATATTCAGGCGTTAACAATGTTTGTGAAAGGGTCATAACATTTAGAGCTAGCCAGGCTGGCACTTGTTATATAACCCAGGCTGGCCTCAAATCACTACCATCTTTCTGCCCCAGTCACCATAATGCTGGGATTTCAAGCATGCACCATCACATCCAGCTCTGCACTACTCTTTGGATATATTCAAGGGCATATACATACACAGCCATGTTTCCTTACTTTGTGTACACTACCAGCCTTACTCTGGGGCCAAGATTCTTCAAACTGCAGTTTTTTGTTTTGTTTTGCTTTGTTTTTAACTTTAAGTGGTAATACAAATACACATGTTGTAAATTCCCTAGAACCTTCTTGGGGATATGACCGCATCCTGAAACCAAGATACTAAGATTTTGCCAGTGAAAGCTATTATTATTCACACTTAGACCGGTGCACAGGCTGCAAACATGCTAACAAAGAAACGATCAGGTCAGAAGTTGCCATTAAATAAATAAATTTTAGTAAGAATTTATTTTCAGAGCTATTTATGTACCAAAATTATATAGGATTATGAACCTAAGCCTGCAAAAAAGGCTCAACTTGGTCTAAATGGTAAATTTCACATACCACTAAAAGTCAATTCATTTTCTTTATGGTTTGTAAATTTTAGGGACAGTGAAATGGCTCAGCAAGCAGGAAAAAGCCTACCTAGCCTAACAAATCTGAGTTAGAT
This sequence comes from Sigmodon hispidus, assembly GCA_004025045.1. NCBI lineage: Eukaryota > Metazoa > Chordata > Mammalia > Rodentia > Cricetidae > Sigmodon > Sigmodon hispidus. The sequence continues at coordinate 42,392 of PVIH01000679.1, forward strand.
CTCAAAACCACATAGTAGGGGAAAACCAACTCTTTCCTCAGTTTCCCTCAGTACTACAAACACACACTCACAAAATAAATGTTAAAAACAACAAAAATGTAAGTTTTATAGTAGTCAATCTGTATATTCTAAATGTACTTCTACTTCACAAATGAACATGTACAAAATAATTTTTCACCTTTTATTCTATTTAATTTTATTACATCTTCAAAATAGTCTCAGTCATTACTTGTAGGGAGGATGTTGAATGATATTTTGTGTTGACAGATAAAGCTTGCCTAGAGATCAGAGGGCTGAGCTGGCCACTAGTTAACCATAGATGCTAGACAGGGGTGAAGACAGGAATAAAAGGAGGGTGGAGAAAAGATCTGTGACTCCCATACAGTCTGAGGATTCCTAGAGGTAAGAAGTCTCTAAGTGGCTGCTGCTCTGCTTCTCTCATCTTTTACCTTTATTATTAAGACTAATTAGAATCACACTTCAGAGGGGTGAACATATGCAATTGTATTTTAATTGGGTGAAAAGCCAGCACTAAATGAAAAAATCCTAAGCACTGTGATAAGTATTTTCTTGGAACTGGGGCCATAGTCCAGAGGCAGACACTCATCTAGTATGTGTAAGGCCTTGAAGTCAATACTCAGAACTACCAAAAATAAAATTTCTGTACACTAGTATTTTCACATAGTTGGCAGGTACCAGTCCTAATAGGTGTTGTATTTTGGGGCCAGATGGCTGAGCATTTACAGGCACTTGCTGCCAAGCCTGACAGCTTTAGTTTGATTAAGAATCCACATGGTGGAAGGACAGAACTGACTGCTACAAAGTACACTCCGACCTCCATACCTGTGCCATGACACATAGCACCTCACCCAAAAAACATACAAGTCAATAAATAAAATGTATATTAAAAAGTTTTAGTAGGTATTTTGTCTTTCAACTCATTGAAATTGTAAATAAATGTTTGATCACCTTTACCCATTCACAAAAACTTAGGTACTAAAGGTTACTATGACTTTATAGTCTCAGAAAGAACAAAATAAAATCCCAAAGCACAAACCTTAAGACCTTTTTCTCCAGCACATGTTAACTAAAATATAGCAGGCAAGCAATGTGAGGATCTCCGACAACACAACACGATTTACCCAAAGTTTTCAAACACCACAAAAGAGTATCACTTAAAGTCCTCCCTTAAAAATATGTCAACACTGACCTTCAAAAAAGCCCAGTGGATAAAGGTAGTTCCCATCAAGCGTGTCAACCTTATGACCAACATGATAGAAAGAACAGACTCCCCTAAGTTGTCCTTTGGCCTCTACTACGGTGCCTTGGCAGGGCACACACCCTCAAACACACACAAAATAAATGTTTTGTTTTTTTAAATTATAGAACCAAATCTCTCTGAAAACTATTTTTATATGATAGCCAGCAGCTCACAATCTGCAACTTCAAAAGAGCTGCTTATTTTAGAGCCAAATAAAGCAACTAGCCTCTGCAATGAAATGAGATAATTTAGTCTGTGCACTGATAGGAATCCAGCCCTATACAAGCACAGCAGTGATTAGTATTATGATGGCAAAATCAAAATGATAATGACATGCATCTAAAACTCTAAAAAGAAATATCTGTAAGAAAAACTATTTCCTATCAAAGAAAACACTAAGCTAGCAAATATGTGCCAAACACACATAGAAGAATTGAAATGAGTGTAAAGACATCATGTACCAGGCAATGGTCTAACACTTTACATGCTATCATGTGCAACTTCTTTTCCTATGAATGGTTTGCCTGGGCTACTGAAAATGTTTTACAGAAAATTCTAGTATACTTCATCATCTCTTGCCATTTTTAGCAATATAAAGCTTCCAATGATGTATTCTAATCTTCTGAATACAGTAACCAAATTCCATGCTGTATTTGTATCAGACTATTAAAGATTTTTTTCCTAGACTGGGTGGTGATGGGAGGCAGAGTCAGGAGTATCTTTGTGTGTTAGAAGCAGACTGGTCTACTGACCAAGTTCCAGGACATCAAAGCGACCCCGAGAAACCCTAGCTCAAAACAAACAAACAAAAGATGTATTTTCTAAAATAAAGAAATAAGAAATGCAATGTTAAGTAAAGCAGGGATTAATTGTGAAACAGCTCATAGTACTATTTCAAATCTTTAAAATGATTACAGTTCTTATTTAATGAACATTAAATTTTTTTTATAATATTGGTTTAAAGACTAATTTACAGAGTTACAATCTGGAGATGCAAAGGTTGTGAGGATGAATGCTAGTGATAGCCGGCACAATGTGAATGTACTTAATTAACGTCACCCAACTGTGCACTTAGATATGGTTTAAATAGCAAATTTTATGTATACTACTACCACAATTAAAATGTTACTTTACTTTATCTTAGTCAGGGTTACCATTGCTGTGATGAAACATCATGACCATAGCAACTAGGAAAGTTAAAGGTTTATCTGGCTTAAGTTTCCATACCACTGTTCATCATCAAAGGTAGTCAGAGCAGGAAGTTAACAGGGCAGAAACCTGGAGGTAGGAGCTGATGCAGAGGCCATGGAGGGGTACTGCTCACTGGCTCGCTTCCCCCATGGCTTACTCAGGCTGCTTTCTTAAAGAACCCAGGACCCCCAGCCAAGGATAACACCATCCACAATGAGCTGGGCCTTCTTCCATCATACACTAATTAAGAAAATGCCTTACACCTGGATCTTATGGAGGCATTTTCTCAATTGAGGTTCCCTCCTTTCAGATAAACTCAACCTTGTGCCAAGATGACATAAAACTAGGCAGGAGATATCTCATTCTAATATTTCATGGTAAAGTATATGTAGAGATATAATTATTGCAACTTTAATGCTGTTGTCAACTTCTATCAGTGTGCATACAACAGAAGCACCAGGAATCCCACCCCAAAGGTAAAAAGTGCATATTTTGACTGCACTCCAGAATCACACCTGTACTGATCCTCAATGAAAACTAAAAGCAGCAGTAAGCTTGCTGTCAAATCAGCATCTGCTATCAACTCTCACAAGAATAGTAATATGCCGCCTTAATAAATATGGGTTTGACTGTATTAAGCACTCAAAGAAGAAATTAAACTGTCCCTGACCACGTGTAATAATTTAGAAAATATTACAATGCAACTAAATGGTCATGTTAACAGGTATAAACAGCTTACTTCCAAGCTCAGAGTAACCCTAATAATGATGAGCAACATCACTAACAATAGATGAATGTGAATGTAAAACATTTCTATCTGGGATTGAGGATGAACCTGGTGAATACTTGAGATTTACAGATACTATTTTTAACTGAACTTTCTGGCCTAGGATCAAAGTTATGCTAGCAAAATACCAAAGTGAAAATGCTGGCAGCTACGCCTGAGAATCTCTGCTTATCTACAGAAAGGCTATGACCTCCATGCAACTAATCCTACTCTGAACTAAAGAATTTCAAAAACTGTCCCACAAGAACACACAAACCCATTACCAAGCAAAAAAATTCCCCCTCTTACATTCTACACATCCGATAGAAAGATATCCACTCTAGTGTCAGTTCCTGCATTGTGGCCAAATAGGACTGAGTCACTGCAAATGATTCCAGAAACCTCAAAGGACAACCAACAGCCTCAAAAGAAAAGTTAGTCAGTGGGAAGGGAGGAGACAGTTTTTCTCATCACAGAGTCACTAGGCTTCTCCTAGCAGGGCCCAAAACTGACAAGTTTTTTGGCACAAAATGCCTGATCACCCACCAAACATCTAGCCCTTCAGAGCTAAAAGCCAGAGTATCTTTTTAGACTTCTAAGATACATGTTCACACCACTTTTTCACCATAAATGCATCTCTAGCTGCACACTAATCAAATCTGTTTGCCAAATATAATTGCTTCCCCCAAGACCAGAAGTATGCCAGCATTCTACAACACGTTATTGTAAAACGTGTTCTTTTCTTAATCAAGCTCCAGCCTTCATCAATCTAGCAGGCCTTCCCAAGGCTGTTACTTGAATCTTGAATTCTATGGAAAAGACAAGATGAAGAGAAGAGATTGATTCCATTCTACTAATTCAGACTCATTTCTTGGCTTCGGAGCAACAATCTCCGGAAATTTAATTTACATAAATTCAAATGCACTAAGTAGCTACTATGGAATGTCCAAGAGCAACTGAAAACAGCAAACTTGAGCTGTGCGTTCCCAGATTCCTGACGAGGGGACGGAGTTGAGGGCAGCTCTTTGTCATGTACCCCAGGTGGTATTCCCAACAGGGAGAGCATCGGGTTTCTTTCTCCCTCGATTTTACCCTAGCTCCCACGCTGCGTGACACTTTCAAATTGGCTAGTCTGGGGTAGGAAGCACAGCCAATCCTCCACCTTTCCGCCCCAAACTGACTGAGTAGGCGGGAAGGAACCCAGGGGTGTTTCCTTCCAGCGCGCTCCAAGAAAGGGGGCGGCCGAAATGACACCGGGTCCAGTGTGAGATGGACCGGAGGGATCCCAGGTGGGGTCTCCAGCTCCCGGGGAAGCCGGAAGCTGGGCGGGTGGGCCAAGGGGGACAAGGCAGGGTGGACAACTCCCTCCCAAGCCGGCACCTACCAGCAAGCTCTCCACGTTGATGGGCGAGCGAGGGTCTCGGATGAGCGCCTCCAGCTTCCTCTGGCGGCTCGCGCCCGCCCCGTCCCCCGGCGCGGCCTCTGGGGCGCCGGGCATTTTCCCCGTCGGTGGGGGCCGGCTCATGCCGCTTCGACGGGCCTAGCGCCGCCCGCGGAACCTCCGCCCGGGCCCGCCGCGCGCCGCTGTCTGAGGAGCCGCCCGGCCCGTCCGGGAGCAGCGAGGCACACGGCGTCCCCGCCCCTCAGCCGCACGCGCGCCGCCCGGTCGGTAGCGAGCTCGCCAGGACCCGGCGGACCGGAGCGGGGAAGGGGCGCCCGCGCCGCCCCGCCCTCGGGGCTCGGGCCGCTAGGGCTGCCGCCCGTCCGCCCGCATGCTGCCCCGCCGGCCGCCTCGCGCGCCCACAGGCCCGCTCCCCTCCACACACGGTCCGCGCCGCGGCCCTCCTCGGCCGCGCGCCGCCGCTACCCACAAGCCCCTCCGCCCGCGCTCGGCCACGCGCGCCCCCTGATCCCGCCCACCCGGCGCGCTCCCGCGGACAGCCCCGCCTTCTGGTCTCCAGCCCCGCCTTCTGGTCTCCAGCCCCGCCCCTCCGCTGAGCTGCGCTGCAGAGCTTCCTTTCCGTGGCCCCCCCACCCACCCCGTCGCTTTCTCTTCGGTCCCGTTTCCCGGTGCAGTGAGGCGGGACGCCGTTCCTCCCTCCCCAGTAATCCCCGCAGCATATCCCGCGTCGCTGGCCGGACTCCGCGGCCTAGCTGACGTCCTCGCCCCCCCCACCCTGCCCTCCCGCTGGGTCCAGCTGACTCAGCGCGCAGCTATGCAAACCTCGTCGAACTCTAGCGCCCTGGGTCAGCGCCCTAGCCCGGCCTGCTCGCCCAGGGCTGTGGCCTGGGGCTCCAGGGGCGGGGAAGCCTCGCCCCTAGCCTGCGCTCGGACTCTAGGACTCAGTTGATCTGAGTCCCTGGGTAGGGAGGCCTAGACAAGTTGCTCCCCGTCTCCGAAACCTTTGTGCCCTTCCCTGATCGCAGTGTCCGCCTGGCTTTAGACCTTAGACACCGGCCAGGCGGAGGAGACAGGAGGGCAATAGGGAAGCACTTCTGCATTCACGGGGGCCTTGCTTTGGGAGTGAAAGACGGGCTGCCGCTCTGCATTCCTGCCCTCTTGTTGCCCCGGAGCCATTGGTCAGATCCTCTCAGGGCGCAATCTGAAAACTATGTGCCAAGAGCTGTAAAACTGTTCACAGAGCCCCTTTGACCCAGTAAGCCCATTTAAGGAAGTCCAAGTGTAAGGAAATGATCCAAAAAGGGGAGGACTTTGCGTGAAGATGTTTACAGCTAGGCTATTCAGAATGTTCGTAATAACCAAAGCCCTGGGAGTGGACTCAATGGTCCTAAAACTGTATAATCCAAACAAGCTCTATCACATTCAGGGAAGAATCCTAAAGCTATGGCAGGCTGGTTAAGAATAAGGGAAAATGTATTGGGAGTGAAAAATGCAAAGGGGCTTGTGAACGCTCTGAAATGAGCAGCTAAACATGAAAATACATTTGTTCCTAAGTGAATAGAATGTTTTTCTCCCTTTTAAGGATGCTAAGGAGGGCGGTGGTGGCACATGCCTCAGAAGCAGAGACAGGTAGATCTTTGAGTTAGTGGCCAGCCTGATCTCTAGAACGAGTTCCAGGACAGGCAGAGCTACCCTGTCTCAAAAAAAAAAAAAAAAAAAAAAAAAAAAAAAAAAAAAAAAAAAAAAAAAAAAAAAAAAAAAAAAAAAAAAAAAAAAAAAAAAAAAAAAAGACGTTAAGAAGAGTATTTAATTTCAAAACCTGAAAAACTATACTTACTGATGGGTTACTCTAAGAGAAACTACAAGTGTAATGCCCCTAAATAGTGAGACCGTAAGGTTCATGTGGGTGTCAAAGTTATATTCACAGATAGGCTCCAGCCCTGGCTTTGTCAAAACTGCCCTTCACCCAGCACACGTTCCAGGAACGGTTCTCTTTTCTGTGTGAAGTCACTCGGACTTGGACTAAGGCAGGAAGAGGCCCTGGATGACTCAAGAGAGCCCTTTCTATTGCAGATAATAGAGCTACCCACTAGTGAAAAAAGTAGAACTTCAAACCTGTAGATGGATTTACTCTTTCATACCTCCACAGAACCGAAGCAGGACGGTGGTGGGTCGGCTACCCACTCCTCCCACTAATGCACTGGAGCAAAAATAATTAGATAATCATGATTACAGATCTTATAGGTCCTTTTCCTGGTGATAGCATGATAGGCTTTCAGAAGGAACACTGTGATCTTTAGGTCACAAATTAATTTTGAAATGACCAGCTATGTGTTTTTATGGACTTTGGTGGAATAAGCCATGGTCTCCAGCCTTGGGAACTTTGTGGTGATGCACATCTATAATTCCAGCATTCAGGAGGTAGAATTGAGAGGATCAGGAGTTCAAGGTCATCTTTAGCCATCTTTAGCTATGGAAATTCGAGGATAGCCAGGACTATTGTAAATTAATTATATATGTGTGTATGTATGTATATGTATATATATATGTATGTATATTAGGAAGCTGAAGCATGGCTCAGTGAGGAAAGTGTTTATCTTGTAAGCATAAGAACCTGAGTTCAATCCCTAGTACTCATGTAAAAAGTCTGCCACATACCTACAGGCTCAGTCCTGGGGAGGCAAACACAGCAAGATCCCTGAGGCTTGCTGACCAGTCAGACTAGTCAAATTGAGGAGCTTCACGTTCAGTGAGAGACCCTATCTCAAGTAAATAAATAAATAAGGCATAAAGCAATCAAAAAAGACACACAGTGTCAACTTCTGACCTCCACACATACCAACACATATGTATATGTTCACCTGAATGTGTGCATACATACAGAACACAAAATGATCAAATAAAAGGACTGGTAGTGATCAACAAGATATGTGTGCTTTTGTGGACAGCCATTAGAAATGGAAGGCTTGGAGGCTGTTGTGATGGTTCAGCAGGTAAACATGCTTACCCAGCAAGCCTCGTGATTTGATTCCATCTCAGGGACATACTTAAAGGAGTAAAGGGAGAAACAACTCCACAAAGTTGTCTCTGACCTCCACACATGCACACATACACACACACACACACACATACACACACACACATACACACACATACACACACACATACACACACACATATACACACATACACACACACACAAATAAGTAATTTATTTAAAGATAGTTACACAAGACCCACACCATTGCCTGCCTGGAAAAAAAGACTTGTCTCTTGATAAATACTAAACCACCTTCTGTTTCTCTTCTAATAAATTTTTGGTCAGCATGATCATTCTTATTTACAAAAGGAATACACACATGAATTCTAATTCAAAGTTCAAACAAGTCAGAAATATATAGAACATAGCCTGAAATTTTATCTTCCAGTATTTACTCTCACACTACTGTCAATTTTTATTTTATATTATTTTAGACAGAATGCCACTTAGAAGCCCAGGCTGTCAAGGAACTTATAATCTCATCCAGGACAGCCTCTCTAACTACAGCCAATGCTGACCTAACATCGACCACCCAGGAGCCCCAGAAACCCCTCCTACACTTTCTTACACTTTGTGCTATAAATTAAGGGTCCAAGGATCCCCTTTTTTAATCTATTGGAAAGCCATGTCCTCATTTCTAGCTGTTTTAATTTTCTTAAAAAGATACAATATATTTTGATTGTGTTTTCCCTTTCCCCTCATTTCTAGTTGATAACTTGAAGAATCTGTCTCTTCCCCAGAAATAAATCCTCTTGCCTTGGCCTGCTAAGTGCTGGGATTACAGATGTGAACCTCCATGTCTGGTGCCAGTTCTTCTTTCACATGCATTACTTTATCACTCAAGGTTGTTATGCAGTCTCATAGATAATTATCATATCATAATATTTTGCAACCTTATAATCCATCCCCCATTATTGTGTCCTGGGATATACCCACATGTGTAGACAAAGAAATCTTCATTTTCTAAATGTTGCATTCTATCCTACAATATAAGAATGTCATACTATATTTACTGTGTTCAATAGTACAACAGTCGGGGACAGACCAGGAGACAATTGCCAGAGCTACCTGCCTCTACTACATGTCACCTGTGTGATCCTGAGTAAATTACCTCCCTTCTCTGTGTCTCTGTCCTGAGTGCTGGCCTTTGGCTTTGTGTAGAGATAGATGTGATTAAGATTAATTCCTAAAAGCAGAATATTTAACAAAGTGTCCTTTAAAGTCACAGCTACACCAAAAAGGCTGTGGGCTAGCAGCCTGGCAGTGCTCATTCACACCGTTAGTCTCAGCTCTCAGAGGCAGAGGCAGACAGATCTCTGACTTTGAGCCAGCCTGGTCTACAGAGCTAGTTTCAGGATGGCCAAGGCTGTTACACAAAGAAACCTGTCTCAAAACAAAACAAAAGCTGTGGGCTGACAAGGAGCTGGGCAGGTAAAATAGTCTGCCCTAAAATCTAACTGCCTACATCTGATCCCAAGAACCAAGTCTACAGAGCTGGCCTCTGACCTTAACAGGTATGTCATGGTACACACACACACACACACACACACACACACACACACACACGCACACGCACACGCACACGCACACGCACACGCACACGCACACACACACACACACACACACACACACCAACCACATACAGATACACAAATAATGATGAGTTCACATTGTCACCCATTCTTTCACTTTTGCCAGTGTGAAGTAATATAAATGTTTTTTAATTCTGTCAGTAAAGTGACAAACAGTAACTGTGTTTCCTTTTTCATTCTCTTAATTGTTACTGGGCGTGAGTATTTGGAATGACCACTTCCTCTCGATTGTCTGTTTCCATCTTTTGTCAGCCTTCTTTCATTCCTAGTGTCTGTAGAAGTTCCTTAGCATTGAGAATGCTCCTCCTTGTTACAATATATCCTTAAAATACACTACACTTTGAGAAGCTTTTCTCCCAGTCTGTAGCTTTCTGGGCTTGGGTATCTTTTGTTCCACAGATATTTCTATTTTCCATACAGTCAAGTTTGTGAGTGCTATACATATATATATACATATACATATACATATATATATATCTTCAGGGCTTTGCATCTTTGCTGGAGAAGGATTTCAAATCCATGTTTTAGATCACACAGAAGAGTTTCAGGAGATTAGGAGGAGTCCATGGCTTCCTAATGATGCTCAGTTCCTTCCAAATAAGTCTTCGGAAGCCTCTCCTGCACTTACTCCTCTCCAAGGGACTGTGCTTCCTGTTGCACCCCAACTGTTCCACCATGTCCCCTTTTAACAGAGTTTCAGATGTCATGACCGCAAATGAGTCTGGTAAGACTCTGCAAAGATATTTGCTCTAAGGAAGAACAATGGAGAGATATGAGCAGGCCTGTGAGTGGCTAGGGCTTATAACTAACTCCTCCAGGATATAAAAGCTCTGCCCCAATTCTGTCCTCTGTCTTCACATTTCTACCTATTTCAAGTGGTATATGTCAATTTAATTATTATCTTCTCAATCTTTCTGGCATTTCATTCTCTCAAGTGAGCATCTAGGACTCTCCCTCTTTTGTTTATTTTATATTGAAAGATCTGTCTGTTCCCCAGGAATTAATTTTCTTCAGCTGCAACTTTGCCCTGTCCATCCTACAAAGGGCTGTTGGAGAACTCATTTGTGTATGTGTGTGTGTGTGTGTGTGTGTGTGTATGTGTGTTGCTATGGCTCTTGTAATTACTTGTTTAATGATAATAATTACCTAAAAGGTTTACCATATGTTAGGCAGTGTGGTTCATAGAAATTATCTTAATTTCCAAGCCAATGGTAATATCACTATGCCTATTTTACAGGTGATGTCATAGAGACTGAGATGTATATTACTGAAATGAGTTACTGAGTGATGGATGAATGGATAGATGAATGGGCAGGTAGGTAGATGAAAACAATGAACTATGAATGGTCTAGGCATTGGCAATAAAACACACAACTTTTTCTACCTTGATTCAAGTTGGATGGTTGTACTGAGGTGGGGATGCTTATGCCTCACCTAAGCCAGATTTAATAACAGAACAAAGACGTGAACTCTCAGTGCAAAGGGGTCATTATTTTTGTAAACTCCACTACTATAAAGAGTACAGGTTTAAAGGTTTATGAAGTAGAGTTTCACCCTAAGTCTCATTCATGGTTTTGGTAATAACTCCCAGCATGAATGAGAAAATCACCTGAGCCCTCTGTGAGTCAGTGTCTTCATCCACAAAGCAGGAATAATGAAGCGTGGCTGTTATTAAGTCTCCTTAAGATCTCTAGATGAAAGATACAGTGCTCATCCAAGACAGCTTCTTCCCCAGCATACTGTGAAATCACTCCCAGGGGAGAAGGGTCTGCTCGGGACTCACATTTATCCTTAAAGGGAAATGTCAGGTCACTCTGAAAACATAGACCTGTATGTTTGAGAATTAATCATGGTGTCATGGAGTGTCTGTGGTCCTGAAAAGCTCAGCTTTCGGAACAGTCCAGTCCCACCAGTTTGGCAGGAGATCTTGATGTCATTGATGTCAATCCCTTTGGCCCCATTAGTGAGATAGCTTTGGGTCCAGGATGCTTTGAGTGACCTCACTGCCCCCAATCCAATGTTGCTGATTCCCATAGACACAGAAAGCAGTTTCTTACATTCTTGTTTCACCTGTCAAAACCTTAGCCCCTACTCCACTCTCCCCTCCCCCACCTTGCCCCCTGATTCTCCTCCACTAACCCCCTCCTGTTAGTGAGAGACTTAACTTTACTGGGTTTTCAAGTTCTAATTCCCTGTAGCTTTCAACAAGCTACTGGAGCAGATAGATGCTGATGTTCACAATTGAGAACATGGAGTGCCCTCTCTTCTAAGCAGATACCATAGTCTCCTGGGTATCTCCTGGAATTTCCAGTTTTGTGTCCCAGAACAAGGAATTAGATTGGGAAACCTGAATAGTAGAAAGAGCAGGGAGATTTGTTTTTTTGTCACTTTTGGTTTTAGTTTTTCCAGACAGGGTTTCTCTGTATAGCCCTGGCTGTATTGGAACTCACACTGTAGACCAGGCTGGCCTTGAATTCATAGAGATCCACCTGTCTCTGCCTCCTGAGTGCTGGGGTTAGAGGAGTGTGCCATCACCAACCTGCTTCAGGGAAGGTTCTTAAGAAGAAGTACACTACCAAGGGGCAATATGCTCAATGACTTGGACAGATCCGGTGGCATGAAACACTCAGGTCACTTGTACATCATGTACTTTTTCTATTAGTGCTGTTATATGTTGGCCTTGGTGAGGAGTTGAGAGTATAATGGGGAAACTTGGGGAGTGTTCTCATTTTTATCTCTCCAAACTGGGTTTCTCATATGCTAATTACAAATGTTATTTTTGTGTGTCTGGGTGATTTGCCTAAATGTACATCTGTATACCATGTGTATACATGGTTTTAGAGGCCAGAAGAGGGCTTGGATCCCCTGGAACTTGGGCTACAGACAGTTGTGAGCTACCATGGAACCTTGGTTTTCTAGAGGAACAGCCAGGGCTCTTAGCTGCTGAACCACTGCTCCAGCCTATAGTTGGAAGTTTCTCTGTGCCACCCGGCCAGTACTGCAGCCGTTTAGTCCCAAATAATCACACAAGTTCTTATATCAATTATGAACTGTTTGGCTTATGGCTCAGGCTTACTACTCGCTAATTCTTTTTATTTAAATTAACCCATGATTCTTATCTGTGTTTAGCCACATGGCTTGGTATCTTTTCCTCAGTGTAACATTCTCATCTTACTTCCTCTGCATCTCACTGGCATCTGCATTCTCCTTTCCTCTTCCCAGAATTCTCCTAATCTCTACTTCCTGTCTAGGTTCTGGCCAATCAGTGTTTTATTAAACCAGTGTTTACAGTGTACAAAGGGCACAGCCCATGGCATCAGCCTTCACATGCTAGTTTTGACCTTACCTTCTCCCTATTCTTCTGTCTCATCATGCAGCTTTCCTCATACTCTTCTCCCTAGGTTCCTTCTGCCACTAGGTCCTTCCCAGTTTTCAGGACAGAGATGGGAAAGCAGGAAATATATAAAAGAAAACATAATGTAATAAAAAAAATGTAATAAAAGTAATGACTCCAGAGAGTAGTTTGCTCCTGGAACAACATAAACTTCAGTTTCTTTAGTACTGGGATTACAAGTGTAAGCCACTATGCCCATGGGGAAGTTAGTTTCCCATTCTGGGTATCTCTTTTCTTGCTTATAAAGCTGGCTGGTAGTAAACACCTGTAAGGGCCACCCACCGAGGACATAAGGAAAAAACACTAAGGATTCAAGAGAACCATGTAACAGTTCCAATCAGAGAGGCTGAGGACAACTGGGAAGGTGTCTTATAGAACAGACTGAGAACTGGGTGAGTAGAAGCCATTTGGAATGAACAGGACCAGAGAGAGAAAGGCAGGAAATGACCAGGAAGAAATATGACTGAAACCTAAAAGGGAAGAATCTGGGTTTCTATGGTGAAGATACATCTGAAGGATCTTTTTTTATATATATATATTTATTTTACTTTATGTGAATTGGTGTTTTGCTTGCATGTATAACTGTGTAAAGGTGTCAGATCTTGGAATTACAGACAGTTGTTAGCTACCATGTGTTTGCTGGGAATTGAACTCAGGTCCTTCAGAAGAAGAATTGTCAGTGCTCTTAACCGCTGAGCCATCTCTGCAGTCCCACATCTGAAGGATCTTAACCATCAGGCAAATGAACTGATGCTCCTTCACGGCCCAGAAGGCAAAGGAGCAGGAGGGCTCCTGCTTCCTCTGCTCCCCACTGACATGCACTGGGCTCAATTTTCATGTCCCCATGGCAGCTGTCTTCTCACTGTGTGATTTTGTTCCTTGTAGGTTTCTCTTCTCAGATTCAGAACAAGTAAAGATTTCCTGGGTGAGGTAGCCATTTGGTAAGGAGTATTTTGGGCACTGTTTGAATCTTGGCAAAGTACTTGTTCCCGTCATTATTCTCTTAGTAAAGTCTGTTCGTTTGTAGCAACGACAAGGGCCAGAAACGAAACAGAAAGTTATGCTTTAAATTACTGCAAAAATATTAATCAAAAAGTTGTTATTTCATTTTTAGGATGTTGGATTTTTTTTTTCCTAACCTGACATAAGCTAGAGTTATCTGTGAGGAAAAAAATGCAATGGAGAAAATGCCTTCATGCCTGGCATGGTGGCACATGCCTTTAATCCCAGCCTGGTCTACATAGTGAGTTCCAGGACAGCATAGGTACATAGTGAGATGAGAGAGAGAGAGAGAGAGAGAGAGAGAGAGAGAGAGAGAGAGAGAGAGAGAGAGAGAGAATGCTCTTGTGCCAGATTGTCATTATTTTCTTTGAGATAGAGTTTCTCTGTGTAGGCCTGGCTGTCCTGGAACTCCCTCTGTAGACCAGGCTGGCCTCAAACTCACAGAAATCTGCCTGCCTCTGCCTCCTGAGTACTGGGATCAAAAGTGTATGCCGTCACACCTGATAGTAGTGCATTATTTTGATTAATGATTGACGTGGTTGGTGCCAGTCTACAGGGTTGGTGCCATTTTTGGGCAGATGGTCATGATGATTATGAGAAAAAATACTGAGCAAGTCATGGGGAGCAGGCCAGTAAGCAGCTCTCCAGGTCCTGGCTTGAGTTCCTACTCTGACTTCTGGTGATGGAGTGTGACCTTTCCTCCCCAAGTTGCTTTTGGTCATGGTGTTTTTCATAGCAATAGAAACCCTAACTAAGGGCTGGAGAGATGGCTCAGAGGTTAAGAGCACTGACTGTTCTTTCAGAGGTCCTGAGTTCAATTCCCAGCATCACATGGCAGCTAACAACTGTCTGTAATTCCAAAATCTGACACCCTTACACAGTTATACATGCAGGCAAAACACCAATTCACATAAAATAAAAAATATTTAAAAAAGAAACCCTAACTAAGACATAGCTTATGGGGGGGGGTGCGTGACACATACCACAGCGCACATGTGGAGGTCAGAGGACAACGTGGGGGAAGGAGGCAGCAAGTACCCTTCCCCCACTGAACCACCTCACCATAAAATGTATTAATTGACCTTGCACAAGAACAATAATTATGGAGGGTCTCAGGCAGGAAGTCAGAAGCATAGGAAAAAGTAGGTCAAATGTTAATGGTAAGTAAGAACAGCAATGCAGAGCTACAGAGATGGCTCAGTGGTTAAGAACTGGCCCTTTAGGGACTCAGGTTCATTTTCAGCACTCATAACTATCTCTAACTCCAGTTCTAGGGGATCCAACACCTTCCCACAGACACACATGCAGATAAAACATCAATGCACATAAAAATAATTAAAATAATTTTTAATAAAAGAATAGCAATGCAAATATTCTGTGAGATCTACAGAGCTATTTGGTAGAGATATAGCTCATAATGTGAGCTTAGCCGTGACCCTTCTCTCCCCAGGCCTCAGTTTCCTCATATGTCAGCTTGTACTTCACAGCTCTTCACCCTTGTTGAGAACAACATTCCTGGGCAGCCACAGGAACCTTAGCCACTTCAGCTTTGGCTCTTTTGATGCCTGTGCCCTGGTGCAGCTTCTTAGAGAACAGAGCTGGGGAACTGAGGCCGCTTCTCGGAGCTGGCACTTTACCGGCTTTGGCCTGAGATGGAAGCCCACGGTAAAGCACTGTAGAGGTCACTCAGGCTTGTGCCAGCCGTGAGCCGACACCTTGATGGACAGGACCTGAGGGAGTGGACTTGTCCTCCAGCCCTCAAATGCTACTGTACACCGTATCCCTTCCCCCCAGAAATGCTGTTCTGAGAGACACTCAAACTTTGAGCTCCAAACACAAGTGTGGCCACTTGAACTTTGGAGAAAGCAACTTCCGCCCCAGAGCACTAAAATACCCTGCAGGAGAAAATCCTTCGGGGTTTTGCTCAGGCATTTTTTCTTCTGGATCCGTCTCTCACAAGTAATAATACTTTAGGAAGAACCCTGGAAAGTGTGGAGTCTTGAGCAGGGCAACTACCCAAGGTCACAGGAGGTGTAACTAAAGCAAAAACAAACACAAAACACAGTGAGAAGGGGCCACAGTTCTCTGAGCTACCCCCGTCTCAACTACAGAAGACATTGCTGTCTTATGGTCCAACATGGGAATGCAGAGATGCCCCCAGACTTCAGAAAACGTCTACTTCCTGCTGTAAGTCATCTTCAATACAGGCCAGTGCATAGGAGTTCTTTGGAAGGGCTTTTGCTTTTTTGAGACAGGGTTTCTTTGTGTAACAGTCCTGGCTGTCATCCTGTAGACCTGACTGGTCTCGAACTCAACTGAGATCTGCCTACCTCTGCCTCCCAAGTGCTGGGATTAAAGGCATGTGCCACCACCACCACCACCACCAAGCTGAAGACTTGTTCTTTTAAAAATGTGCATGATCACAAGGTTAAAATGGCCCAGAACATCTTCATGATCTATATCTCTTGTTAGAAAGTTTAGGCTCAAATGCCATCTTAAATCATACTGCCATAATGCTCACACCCCAGGCTGCCCACACCCCAAGTGGCCCTTCTTGTGTTATATATTCTCATGATATATAGTTGGGAAACTATGCTCTGGACACTTGTAAACTTTTATTATTGAGAAGGGATCGATGAAAACAGTTATGAGCATGGCATGTAAGTTTAAAGCTAGCCTATGGAAATACTAACTACATGATGAAAAACCAATACTTTTATTGTGTCATGTTGGGGAGTCAAACCCATGTTCTTGGGCATGCTAGGCACCCACCCTATCACTGTACTCAGCCCCAAAAGACCTATATGAGGAATCTTTGGTTAGTGCTTTTATGTTGTTTTGTTTGAGATAGGGTTTCACATAACTCAGGCTGACAGCCAAAGGTGACCTTGAACTTTTCTTTCTTCTGCCTCTGCCTCCTAAGTGCTAGGATTATCGGCATGCACCAGCAGCAGTACGAAAATATTTTCATAAGCCATACTAATTATAAGCAAATATCTACCAAGGTCATAGTCTGTACAGATATTGTGTTTGAGGAATTTGCTTATTTTGTTCACATTTACAGTGTGGATGATCCTGGGTATCAGCCCTCACCTACCAGCTCTGTGTGTGTGTGTGTGTGTGTGTGTGTGTGTGTGTGTGTGTGTGTTTGCTTTATAGCCATGCATATGTTCATGTGTATGCAAGCTCACATACCGAGGGGGTGCCCTGTCTTATCACTTCTGACTTACTCTTTTTTTTTTTTTTATTGCTGCTTATATTTATTGGGGCTGACTTACTCTTAAGCAAGTCTCTCACTCACCTGGAGCTTGCCTTCTTTCTCACTAAGCTGATGGGCTGAGATGCTCTGGGAATCCTTCTGTTTCCTGGCT
The DNA here is from genome assembly GCA_004025045.1 of Sigmodon hispidus. Classification (NCBI taxonomy): domain Eukaryota; kingdom Metazoa; phylum Chordata; class Mammalia; order Rodentia; family Cricetidae; genus Sigmodon; species Sigmodon hispidus. Next base: position 59,411 of record PVIH01000679.1, read on the forward strand.
TCCGACTGCACTGGAGTAAGAGCTGTGTAGCCACTCTCAGTGACTTACATGGGTGCCGGGGAACTGAACTTGTGTCCTCCAGTGCTCTTAGCTACAGAGCCATCTCCCCAGCTCCACACTTAAATTTTGAAAGCCCTAAAGCACTAAGTATTTCACACAGAGTTGCAGACACACTTTACATGTGTACAAACATTCAGACGGGATATTCAGGTTCCTCCTAGTGACCTATTTTGAATCTTATCAGCTCACTTCTGTGAAGGTTTGACAAGTCTGGTCTAGTCCTCCTTTAGAAAGTTCTTAGAAGTAGGAAGCGATGATACTGATTAGAAACGCTAGTGTTTTCCCCAGGGGGACCTAGAATCGATATTTAACCACCGTTTCTTGTTGTGCTGGAGGCAGATAATGCATCCTGGAAAGTGTGAGAGATGCAGAGCCAGAAACATGAGTCCTACTGGGACGACTCATCATGTAGGAACCTAGTGACTCTGATATGAGGTACCTCAAGTAGCTAGTTTGAAGGTCTTCCTTCCTTTCTTTCTTTTTACAAGATGCTGACAACTCTAAATGCTACATTTTTCATTTTTTGTTTTTGTAGTTTATTTTTTTATTTTTTGTGGTGCTTAAGAATGGAACCCGGCTGCTATATTGAGTCAGTTCTCCAGGCTAGTGCTGTACAATTTTAAATCACTGATATTATTTTGTTGAGACACCAAAAAGTACATTATGTCACAGCAAAAATAGAGATGAGAGCTTGATGAGTCACAGCTCTTGAGATGCTGAGATGCACGAGTAACAATCTTGATAGCTCAGCCAGCTCCACTGTTGGGTAGCTGTACTACTTCTCAGGGGGGATTTCAGTTTTATCTCCTGAAAAAACAAAAAACAAACAAGCAAAACAGAAAACCCTCCCCTTATTTTGGTGTGCTGAGATGATTTTTCTGACTGTGATCCAGATTTCCAGGGTCTGTGGGTCTGTAGCAGTCAGTCAGGACAGACAGCAATCCATCTTGTTCATTAAATATAGTGAAGTGGCAAAGGGTAGACTGCAGAAAGGGCTCACACATGCAAGAAAACACAGTCTCAGGACCATCAATGGTCAGGTCCAGGGCTCCCTGGAGGGGAGAGAGACACACTCAGCTTCATAGAGATAACTAAGAAGGACCTTAGGGGCAAGATAGAATCAACTAGGCAGAGACAGGAAGCAGGTGTGGGACGAAGAATGGAAAGGATGTGGGAAGGCTTGGAACCATTTCTCTTGGCTGGAGAGTAAGCAGGTGTTAATTAGTTTTGCATCTATTGTGTGTGAGGCACTGCAGATCAAAAGGTGTGCATATTCAGGGGATAGAATCCATCAGGGAGATACAGAGGGTTAATTAAGAGCACTGGGCTAAAGTGATCTGAATTCTGTCATGTGAGCATCAGGAATAGTTAAAGGCACAGGTATGTGAAACCTGTGGCATGACCCCTCTGTATAAAATGATGTGCCTTCACCATTCAGACATCTAACAGATGATGATGAGTGCTATTGTGCACTAACCACTGGAGACAAAGTGCATTCTGGGAGAGCCCTGTCTCTGAGCAAAGCAGGCCAATGATGTATAGCAAATGCTGTGATTTCAGAATCCCAAGCAGAAGAAACTGAATCTGGGGACAGTGTGCTCAAGGGAAAACTTCCCATGCAAGGGGGCATCATAAGCTGATACTGGGGTACATAGCAGATGGTGCCCAGATGCCCAGAACATGAACTACTCTAAGCAAAATCATGTGCAAAGACCTGAAAGGCTTCCATGCCATTGTGCTGTAGGTGCATGGGAGAATAAAGAAGGATGTGGACAGAGCTCTTTGAGCCTGAGTCTGTGGGAAAGGGTTTAAAATTCACCTTAAGGGACTGAAATGGTGATTTTTCTTACTAGTAACTGACATAATTTCTCTCACACACAAACAGTATGTATTGTATAGCCCATTGTGTGAGAACGCCTTTCGTCCTTGGCCTCTTTTGTGACCCCTCTCCTTTAGTCTGGCCATCTGACAGCACAGCTTCCTGCCAGAACCAGACATACAATGTGTCTCTGACAGCCACCATGACAACTAGAATGTAACATCTACAAACACCACCAAAGAAGTGGTGTGGATCTTTAGGCACATACTCATAAATACATGGGAGATTGCCAGACATTTTAGAAAGTATTTTTTTAATGCCTTCTGAGTTGTTGGGCTTTGTTATTTTATTTATTTACTTATTCTGACAGAGTCTTTCTAAGTAGCCCTGACTGTCCTGGAACTCACTATAGAGAAAGAGATGCACCTGCCTCCACCTCCTGAGTACTAGAAATAAAGGCGTGTGCCATCACGCCTGGCCCAATGCACCAGCGGTGGTTATTTGGTTTGAGAGTTTGTTTGCTTGTTTGCATTCTGCTGTTTTTGAGACAGTGTCTCATGAGACTGCCTTCCAGCTTGAATTTCTGATATCTCTGCCTACATCTCCAGAGTGCTGAGATTATAAATGTCCACGGCCATGCCTAGTTTATGCAGAGCTGGAGGCCAAACCCAGGACTTGGTGCATGCTAAATAAATACTCTGCCATCTGAGCTACAACCCAAGCCCCATTCTAACTTTCTTAACAATTTTGAACTCTATCCCTGTCCCCTAACAAGCTTGATTTTTCATGAGTACATAATATTTCGGAATTGGGGAACAATGTAACATGTTTATCTGTTCCCATGTATCTGTAGTTTAGTTTTTGCCCTTGGTGACAATACCAAAAATAACACTGAATACACACACACACACACACACACACACACACACAACCCCTTTGTCATACTGATGATTGTCTTTGTAGCAGATCTGCAGAAGTAGGACTTGAGTGTGGGGCAGGTGTAGGCTGCCAGCACTACGCCTTATCTTCATCCAGTGCATGCTGGACTACACTTCACAGGACTTCTGGTGTGTACTGAGTGCTCAGTCTCTGTTATATAACAGCTGCTCAATTTAAAGCGTTATCTGCTGTTATCCTTATTACTAGCCAGGGAGCAATATTTTAGGAACACTGAGTGGTTTATTAGAGACTTATTTAGATAAACTAATGCACCCTAAGGACCCAGGTTATCTGCAACAACAGGACAAACAACTGTCCTTTCCTTGTGTATACAAAGTCAGAAGGAAACAGGATGACAGTGGGAAAGGAAATGGACATGAAAGTCGGCGTCCTCACTTCCTCCTAGCCCTTGCAAATCCATTTCCTCCCTGAAACAGGAACTCACAAGCCATAGGATCTGCCAATATCGCAAAAGATTGCTTTGTATTTTTGTATTTTTAAATTGTATGTTTAAAATTGTTACTTGCATTTCTAATTTGAAAACCCAAATGCTCATTAAAGACTTTTTCTGTCATGGAGGAGCCATTTGCAGCCTTCTAGAGAGGGGCTCCTGTGTTTGTATCCACAATGTCCGGGATGAAGGCATTCCTTGTTCTCCTCAGTGACTCTCAGTGACAGACACTGAGATTGTATCTTATGCAGTTTTGCAAAATGTAGCCTTGGAAGATTCTGGACATGAGGTCTCCTGAGTAGTATGACCCAAACGTCAAAGCCTAGCAAAGTATAACTGGAGGGGATTGGAGTCTTGCGAGTTGGCCGGAGAGTGGGCCCTGGACTCTGCTGTGAAGCCCAAATGTGAAGGGTGCTTGAAGGAAAAAGACACTCCACGCACGCAGTGGTGAGGAAACAAAGCTGAAATCTCACAGCCACTTCTCCTTTTGTCTTGTTACCAGTGAACTCAAGCAAGCTGGGGATGCCTAAGGCAGGGTCACTCCCTTCTAGAGCTGTCAATCTGGGCACTGCATTAGTGAGGCCAGTTTCAGACTCCCCAGGTCTTTCTGGCCTTCGGTCTTTGCATTTCCTCCTGCTTTCTGTCTCCTCAGACTCTTTACCCCAAAGCTTGAGTTGGATAGGATATGTGATTCTGGCATACCTTAGAGAGCTGGGAAACCAAGGAAGCAACTGTGACCAAGTACCTACTATGTGTCAGTCTAATAGAGCACTAACTCATTGCCCATGGTGATTATTAGGACTGCAGAGGAAAAGATCATGCAGAATAGAGAAAAGCTATAGTTATAGTTTTTACATGATCAGGATGATCTGAGCCATGGCCACATCTATTCAAGTTGAATGCTCTGAACCAAGCATGATGCTGCATGCCTGTAATCCCCGTACTTGGGAGATGGAGGCAGGAGGATCAGAAATGAAGATGAGCCTCAGCTATACAGTGAGTCTAAGGCTGGTCAAGGATACATGAGACCCTCTTTATAAAAAATAAATAAGTTAAATAAAATTAGATACCTGCGTAGCAAAATATATTTTTCTCCAACAAAGGAGCAGATATACTACGTGCATATTACACAGCTAAGGCACAGGTTTAAAGGTTTTTTTTTTCCCCAGCTCCAATGAGCCCTCTTCAAAAAAACTGCTGTGCTTTGAGCGCTGTGAAAATTATGCAATCGGAAGTTTGCTGTGAGTCTCCATCTCACTTCCTTGCCATGGAGTTGAGACTGTGGGTAATTCTGTGACTCATTGAAAAGTCTCATGTTTCATACTGTCTCAAAGAAGAGTGGTGTGACAACAGGACAGAATATTTTCTTTTGCTTTTTCTTTCTTTCAGTCTGTGCATATGTGCATGTGATATATGTATGTGGTGCTCTCATGCCATGGCATATATGTGAAGATTGGAGGACCACAAAAAACATTGTGCAGAGTTAAAGACTTAAGGGGGTACTGGGCTAGAAACAGCACCCAGGGGCCTGTTTGAGAAGGTGGTGGTTTAGGGGAGACCTAAGCAATGGGAGGACCCACACAGGCACAAAGGTTTTCCAGCAGGTCCACCAGAACTGGTGTGAGGAACATAACAGAATGCCCCAGTCCCAGAGTTGTTCTGGAGCTAAATTGTTTAGTGTATGTAAGTCTTCTGGCTCAGTGTCTGGCACATTCTACAGACACTAAACAAATGTTCCCTCACTCCCATTGTGGGTCCCTCCCAGTCCTGTGTCCCAGATTTCCGCCTTTCTCTGACTTTGACCCCAGGGAACCCCACCCTTGCAGTAAGTGCCAACTGTGGCCTCTCTGGCTCTCTGTACAAGCAGAGTTGAGAGCAGGGACCTTCCTGTCCCTGACTTTCCTAAGACATGCTTGGTGGTGCCTGCAGCCTGGAGCCATTTGTCACAGGAGTGACGGAACAACCTTCTTGAATTGGAGACACTGGTCATCTGGAACCCTTTAAACCAGAGCCTTTGAACCTGTGAATTGTGACCATCTTGGGGGTCAAGCAACCCTTTCACAGGGGTAGCCTAAGACCATGGGCATACACATATACATTATGATTCATAGCAGTACCAAAATTACTGTATCAAAATTAATTATGAAGTAGCAATGAAAATAATTTTATGGTTGGGGGATCACCACAACCTGAGGAAGTGTACTAAAGGGTCACAGTGTTAGAAAGATTGAGAACCACTTCCTTAAACAAAGCATACAGACTCACTGAACCTTGTAACCCACATGGTACTGAACCACTTGATGAAAGTCCAGTTGGGAGTGTGCTTTCAGAGGGTCACACTCCAAGCTTAGTTTTCTTCTACACGATATACCGTGTTCTCCAACTACTCATATGCTCAAGAGAGAGCAGAGGATGCATGTGGATAGGGCTCTCTCTCTTTCTCTCTCTCTCTCTCTCTCTCTCCATTTCTCTCCCCTCCCCCTAGGTGTGCGTGTGGTCACTTTCAAAGGTGAACGCTTGGTATGTGTTGTCCTCTGTCATCTACTGCACTGGGCCCAAGAGACACCACCCCTTTGTTCTCTTCTATGGCCCACAGAGGCTGAGAGATGTTTCAGAACTAGGGTATCCCTGCCACAGTCTGAATCTGAGCATTCCTGGCTCAGAGGCAGTGCCAGGAATGAGGTCATACAGTTAACCTTTGGAACATAATCCGATCCACTATCTGCCAGTCTGCCAAGACGACAGGGAACCAAAGGCACAACTTCCTCCTTTATTGGCCCCAAAACTGCAAACAAGAGACAGAAGCTGGCTTGCACCAAACCTGTCATAGTGAAGCCATTCCTGTGGGGTTTTTTCTGCTGTCATTTCTGGGGCATTTCTTACTTTCTTCTTCTGTGCCCAGCTGAGTGCTGAGTCACCTGAGGAAAAAGGGGTCCAAAAGGTTACTTCTTGGTTCTGCTGTGCCAATGCTGGCCCTTGTAGCCACAGGCTTCTGGAAACTTCAACTTCCACAGGTAAGCCAAGCATCCTTGGATGTTCTAAGTACCCCTTTTTAGTAGTGGTTCTTTCTCCTCTGACCAAGCTGAGTCCTCTGTCCGGCCTCCAGATCAGTGGGGCTATCATTGCCTCCTGTTCTTTCCTCTGTGTCTATCCTCTGTGTTCCTTTGCCTGGCACTGGCTCCTAGTGCCACATGGAACCATGGAAAAAGCTCTTCTTGATCTGTTTCCCATGGAACCATGTCACACTCTCCATTATAGCTGCAGCCTGGAGTCCAGTGCTTGCATGGAGTAGGTCTTCAATAATGCTTTATGAGTGAACTAGAGTGAGTGAGATCACTCTCCCATACCTGAAGACACGCTTTCATACACACCTCTCTGAGCCCCACACCTCACTGCTAGGCTCCTTTGGATTCTTCATACCCTCCTTAGACGTTCACTTTGTGTCCTGTGCACCACTTATGCCTCTTATCTCTGTCTTCCTGTGATGACTTCAATATGGCCAGATGTCTGGGCCTGCAAGACATTGAATTATGGTTGGGATGATGCCCCCAAATACAGGTAAATTGACTGATGGGGATTTGCTGATAGCTATCCACACATCTTCCCATTCTTGGAGAATTTTAAAGGCAAAAGAATCAGTCCTTGTCTTTCCAAATGCAGCTGTGGGGGTCTGGAAAATACAACAGGTCCAAAGGACAATTCAAGAGTGAATTTCAGGCACCTGAGAGGATGGCACAGAAGGAAAGGGCACTTCCTGCCAAACCTGGTGACATGGATGAGGATGATTCTCAGGATCCACACTGTAAAAGGAAAGAGACACTGCCAAAGTTGTCCTCTGACCTCCACACGTTCACTGTGGCAGAAACATGTCCACACACGTGGGCGAGGACACACACACAGTGTGTGTGGGGATAATAGATTAAAAAAACAAATGCCAGCAACCGTTCTTACCTTTGCTAAATACCTCCTATGTACATACTCGGTGTTGAGTGGTCACCATTTTTCATTTGATAATGACCTTATAGTTTGTTAATCATTGAATTGTCTGATAGACTATGAAGTTAAGATAAATGAGCTGTCCTGTATATGGCTTGCATGATAAGACCTACTCCATGCAAGCTCTAATATCAGGGCTTTGTCTCATGTAGCTCAACCTCACTAAAGCTAGCCTTTAGCCCTGATCCTCTTGCCTCCACTTCCCTATGTGCTGGGATTATGGGTATGCATCACCATACCTGGTTTGGGATCAGAATTTAAAACTGGACTTTACCACAAAATGCCTACACCTTTGTCTTTACCATGGCGTTGGTTGGGAGATGCCATCCTAACTGTCTGTGTTACTTTCATCCCAGTTCTGACTCTCCTGGTTTCTTCACGAGGGCCCTCAGACAGTAGAGCAAGTGTCACAGGCCTCCAGTGACACTACTCAGCCACTGAGAATACCTGTACTTAATTAAATATTGACTCAGATGTCTCATTCTTGAAACGGGTGACATAGGTCTACACAAGCTGCAGCCCCCTTCTTGGACCTCCTGGCATAAGCCCAAATTTCTTCTCTGCAACTGACAGGACACAAAGCAAGTGGGATGGGAAGAGCTCTCTCTCTCTCTTCCACCTCACAGAGACTAAGTGGAAGGACAGTCCATGTGTGTGCATGTGCATAGGAATGTGTACATCATCCGAACTGCAGTAATGTGCTTCGGCTTTCTCAAGCCAAAAGAGCTCACATAGAAACGCCAATCAGGGCTTGCCTGTATTGTCCAGGGGCTTGATCCCCAGCATCACAAAATGTAAAGCAAAGAGGCATGGGGTTCTTGCTCTTTTTTTCCTATTTATTGTGTGTATGTGGAGATCAGAGAACAGCTTTGGAGAGTTGCTTCCTTTTGGGGAACTCACGTTGTCAGCTTTGGTAGAAAGTACTTTACCCACTGAGCTATCTTCCCGTGATTCCTCTGTATTTGTGTGTGTGTGTGTGTGCTTATGCACGAATGCATAAATATATGCAGAAGATACACCTCAGAGATTATCCACATTATCTTTTTTGAGGCAGAGTCTCTCATTGGCTTAGAGGTCTTCAATTAGGCTGACTCTGTCTGTCTCCATCTCCTCATTGATGGATTACAAGATATTATATTATTATTATTATTTTAATGTAGGTTCTGTGGGATCAAAATCGTTCCTCATGATTACAGAACAAACCCTTTACCAATGAGCCATGCATGCAGTGTGAGTAGCATAGGCTAACCCAGCCCTAAACTCAGGACTGGGAACCCATAGCTGGAAGGCAAGGACTCACCCCTGACTCCACCATTTGAAAACAAAAAGATGTCAGTCTGTCAGGAGAGCTCTCTCCCTTTCTCTTTGCTTTTCTTTCACTGTGCCCCCAGTGGGCTCCTGAACAGCTGCAGGCCTGAAAAAGGCAGATTTCCCCACTTGAGTAAACAAGTATTCGCTCTTGATAGAACTGGGTGGAGAATGTTTGAAAATGATTTGGTTTAAAGTTAATCCTGGCCACTTCCCCCAGGGATCTTTGGAGTTCACACAGATGCCATAGTGTGGTAACATTCCACCAATTTCAACCCAAGAAGATGCGATGTAGTGGAAAACTGGCCTGGGTGAGAAATCATCCCTGCCCTGTCCATTATGCCCTCCCCCAGCCCCCATTACTCTGAGAACAGGGCCTGGCCCTCCCCTCACCCTCCTGCAGACCTCTGCTGTAGTGCTTCCCCCAGCAGGCTCACTGAGGGCTGGCTCTGTGGTATTTCTGGAATGTCCTTCCTCCCTGCTCTGCTTTGCTCTCCCTCTAACAGGAGGGCTGGAAAATAAAGAGGCCCATTTAAACCATCCAGGGCCAAGGGAGCACATCTCATAGCTGAGTATTTATGACTATTACTGTTGCAGAGACGACCTGTGAATTGCCTGGCACCCCTCCATGGTGGGGAAGTGAAGTTGGCACCCTCTGTACTTGGCTGGAGGGTGGAGAGCTGCCCTGGGCAAGGCTGTGCAGAGCTCATATCTCTTCCTGTAGCTATTGGGGCTCCTGAGGGGGCTTCAGAGGTAATCAGCCCCCAAGATTCCAAAGGGAATCAGAGTACTCAGATGGACAACTAGTCTATCCTGGAACATAGGGGTGGGTGTTACTATGGAAACGTCAAAGCACAACAAGCAGCTTGTGTGGCAGGCAACAGACCTTTCCAGACAACAATATCTCGGCTGTCTCCCTTTCCTGTTGCCTTCACTTTTGTGTGTATGCATTTGTCCACAGGTAGAAGCCAGAGGACAACCTCAGCTGTTATTTGTCAAGCACTGTCCATTATTATTATTATTATTATTATTATTATTATTATTATTTAATTTTAGCTCTCATTGGCTGGAGCTTGCCAAATAGACATACCAGCCCACAGACTCTGGGACCCTTTCTGTCTCTGCCTCTCCAGAACTACAGTTACAAACATAAAATATCATGCTTGTTTATTTGTTTACTTTTTATTTATTGTAGATTCTGGGGATTGAACTCAGGCTCTCATGCTTGCATGGCATGGAGGGCACTTTACCAACTGAGCTGTGTTCTAACTCTTTCCCCTTTATTCAAAACTAGCTCTGCCCCGAACTCAGGCCTGGAGTGGGACCACCTTTCTCTCCCCTCTTCCAGCAGACTGGACCAGAGATGGAAGCACACTTGTTAATCAGACACTTGTTACTGACTTTTGATTTGTGATTTGTTTCTCTGCTTCTTCCAGGCTCTTGACAGGGGAAGCTCATCATGCCAGGCAGGGCTAGCCAGATGTTGAACAAGGCCCAGAAGCCTGTTTGCAGAGCACACAATGACCCCCCACCTCCCCCCACCCCGACCCCAGAGAAATTCTGACAGCTTCTCTGTTTCTTCTTCTAGTCACTCTTGAGGCCCTTGGGTCCCAGATATGTGCTCTGCTATCTTTTTGAAACAGAATGTTCTCTTGGGGCTTAAATTAATGTAACATAATGCCCTATTAGAATTCTAAAGAGGAAAAATTTTAATGGGAATTTCTACCAACAGCTATGTGAAGAAACAAAGAAAGGTCACTGTGGCCAGATCCTGAGTGGCCTCACTGTGACAGTGAACACAAACAAGCCTTGACTTGTATAGCCAACCGCCACCCCTATCCCTGGTGGTCTTCGAGCTTTGGAAATAGAAAGTCCATTTGCAAAATGGCTCAAAGATCTCTGGAAGGGAAGGGTTCTCTCCTGTAGCCCACCTCATCCCATAATATTAAGGGACGGGAATAGCTGTTGAGGACCAGCTTGCCCAAACCAATGTCAGGGAAAGCCAGGCAGGACAGTAGCATTCTGCAGAGAGACAGTGGACTGATGATGATGCTTTATGGGAGCTTCAAGGAGCTCCCAGGCACTCTGTGGAGATCTGTACATCTAGGTGGGAACAGTTAGCTGAACTCTTTCTCCCAGCCCAATCTGCTCACTCCAGCACACACCGCTAACAGAGGAAACCACTAGTTTACACCAAGCAGACTTTGCCACCCTGGATCTATCTGGCTTCACACTCTGAAGTGAACTCCCCAATTCTACTTTGAGTAGTAACCCTTGTGTGTTTAAACTACTGCCTCCCTGTCCTGTCCCCTCTATGTGAGACACTGTGGCTGTGACCAAAAGGACTGTGTTAAAAATGCCAGGGCGTGCTGAGTCTGGATTCAGAACTGTTTCACTCAAAATGCAGTGGCATTGAGTGCAGAGGGCATTCAACTTTCTGCCCTTTAGAGAGACAGCTCTGCAGTACTGGTGATGGGCACAGCCTGGTCCTTCCAGAAGATCTGCCATCAGCACCCAGGGAGTGTGTAGAGAAAGTGATCTTTAATGGAGTTCTGAATCTATCCAATGGGAGTTCCCCAGCACTGTTGAGACTCCACCTCCAGCCCCAATAATATCTGCAGCTGTGGCCTGGACTGACTGAAAACTCTCTATGAAACTGAGGATGGAAAGAATAATTAATAGTAATAAAGGCCATACTCAAAACATGCCATACTCAACAGAGTTAGTGCAGGAGGTACTAGTTAGGGGAGAGGAAGAGAGAAAGGCCATGTCAGAGTGGAGAAATGAGAGAGGCAGGCAGGCAGGCAGGCAGACAGACAGACAGACAGAAAGACAGAACAGAGACAAGAGGAAGAAGAGAGGCAAAGGAAGCAAGGGAGGTGAAAGAGTGAGCTGTGCCTGGTGGATATTTTTAAGGGGACAAATGTGGCCCAGCTGGCAGTAGAAAGGTATCTGGCAACAGAGGATATATAACTGGCTTGGCCAGGGCAGGAACTAACATTCCTTCATGTTGTTGATTATAAAAAGGTGAGGAAATAGGAAGAGGTATCTGGTGAGGCAGGAATGGAATGCCTTATTCTCTATTCCTGTTGTCTGGGATCATCTATGGGGGACCTGAGAAAGCTTGAATGCTGGCCAGGGCCTGGGATAGCTGGCTATTTCACTTGTTGTCTTGAACTTGTGATCCTCTTGCCTCCACCTCCCAAATGCTAGGATTATAGATGTGTCATCAAGCCAAGTTTATAAGATGCTGGGCTTTGCAGAAGCTAGGCAGGTCTTTACCAGCTAGACTTTATACAGAGACAGCAGCTGTGGCTCTGAAAAGCATGCACCCATTTCTTGGCCACCAGCTGCTGAAGGGACTTGGCCCCAGTCTTCACTGGCTCCAGTTCCTACTTAGGTCTTTATAAAACAGGAAACCTTCTCAGTGCTGAACTGATGCAGAATCAGCTGTTTCCATCAAAAAAGATGGTTCCAGAAGAGGTGTGGTGGTGAGGGACTGCTGAATAGGTATGGGATTTCTTTATAGGGTCATGAAAATATTCTGGTATTATGGGCTTGGAAGATGACTCAGTGAGTAAAGTGCTTGCTGTACAAGAATGAGGACCTAGTTTGGATCCCCAGGACTTACATAAAAGGTGGGTGTGGTAGTGTGCACTAAGGGAGTGATGGCAGAAAGGCAGATCCCAGAGGGCGGGCTGGCCTGCTAGCCCAGCTGAAACAGAGGCAAGATGCAGGTACAACAGAGACCCCATCTAAGCTAAAACTAGGGTGGAGAGGAATAGAACATGCCTGGAGTTGACCTCTGACCTCCACACATGGCAGCGCATGTGAGTACACCAGCATGTAGATGTGCATAAACACATACTATCACCACCACCGCCCCACTCTGACATTAAATGATGATAGTAGAACTCTGTAACTACTACAAACTACTTAACTGTACACATGGAGAATGCATACCTTACCCTTCATGTGTTTCATTTTGCATATCACCTATGAAAAAAGAAAGCAAACCACAATGCCAAATGTAAAGGAAAACCAGCAGACCTCAGTAGAATGTGCTTTATCTCAGAAGCCCTGGCTCCGTGCAGGAAGGCGGTCCTTTGTTCAGAATCTCAGGGTTTCTATTTAAGCACCTTAGGGAGCTTGGAAAGAGTGAGTGGGAAGTGATTTACAAAGGAATGGAGAGATCAAAGCAGGCACCGAGGTCAGTGACAGGGATGGGGGGTTACCCTCTGTAGACTCTTGTCAACAGTTGTCCTCATCTATGAGAACCCAATCAATAGGACCCCCACCTTTGTTCCTGTCTTCCTTGCTTTGAGCTACCTTATAATTTCCTCAGAAGCAAGGTCATTAAGGAGAATTGGAATCTTGCATTTCTTCAGTGTGTCACTATAGTTGGACAGTCATTGCAGATCATTTACCTTAAAAGATTATGCTTTTAAAACCCTTTGGAAAAATAGTCCAGTCTCTGAGACGTCATATTCCCAACAACTGGCATAACATCCTGGGGTGGTGGGCGGGGAGGAAATTCATGGCTTCAGAGCCTCACCTGGTTCAGGAATTTCTTCTGACTTTTCAGGCTTTTCTTTCTCCTTTTGGCCAAAGCTCTGTAATAGTCTTTGAATGCACCATTTTTGCCCACACTTTGAATTGTTAGTGACAGGGAGAACACCAAAAGAAATGAGAGCATTTGACAAGGTATGAAAAATGTGGCCTGTTGGAAGGCATATTCATTTTCTGGTTAGGCGCCTCACCACCAGCTGCCCTGGAGAACTGTATGTACCCCTGTTCTGCTGCTGCGTCACAAACGTGACCCATTTAAACCGTGCTCAGGGTCGGAAGCCAAAGAGGCCTTATGTCTGTGTTAGAGTCATCTCAGGGGTCAGGTGTTTGATATGTCGTGTGTTGAAATGCCCCCCACTCTCCCCCTCATTATTATTATTTTGCCTGTTAAACAGACAGAATTCATCAAAGATTAGAACTCTGTGGGAGTTTCTGGGTCTGGTGATAAAACACAAATATTTCTCTTTCCAACACCTCCTGAACTCTCCGTCATATATCTACGGCTGTCATTCTCCTACTCACAAAAATAAACCCAAGCTGTATTAAGCTGGTCCTTCCTCTCTTGGCTTTTTCAAGCCTGGGTCTGAAATAGCTGTGTTTGTTGTAGTAGCACGTGGTTACATTGTCTGCTGTGATGGATGGCCCCTTCCTCCCAAATGGCTATTACACCTTGTGAGAATGTCAACCTGAGTCCTCTAACAGGGGAGAGTCTCTGTGGCCTAGGAGAGTGGTGTCCAGGCTGCTGTGAACAAGAGGACTGGGGGATGGTTGGAAAATCAGACTGACCACTCAGCCCTGGGCAAGCTGTGTACCCCTTGGCTTAAGATTTTTGGATAAAGACTAAGATAATATAATATAATATCAGCCTTTTAATTGATGGTGACTCATTATTATAAGCTTCTTTGCCTTGGCAGGCAGTGAGGTGGTTTTTGCCTACAGTCAAGGCCTGCTCTCTTTCACTACCACTGCCTCCTGCCATGACCTCATAAATGAGCTTATAGAGGAAAGTCCAGGGAACTGGACTCATCCCATATCCTGCTTGATTATACTTCCTGAATCAGGCCTGTGGAATCCTGTTATCAGCCTCTGTTCAAGAAATAGCATATAAGTATGTGCTCAGCCATGAGGCTTTATGATGTTGTGGTAATATAAACACACAAGATACACTCATGCAGAAATGTTCAGTTAGTAAAATAGTCAGTGCAGTGCTTTCTTATGTAAGCTTGAGGACCTAAGTTTAGATTCTAAGGACCCTGGAAGCACCTAGAATCCCAAAACTTGGATAGCTAAAGGCAAGCAGATCCCTAAGGCTTTCTGGCCAGCCAGCCTAGTCTCAGTGAGCTCCAGGTTCATCAAGAGACCATATCTTTAAAAAAAAAAAAAAAAAAAAAAAAGTATGGAGTGATTGACAAAGTCATCCAGTGTTGACCTCTGGCCTCTACATGCGCTCCCTGGCCCCAAAAGGCATATTCTTTGCCTTCATACACATCATTTCCATAGGACTTGAGAGACCTGACAGATCTATGTATCCTATGAGTTTAATAATACAATGGATTAGAGGAAGCATCTGAAAAGTTCTACATAAGGGAAGCTCTCTAGAGGTAGACCAGTTGTCCACATGAATGACCAGCTTTCCCTATGTGAGGAGCTAAGTGAAACTAGCCTCTGTGAAAGAAGAGAGTCACAAGATGAAGTCTGGAAGATATCATTCTAAGGTAGAGTCTATAGGCTGTGAGGATTTAGAAACTGTCACAATAAGAGCACAGAGTGTAGACAACAAAAAGGCAGATTAAAGTGGGGAATGACATTTGCATCTAAAGCAGCTGGGATGTGGGTTTCTGGAAGGCCCAACTTTGTTCCTATTTTGGTCTGCTCTTCAACAGGGTAGCACAAGTCTAAGGTTACACAGTGGGATTGACAAAAGGGTCACAGCAGCCACAATGCAAAGGGAGACACTCAGGAATTGATTGGGAGAGGCCTTTTCAAAAAGGTAGGGAGAACAAACACCCGAGAAAGCCAGCAACAGACAGGGGGAACCAGCCTCGATTTCTCCATCTTTGGCTCTGACCATTTTAGAGCCCTGTAATCTTAACAACTGATTATTCAAAAGGGATCTCAAGTTTGGGTTTGCATTTTCTGCAGCTAAGAAGGGAGGAACACACTGACTTACATACTTTTTTTTTTTCCTGACAAAAGAATGCATACAAATCGATTTGCAAGAGCTCTGGCATTTTCCTGGAATGAAGTTTCTGCCAAAACTTCCTCTGAGTGTCCCTGTAAAAAGGACACTGGGTAATGGAACGGCCCGTGGCTTCCATCACAGTATTGCAAAAGAGTTGCAGACACTTGTTGTCCAAATAGGCGATGCTGTTTGGCATTTACGAAGAGGCAGAGACCACGGGGAAGATCACAAGTCAAGGGCAGTGTTCCTGCTTGTGTTTTCCCCGGATGTTGAAGACAAGTACAGAAGAGGTTGACCAAAGCATTGCTTCACCCACACGGCCAGACCTCAGCAGAGTCCTCAGGGGACTCCTCTAGTCACAGCCCATCAATGACCCCAGAATGGCTTATATTTTATTTTAAGAAGACACTCAAATATATACATGTATATGTACCTATATGTATAAATATACATATATATGCATATACATACACACATATATGAGTATATGTACATGTGCATATGTATGGGTTCCAGGAATTAAACTCAGGTGGGCAGACTTGTGTGGCAAGCACTTTTACCCAGTGACCCATCCTACTGGCCAATTTTTATGATAAAAACAGTTTGAGTGTTGTAGAAAATCTGAACTGCTGAATAATTGGGGTAGGGGAGGCATATAAGGGCCCACAGAGGGAAGATGGTAAATTCAATATGAGCCACATCATCTCATGAGCCAGACCTTGATGGAGTAAGAGGGAGAAAGAAGGCCAGGAAGCATCTGCATCCCCCTTTCTCTGATCTCTACTCCCTAGTGATGTCATTGGACCATCTCTGTCTTCCCAGCACAGTGGGCTTGACTATCTGGAATGTGGTCCCAAATAACCTTTTCCCCCTTAAACTGCTTCTGTCAGTGTTGTGCTCACAGCTGCATAAGCAGAATAAATAAATACAATGAGATATTTTTATATGTATACATCTGAGTGTTATCATACTTTTTTCTACATCTTCCTTCCCTATCCACCCCCCACCCCTTTGCGTGTGTGTGTGTGTGTGTGTGTGTGTGTGTGTGTGTGTGTGTGTGTGTGTGTGGTGTGATGATCAGACAACTTTATGAAAGTGTCTTCTTGCCTTGTTGAAGAAGGGTCCTTCCTCCTAGTCCTCAGATGGAGCGAACCTGCTGGAACCTGCTGGTCCTAAGGATCACTGTAGACTTTCTGCCCCCAGAACTGTGAGGAAGGGCATTTCTGGTTTCATTTGTTCGTTTTTTATGTTTTGTTTTTCTGGGAGAAGTTCTCAAGCATCCTAGGTTGTCTCTAAGCTGAGGCCCTCCAAATATCTGATTCTTTTGCTTCTACTTCCTGAGTGCAGGGAAGGCAGATGTGTACCACTACATTCAGTTTATGAGGTGCTGGTGATTGAGCCCAGAAATTCACAGATGCTAGGCAAGTATTCTACCAATGAGCTGCAGATGCAGCCTATAAACCTTCTATCATGAAAACACCCCAATTTGTGGGATTTCGGAAAAAGCAGATTTCATTACCTCCACTCGACTTTTTCACTCAAAAATTTAAAGTAAGATTTATTTTACTTTTATTTATGTATATTCTGTGCATCTGCTGTGTGTGTGCGGTTGCCCTGGGAGGCCAGGATAGGACGTGGGCTCCTCTGAAGCCCAGAATTACAGGCTATTGTCAGCTACTTGACATGGGTGCTGGGAATTGAACTTGGGTCCTCTACAAGAACAGCACATGCTCTCAACCAATGAGCTATAACTACAGGCCCCAAAATGTATTTTATAATTGTGTGTGTGTATGTGTGTATGTGTGTTCATGTGTGCATGCCTGTTTGTCTGCCTGTCTGTCTGTCTGTGTGGGATTGTATATGAGTGCAGGTACCTATGGAGGGCAAAAGAGGGCATCTGCTCTTTTGGAGCTGGAGTCACAGGCAATTGTGAACCACCCGACTTCAGTATGGGTGCTGGGAACCAAACATGGATCTGTACTGGGTACTGAACCCAGATTCTTTGGAAGAGCAACATGTGCTCTTCACTGCTGATTTATCTCTCCAGTCCCTGCCTTTTCACATTAATTCCTCCACCCCCGTTTTTCCTCATCATTTGCAAATCTGTAAGAACCTGGGCCAGTGAGTTAAGATATATGCTTGTAGTCTGAGCTGGTGCTGCTTGTGAGGACAGCCAACTGTGTTCTTCCAGCTCACAGTTTAAAAAGAGTCCAGAACAGAGAAGCTGGATGTGGTGGCTCTTGCCTATAATCCCAAATCTGAGGAGCTAAATTCAGGACAATCATATGTTTGAGGGCTTGGCTATCCAGTGAGCACTGGGCTAGCCTAGGCTGTAAGACTCTGTCTATTACAAAGCAACAGAGCCACAGAGATGGATCATCAGATACAGGCACCTGCTGCCAAGCCCAGAGACCTGAGCTTGATCAGCCACCCACATTGTGGAAGAAGAGGGTCAACTCCTGCAAGGTGTTTTGAAACTGTGAGCTAGAAGAATGCATACTCCCCCACAGGCACATGAGTGTGAGTACTTAAAAAAAAAAAGCCCTCCTCCCAAAACAAACAAATGAACAAACAAAAACCTTGAAAAAGAAAAAAAGCAATACTTTGCAACAATTAAATACATAAAATAAAACAAATTAGTGCTCTGGACTTCGTCCTCAATCATCCACAGATGGTCTGTGCAGCCTTGACAAGCTATAGACCCTCTCTGGCCTTCCAGTTTCCTGCCTGAGCTGTGGAACAAGGCTGAGGCTTGGAATCTTCCAGCAGTTCTGTTTATAACAGCGTTTTTAGGTTACCAGGAATAAAAATATTCTGCTTCCTCCCACTTTCAGCAAACTTGGGTGGTAAAGATGATTTCAATTCTCCCAATTATGAGAGCTGCTAGGGGCTGATCTTGCCATCAAGATGGCTTTGATTCTCTCTCTCTCTCTCTCTCTCTCTCTCTCTCTCTCTCTCTCACACACACACACACACACACACACACACACACACACAGAGTATATATGTGTGTGTTTGTATGTTTGTGAATCTAGACAGATCTTAGCAAGATCTGAACCAGAGCCCAGAATAGTATATTCCCATCTTCCTACCCAGAGGCCAGGAATCACTACACATGAAGCTGCTGAGGTTCTAGATTTGGTGTCTGGCCTTCATTAGGCCATACAGACAAGTTAATGGCCCTCTGGTCAGAACAACAACTTTTACAGAATCCACTGTGGCTAAGTGGTTGTTAGGAAAGGCAGACAGCTAACGACAAGGACATTGCTAGTTATATGTGTTAACTTTCAGGGTCTCACAATGTGGCTCTGGCTGTCCTAGAACTCATCATGTAGGCCAGGCTAGCATCAAACTCACAGAGATCCACTTGACTCTGTCTTTAGAATGCTGGGATTAGAGGTGTGTGCCACTACACCTGGCAACATGGGTTAAGTTTTAAATCTCATATCTACTCTGTAAGGTAAACAGCATGATGGTCATTTTCAGATTTGTCTCAGAGAGGCTTATGGACTTTATCAAAGTCACACAGGCAGGGAGTTGAATAGAGGCTTTTTAATTTCTACACTAGCATCCTTCCTTGAGTTTCTGTTCTGGTTTATTTATGCATTTTGCCTCAATGTCACCTAAGCAATTTCAGAGATCATCTTACCCTGGTCTCCTACTTCTCCGAAGGCTGAATTGCCCTAAGGAGTAGGACCTGTCCCTAGCTTCAGCCTCTGAGGACAGGAAAGCTGGCACAGTGGCTGGGCAAAGCTTACTGCCTGCCACAAGTGGGCTCAGAGCATTAAAAGACAAATGTGGGTACATCAAAGGTTTAAAGAGTTTATGAGAGCCTTCAGTAATCCACACACAGGGCAGTGCCCAGCTGCAGGTGCTCCGCCCAGGGGTGTGGACAACACTTTTCTAAGGTATTTGTCAAAGCAAGACAAAGAGATTTGATTGGTTCAACTGAGAGGTTCAACTGGGGAGGTCGGCTGGTGCTCTCTGATTGGTGGAGCTTAAGAAACATTTTATCCTCTGCTTGGAGCTGGGTTTCTTTCGTTTCCATGGGAACGAGGCCCTGTAGCAGCCTCAGCCTGATGAACTCCCATCTATGATTTTTAACGAGGCCAATGGCTGAGTTCCAGCACTGACTACTACGCTAAGCACTTGGCTTCCTGTTGCTCTCTGTGACTGGCTTCTGTGCTGCTTTCTTAGGAGAAACCTTGGTGGACACGCTTCCCAAGCTACTGGGGAGTCTGTTGCCCCTTTTCAGTGGCAAATGGCTTAATAGTCCAAAGTCATACTGTTCTGGGGGTGACCAGCATTCATGATGGAGAAGGCAAACCGGTGTGGTCAGCTGACTAGATAACATGAAGATCATCTCAGCTCCTGCTCACCTGTTGCTGGACCTCACCTTTTCTATGTGCTTGGTCTTGCTTCCACCATGCTCCTCCCTGAAGCAGTTTTCTGGCCCTAATAAACATCTTGCCTGTGAACTAACAGTAGAAACTCCCATCTCCTCCTTCTTTCCCAGGACACAGTCTTTTAGAGCCTAGAAAAGTGGCCCTATACCTTGGCTGGCTCATCTCCAAGCCATTCTACCCTTGGCAAGGCCTGCCTTCTGAGTGTATTGCCATCTTGGTCTTTCTCCCGGTGGCTTCTGAATCACAACCCTGGGGTTGGTGAGGATGGATGAGTGGTGTTGAAAGATGGCTGGTGTTCTGGGACAATCCCAAGGTCCTGAGACCTTCTCATTGATGATGCTCAACATCCATCAAGCAGCTCCCAGCACTTGTAGAAGCACAGGAACTTCTTTAATCTAGACCTAACCACATAGGCAGTATGAGTTCATGGCTCTAACTTCCCAAAGGGTTGCTTGCACCTCCAGGGAGTGGATGGAGTCCTGAGTGAATATGTATTGTTAACATGGCTTAGGGATTGACCAAATTGGAGTAATGGGAAATAAAGAAATGAAAGGCACACTTGCAGAAAAGTTGGGATTGGATGAGCCATGGCCTTGGATAGAGAGACACTATCAGTAGCCTGGAAAGTGAGAAACCTCAGCACATTTTTGTATACATCTGAATCTGAAACGAGGAGGTGGAATGTTGTATAATAGTTGAATGAAGAGGCAAGCCTAGCTAATCTCACTCTGTGTGCATGTATGTGGGGGGTGTCTGCAGGGGAGCAAAGTCAGGTTGTAGTTATCCTGGAAGTGGAAGCAGTGGTTGCTAGTTTTTGTACACACTGTCAATATCCACATATGAACCAGGGCAGGACTTCACCATTCTCAAGGTTCTGAGATGCTGGGATCTTTGACATGGCCATGCCCCTGTGGAAATACATATTCACTCAGAACTTCATCTGCTCACCACATGTACCTCAAAGGGTGTAAGCTTACCTGGCATCCAAGCTCAGAATGAACTAGACATAGTTGTTGGGATTCCTGAAAATTGGTCTTGCCTGTTTCAGCAGACCAGCTTCTGGCAGGGAGATCTGAGAAGGGGAGGGGCCTGCCTGTTTTTGCTCAGCTATGGAAGCACAGTACTTTTCCTGTCCTTGCTCTGTCTCTGTGCTAAAAGGATATACACTAGTTAGGATCCTAATGGGTCCCTGTCCTGCTATTTATCTATTTAATACCTGGTCTCATGGAGCCTTGGCTGGTTTTGAATCCACTATGTAGACAAGGATGACCTTGAATTCATGATCTTGCTTCTTTCACTTCTCAAGTATTGATATTATAGGTGTAAAGCCCCTTGTCTGACTTAGGTAATATTGGAGATCAGACAGGATTTTGTCACTGTCCTGGAATTCTGCATCTGTGTTACCATGTATATGTGTGCTGTAGTTTCACTCTTTGCTGTGACAAACATCATGACCAAAAGCAGCCTGAGAAGGAGAGGGGTTTTCAGCTTACAACTCCAGGTCACAGTCTACCGCTGAAGGAAGTTAGGCCAGGAACTCAGGCAGACACTTGACGTAGAAACCATGAAGAAGACTGATTACTAGTCCACTCACTCACTCACAAGCTCATGCTTATCTTGCTAGCATTTTTTTTTTTAATATACAGCCTAGGATCATTGTACATTAATTAATAATCAAGATAAGTTCCCATAGACATGCCCACAGACTGGCTTCAAACTCAGGGGTTTTCCCTTCTCTGCTTCTGGATTGCTGGGATTAAAGGTGTGCTGGGACTAAAGATGATATATAAATACATACATACATGCATGCATATTATCATATGTATTTTATATTATCATATGATGTATCCCATATAATATATACCATCATATCAATAACACATATTATCGTATTATCATGATAATACATATTATCAGCCATATATATTATCTCTTAACTGCACAAATCTGTGGAGAGATAGTATCATAAGAAATTTATATATCAGACTGGGGGATGGTGGCTCATGCCTTTAATCCCAGAATTTAGGAGGCAAAGGGAGGTAAATCTCTGAGTTTGAGGCCAGCCTGATCTACAGAGCAAGTACTAGGACAGCTAGAGCTACACAAAGAAACCCTGTCTCAAAAAACAAAAACAAAACCAACAACAACAAAAAGAAATTTATATATCAGAAAAGTGGAGCGTGGGAGGTGGACTTTACCCAAAGCCACTCCGTTAGAACATAGCAGAATTTAGGATTAGATTCTAAGCATCAGGTTGGTCTTAAAGCTGTTTGTGTTCTCAGGGTGATGCCTACTTTCTAAGAAACACAGACGGCAGAACAAAGCCATAACAATTCATATATTGTATGATTCAGGAAGCCCTCCCCGCCCTCCAGAGGCTCATGATGGCCAAGTCACTCAGGAACACAGCAGGGTACCCAGTAATCTTCTGGGAGCCCAGACTGTGGTCCAAACTGATAATTAGTAGTTGATGGATTGGGAGACACGGATGGATAAATTTATTCTGCCGTCATTGTACTTACTGTGTGCATGGCTTCTACTGTGAGCTTGAGGCTTAGGGTGCACAGGAAGTGTACCAGTTGTGTGAGGAAGGGGTAGGTGGAGAACTTCAGCACTGAGATTTCTGCTCTTCCAGAGGACCCAAGTTAGAGTCCCAGCCAGGAAGTACACAGTGGATTGCAACTATCTGTAACTCTAGTTCCAAGGGATCCCATACCCTCTTTTGGCATCTGTGGGCACAGACTAGGTGTACATACAGTGAACAGGTTTACATGCAGGCAAAACATTCATACATATAAAATTAAATTAAATCAATTTTTAAAAGAAGGAGGGTGAAGAGAAGGAGGAAGGAAAGAGAAAGAAGAGGAGGAGGATGAAGAAGGTTGGATTTTCAGTCCCAGTATTTGGCTTCCAGTCTCAATACCAGGTCTTGACCCAGATGACTTGAGAAGACCCACTTGGCCCCTTGGATGATTTCATGAATTCTGACTTGTTCCTATTTGCATCGCAGCAATAATGCTAGTTGCTGTGTGACAGTCATAGGTACCCAGCAATAACAATGTTTTACTGTGGCTGCCACATTCCCAATTTTGTCTTGACATTTCTCACAGTCCAACTGAATTGCTCCTATTATTAGGCTTATTTCATAGATGAGAAATCAAATAATGAAATAATGTGCTCCAAATAGTCTTTCTGATCCCAGAGCCCAGACAGAACAGAACACTGTCCCTCTCTATCCCAGTAGCTTATGTCTTTATTGCCACATGGTCTTTGTGGTGAAGGAGCTGGGGTGGGGGAGGAGGATCTGTTGAACCTCAGCTGCTTCTACCTTCCCACTGTTGCCAAGGAAACCACCACTCCTGTGTAGTCGCCATGGAAATGATCCAACCTCTCTCTTCTTCTCACCTTCACCATGGAGACCGCCAACCTGGAAGCCCAGTCCTTGAGTGGGAGGGGGTGGAGCCTTCAGGCCTCTGCGCTGGAAATTCCCACCGAGCAGAGGAATGCAGCCTTGTTCTTAGGCTGCATAGAAGAGCATTGTCAAAGGCAGGATGTCCCCAGGAATGCAGGTTGGAATTATTTTCAGAAATCATCCTAAAGTCAGCTATTGTCTACACCAAGGAAAATCCCCAGATGCCTGTGTCTCACAAATGCTGAAGGTGCAGCAGGCAGGGATTCTTTTCATCCAGCACTGTGTCCATCTGGCCAGGATGACAGTGGGGCTCCCCTCCTCTCTTCCTTAAGCATCTACTTGGAATCGACTTCCTCAGTGGCTCCCAGGCCTCCAGATGTCCCAGCTACTGAAGTTTGTGAAGAAAACATTAGGTTCAATCTATCTTATCTATTTTTATTCTTTTAGATAGGGTGTCTCTTGTAGCCCAAGCTGGCTTTGAACTCATTAATCTAGGGATGACCTTGAACTTCTGATCCTTCTGTCCCTATTTCCCGAGTGCTGGGATTACAGTGTATGCCACCACGCCTGATGTTTACAATGCCACAGATGGAATCCAGAGCCTCATGTATACAAAGCGAGCATTTTAACTACATCCCCAGCTCCTGCCCCCACCAACATCCAGACCTTTATTCTGAAAGATACAGAAAAAAATTCTAAGACCACTTTTAGCCTGCTGCAGCAGGATGACAGGATGGTGAATAGTATGCCTGATAAAATCAGAGGGGCATACCATAATGGGGGTGGGTCATACTAGCTTTCTCTAAGTCAGATCTTTCAGAAGCAAAATTGGGTTCACAACAGTGTCTGTCTCTTAGGGTTCTTACAGTGATCAAACGAGGTACACTGCAGTTTCTACCCAGCACATGGCAACACCCAAGAACTGTGGGACAGTATAATTACTTTCTTCATCATTTCACAAAAGAGAGAGATTTTTAACAACATCAATGAAACAAGATACAACCTTAGCCAAGATGGCAACTTTCAAATTTATACACTTCACTTTTTTAAAAAAAAAAAAGTTACTTTAATATTCCCATTGATATGCTTTTTTAAAGATTTCCTTTTCTTTAACATGTCTGTATATTTAGTTATTTTTATTTTATTTTATGTGTTTGGGTGTTTTGCCTGCATGTATGTCTGTACACCTTGTGCATGCCATGAAGATCAGGAGAGGTCTTCAGATTCTCTGGAACTGGAATTACAGATGATTGATCCTGAATTCCCAAATGAAGCCTGGGAATCAAACTTTGGTCCTTTGGAAGAGCAAAAAGTAATCTTAACCTCTGAACCATCTCTCCAGCCCTTTGTTATATTTTAAATATATGTGTATATACATGTGGGTATGTGCAAGTGTACATCAGCACCCTTAGAGGCCAGAAGAGGGCATCAGGGACTGGAGTTACAAGGGAACCTCTGGACTCATGTCTTCTTCAAGAGCAGTATGTGTGCTTAACCTCTGAGCCATCTCTCCGGCCCCTTGTCCACATTTTTATTTTTATTGTCCTTGTCAATACTTTACCAGAGTCAACTTTTAAGAGTCACATCCTCCAGTGACATTTAGGTCCTCTTTGCTCTCAAAGACAATGCTTTTATGATTTTACTTTAATATTTTAAAAATATTTTTTGTTTGCTGGATTAGGGATAGGCAGCGCTTCTGTGATTCTCAAGAGCCCTGATTAATAAAAGGAGTGTCCACAGGCCCAAGGCCAAAGATGAGTGGTCAGTCAGGCCCCTTGGCAGCAATCCTGAGCCTGGGTGTGGTCTTGGCTATACACAGCTAAGCCATTCTTTGCAAAGCTGGGCTGTTTCAGGAGCCCAGAAGTGCAGGCATGAAATCTTTCCACAGTCTGCTCTTGTTCCTCCTGATCATGTGGAGGACACACCAGTGTTTCAGTGAGGTCCAGGGTCCTGGTCTGAGATGCAGAACTCCTGGCCGCAGCACCATCTTTGAAGAAGCTGACTATTTGTATCACTTGGTTCTGGTTTGTGTTTCCCAGTCCCCACCTCCCTGGTGGTCTGGAGCAGGGCTGGATGCTCTTGGCAGAGGCTCACTCTTCAAGGCTTACTTTCTTGAGAGATCCCTTTTGGCTTTCCCTGTGGGAACCTTGAAGTAGGAGTGAATGGAGGATCCATACACAGACTAGTAGCCTCAAAGCCTGGAGATACCAGAATCTAGGAGAAATCAGCTCAGACTCAGAGGGTGCAAGCAACTTCATCCCAGCCCTTGACTTTTTTATAAACTAGGGGCAATCCACTCTGCCTTCCAAAATCACAGTAGTTTTTCAGGAGTGGATCCAGGTTTAGTGGGACGTGAAGTTTAGTCACTATGGAGGGCCCTTTAAGAGAAAGAAGAGACTTGTTTGTGTTACAACATTAAGGGGATTTGGTTGATAGGGAGGGTATGTGTGTGGAGAGACGGTTCAGTGATTAAGAGCATTGGCTACTCTTTCAGAGGACCCAGGTTGAGTTCCCAGTACACACATGGCAGCTTGCAATCAGCTGTAACTCCAGTTCCCTCACACAGACATGCAAGTCAAATATCAATGCACACAAAAATTAATATTAACAATAAAGGTCCATTAAAAAGGGACGGAAGGAAGGAAGTACATGCTAGGCAAGTACTCTACTACTAGGCTACATCTCAATCCAGAAAGGGAATTCAACAACAAATTCCAGTTACATCACAAAGAGAAAATCTGGGATCAATGAGATGGCTCAGCAGGCAAGCCTGAGGATCTCTGACTTTGATCCCTGGAAGGTGCGGAAAGTCAGTGGTGGCTAGAGTCTGCAATCCTTGCACTCCCACTGGGAGACTGGAAGAGGAAGCTCTCAGGTCAGCTGGCCTTGGAGTTCCCCAGTGCAGAAAGACCACTGCAGATTCTCCCGGCAGGCGAGACCTGACTGCAGAAGGCTTTTCTCTCACTCCAGGTGCACGCTGGTCCGACCTCTCTCTCAATAGTAAATGCAACATAGTAAAAGCAAAAAGCCTTAAAAATGCTACAAACATCACACAATCTAATAGAAACCATGTTTATAACCATCTTGCATAATTATTTTTAAAATAACTTTCAGGTGATAATAATTTTTATTGTTAATAGTGAGACATGATATCACTGTATAACCCTGACTGGTCTGGAATTTGCTATGTAGACCATAGCCTCAGACTCAGAGATCCCCCTGATACTGTCTGTTTCCTTAGTGCTGGAATTAAAGGGATGTGCCAGGCTATTATTATTATTATTATTTGTATGTGTATGCTCACTGTGTTTCAGTGCCTACAGAGACCAGAAGAAGACTTTGGATCCCCTGGAGCTGGCCTTACGGGCAGTTGTGAACTGCCCTGTGCGGGTGCTGGGAATTGAACCTGAGTCCTCTAAAAATGCAGCAAGTAATTTTAACCTCTGAGCCATCTCTCCAGCATCCTGATTTTTGTCTACATTTTTGGTCTGATGTTTAAAACTAATAGACTCTTCATAAAACAACAGTAGGGCAAAGTTTATGTAGATAATTACATTAATTCAGTCTCTTCTTCAGTATGGTTGGTTGAAACTTGTTTTTTATCATCAATAATTATGAGGGGTTTGGGTTGCTTACTTGTTTACTTATTTACTTACATATCTAGAGACAAGATCTTGTGTAAACAGGTTGATCTCAAAACCTTTATCCTTGAATTTCTGGATGTCCATTTTCCAATTCATAAATGGTGGGATTATAGGCATGCAGGGCCTTATGCATGTTGGGCAAGCTCTCCTACTGAGCCACATCCCAGGCCTCGGGGTTTCTGATTATTTTTTTTAGGTGGTTTTTTGGTTTTTTGTTTTGTTTTGTTTCCTGAGACAGACTTTTTTTTGTGTAACCTTGGCTGTCCTGGAACTAGTCTTGTAGATCAGACTACCTTCCTCTGCCTCCCGAGTGTTGGGATTAAAGATGTTTGCCCCCACTGCTCAGCCTTCTTTTTGCTTTGAGATAGAATCTTGCTGTATAACCTTGGCTGGTTGGGTAAGTTGGGGGATTTTGTTCATTTGTTGGTACTGGAGACGGGAACCAGGGACCTGAAGATGCCAGGTTTTCTGCCATTGAACTCTGATCACCTCCGTCCCACCCCCCAGCTCTGAGAATTCTGATTATGTGTATAAGAAACACATTTTCAGTCTCAATCTGTCTTCATTATTGGACGACTCTTCCAACATCTGCCTTGTAGCTTCACTTTAGATCCGATTTGGTCTTTTCAGTGTGATGTTTAAGTCCTACGATGTATGAATCCCTGGTGAGAGGGTGTCACAGATCTCAGAAAGGTTGTAGAAGCCCTTCTTTCTGCAGGATGGCTAGTGATAACTGAAGTTATTTTGAAATTTCACTACATCCCACTGACCCAAAGGAGCTAAATCCTTTTCAGAAGTTTAATTTTTTAAAATATTTTTTTATTATTTTTAATTTATATATATGTGTGTGTAGGTCAACAGTGCCAGGTCCTCTTGGAGCTACGGACAGTTCCAAGTTGCCTGATGTGGGTGCTGGGAATTGAACTCAAGTTCATCTGGAAGAACAGTACATGCTCTTAACCACTGAGCCATCTCTCCAGCCCGAGTTTAAATGTTTAAAACAAACACTTGAAAGTCATCAGTCAAGCACAGACACTGTTACATAATGTTCCATCCACCTACCTTGACACCCTGAAAGGCCAGATTCAAATTTAGAATTCTCGGAATCCTCAGAATTTCCTGTGAGGATGTGTCAAATGAGAAAGCTGGCTTCTTGCCGTGGCTCTCTGCTGCCTCCTTCTCCTGGAGCAGACATCACGTTTGCATCGACAAGGGGCCTCATACACTCTGGGTCTGAGATCTAACTACAGTTTGCTCTGTGTCTCCATTGTCAGGCCAAGGGATTGGTGCATCAGAATGTGAGCTCGACTCTGGTACAAGATTGAGTAAAGGAACCTGTTAACAGCTGGCACTACTAATGTCACTGCTAAGGAATCCCAGGTCACATGGGCCATGGTATCACGTCACAGTCTTTGAAACTCAGACGCTGAAGCAGAGTGAGGGATGCAAGGGGGTTGGTTCATAATATTTGTGAAGGGTCAAGAGGTCAGTGCAAGTCTCCAGATGGCCAAGATAGTGTGACATCTGCCAAGGGCTGAAGGCAGAGAGTAGAAATAGATGCAACAACTCTCCAATGCCATGTAGGTCCTGTGCACTAGCTCATGGCCCACCTGGCCAGCAGGTGCAGGACACACACTGCCTGTTCTAAAAGTCCCTCAGGATCAGAAGTGGCTTGGTTACTGCTGGACTACTTGACGTTGCTGCAGGGAACCACTGGGACCTCAGTCTCAGACTGTGTATCTTGTAGCAGAGCAGCAAGCTTTCAGTCCACAAAGGTAGCATGAGCTTGGTGAGTGGGCACGATGTGGTTAACCCACCTGAGCTTCTGCCTCTGCAGCCATTTGTTTGTGTTTGTGATGTCAGTTTCCAGGCTCATTTGGCAATGGAGGAGCTGTTTTACCTACTGGGTTATTCAATAGCCTTTCACGATTAATGCTTCCTGCATTGCAAACCCCTAGGTTCTCCGTGCCCATTTACATATACTTCAGCTTATGACTATGTCCCTTTCCCAGACCCACTGTTCACTGTGTCCACCATTCTGTCTTCTTGTCTGTCAAGATATTTGCTGCTACCATGTGGTCACATTCTTCTCACCTCACCTCTGGCAAATCACACACACACACACACACACACACACACACACACACACACACACAAGTGCATGCCTAGGGGCACTGCTTGAATGTCTACACTGTGAGGACATCTTACCAGGGTCATTAAGGCCCCATCCAAGGTGTTACTGTAAGACAACTATCCTGCAGCTTCAGCTTGCAGGCACAGGCAAAGCCAAACCATTTGCAAATCAAATTGAGACCCTTCCTGTCCTTCAGCCAGTCTTCTGTGACCCCCACTCCCCTCCTGTCTAATGGGTGGCCATAGAAACGTTGCCCTGGGTAAGGCGTGCTGGCACAGCTGTGGGCATGTCATGTCCCATCAGTTACTTTTATCGTGGTGGTAATAAAATGTCCAAGCAAAGGAACTCAAGGAAGGAAGGGTTTGCTCCCACACCCAGATGGAGGACGTGATCATCTGGGAAAGGCACCTGTCACACTGCATCATTCATAGTCAGGAAGTAGAGAGAGAGGAAGCCTGTACCAGTTCACTTTCTTGCTTTTATACAGTCTGGGGCCCTAGGCCCCTGAAATGCTTTTATCTATAATAAGTCTTCTCACCACAGCTAATCAAGACCCAAAACTCCTTCATGCACATGCCCAGAGGAAATTATTTATTTATTTATTTTATGTATATGGGTGTTTTGCCTGTATGAAGGTCTGCAGGAGGGTGCCAAATTCCCTCACAGACAGCTGTAAACTGCCATGTGGGTTCTGGGAATTGAACCCAGGTCCTCTGGAAGAGCAGCCAGTGTTCTTAACCATTGAGCCATCTTTCAAACTCTATGCCTGGAGATTTGTATCCTTAGTTATTCTAGACCCATTCAAACTGATAATATTAAGCATCACATATGGGTTTTGGGACACTTGTTCAAACAACTTTCCTGATACACCTCTTCCAGCTCAGGCTTGACCTCGTGCTTTTTCATCACCTGGGTAAATACCTAGATCACGGGACATTCCATGGATAACTCCCACCAGGTCCCAGTGACACAGCAGAAGCTATTTGGCAAAAGGCATGCATTCCCTCTACTACTAATACCTCCATTACTACAGGCTTGGCTCATTTACATCCTCCAAGAGAAGGGCTACTCCAAAGCCTGAATCTGCTACAGATCCTGTCCTGCTCTGGGCACTGGAAGTTAGCAACCTTACATGTTACCTTGAATCATATTCCTAGCTATGGGGCCCAGGAGGTCTGGGGGATAGCATGATTCCTTGATGATGGGAACTATAACATGCAGCAATTGTGTCTTTCTTTGGAGCATCCCCCAGCATGTTCCTGGCCACTGATCCTATCAGAACTTTATTGATATGCTGTTTTCTAACTCTTCAAGGGCAGATATACAATATCTAGGTCTCCAGGCTACATACCCTTTTCTCTCCTGTCAAATTAGAAAGATCCATCAGCACAATGGATCACTGACATGTTGAAACACACACCTGTAATCCCAGTACTTGAGAAGGTGAGCAGGAAGACTGTGTTTGAGGTCAGCCAAGGCTACATAGGGACTTCCAAGCTAGCCTGGGCTGCACACAGTGAAAGACCCTGTCTCAAAAACAAAACAACATCAGGTGAAATGGGTCAACATGATGCTCTGTGGTCCTTCTGATCTAGATTTCCCCACACTGTATTATGACAGAGATTAAGTGAGCCAGAAAGCCCCAGGGTGGAACTGTTAATGTGCATTATTGTCTATTCCATATGAATGTAAAATGTTTCTGATTGGCGTGAAAAAGGAATGCACTCATTAAATCAAAGGCTACATGACTGAGCGGTGATATAGGCTCTTTGCAAAGCCACTGTGGGGTCATGTTTGGCTAAAGAGTTTGTGGTTGTCCACAGTCTTTTTCCAGGTTCCTTCTGGGTTCTGCAGGGACCAGATCAGACAGTTAAATGGATATATAATAAATCACCCTTGTGTGCACAAGCAGAACATTCTTACATCCCTGGCACGTGTGCTGCTTTCATTTTATACTCCCTTGGCTAAGGCTCAGGATGGAGAGCAGATCAAAAGGCTTTCTTGTGTGGTTTTTTTTTTTTTTTTTACTCTGCTTTTATCCCTTAGGCCAACAATCTATTTAGGAGTTTCTTCAAGGTCAATCACATCACTTGCCATTTTTTCTTCTTCTGACCCCCATTGCTTTGTGTGTGTGTGTGTGAAAGCCTGAGTGATTGTCCTGTGTGTCCTCTACCATGTCCACTGTCACCATCACTAGCTCCATTCCCACTTTTATTACTTTATGGGCAACAGACAAATGAATTCTCTAGGGTCTGAATGAGAAGAGAGCCTAGAGAGGCCATGGGAGTAAGGCAGGCCATCATGACTTTGAGCCAATGACAAGAATCTAGATGACAACAGAGACACCTTGAGAGATGCTGGGAAAGAAAGCAAATGTTGACTCTACCCTGTAGAAGCCCTGTGAACATGCATGAAGTCCCTGGGAAAACATAGTGTTTATGTTGTCACTGGCAAAGCCACAGTGGATGGAGGCACTCAGTTTAAAACCCTGGTATCATCCCAAATAACAAAACAGAACTTTAATATGTGGGTGGAGATAAGATTTCTACCACTCATCAATGTGGAGGTTCTATATAGAAATGAAATAAAATTCTAGAAAAATAAGGCTTCATTTCTCATGGTGGGCAGGTAAGTTCTGTAACCATGGCACAGGATGAGGGCAAAGGAAACCACCGTATAAACTCCCCGTGTAGTTTCTGCCATGAAATGAGCGCACCATAGATCATTGTTGGATACCTTCCATTTCCTCCTGTCTGCTCTACATGCTTACGCACTGGGTCTGGCTGTGGGAAGCTGACCTCACCGACCCAATGCAACTGGCTGCCAGTTGCTTTTGGTCAATGGGAGGCACCAGCAGGAAGTGGGCAGGGTTGGAGGAAGGAAACCATTCCTTGTCCTTCTCCCAGCTCTCCCCTAGTGGCCCTGTCTTATAGGCAGAGCTCCAACCGAGGGTCCAGATCCTGCTCTCTCTTTGGGCTCCTCTAGGCATATGGGTGGTAAGGGCTTTTTTCTGTTTCTTCTGGCTGACCCACACTGTTCTGGCATGGGTACCCTTAACCCTAGCCACACTTTTGTAGAGTCCCTTTGTCATTCTCCAGAAGGTGATGGTAATGCTTGTGATGGTAATGGTATTGGTGGTGGTGGTTTTGACCATTGTGGGTGTGGTGGCTATGGTGTGGATGTGGTGATAAATCTCCTCTTTATAGAGTGTCAGGCTGCCTGTTAGGATGCTCAGGATGCAATTGTTCCTACTATTACTTAGTTTGAAAACCAACAAGCCTTTTCTGAGCTTCAGTTTCTTCATTCAGTTTCAGGGAAAACCCAGGTTGTCCTATGTCAGGGGGATAGTGTGAAAATAAAATGAATGAATATATATGGAAAAACTCTAGGAGAGAATGCACAATACTGATTAATCCTAGAATTATTAAGAGCAACAACAAGATTCTCCAAGACCCTCAGCCCCTCATCCCCACCTGCAATATCACAACAGTGACTCAGTCTTTGCTTATTGGCAAAACCATTGGTTTGTGTGTGTGTGTGTGTGTGTTCTCCTGATCACAGACGAAACTCTGTGATCAGACACAGCACAAAGTCCCTCAGAACAGCCTCTATCACATCCATAGGTTTTCTGCACTATTTGAAGCACAAGGGGCAGTTTAGAACCAGCCTGTAACCAAGTGTGCTGGTTAGGTTTTTTTTAATGATTTTATTTTTAATTAATATGTATGTATTTAATTTGTAATTATTTTTTGTTTATTTGTAATTTTATTTGTAATTGGTATGTATTAGGGCTGCTATTGCTGTGATGAAACATCATAGCTGAAAGCAATTTGAGGGGGAAAGGGTTCATTTGGCTTACACTTATCATTGTTCATTGTCTACGGAAGTCAGGACAGGAACTCAAGCAGGGCAGGAACCTGGGGGCAGGAGCTGACCCAGAGGCCATAGAAGGGTGCTGCTTAGTGGCCTGCTCCCCATGGCTTGCTCAGCCTTCTTTCTTATAGAACCCAGGGCCACCAGCCCAGGGATGGCACCACCCACAATGGTTTGTGTCCTCCCTCATTATTCATTAAGAGAAATGCCCTACAGGCTTACACACAGCCCAATCTTAGGAAAGCATATTTTTTAAACTAAGGCCCCTTCCTCCCTATTGACTCTAGACTGTGTCAAGTTGACATGGAACCAGTTAGCACAGTGAACATGCCTGAGTGCAGGTGCCTGAGGCATCCAGAAAAGGGTATCAGATCCCCTGGCACTGGAGTTTCAGGGGGTTGTAAGATGCTGGGAACTGAACTTGGGTCCCCTACAAGAGCAGTATGTGCTCTTAACCACCGAACCATCTCACCTGCCCCTAGATTAGTTATAAATGTCAACTCGCCACAACCTGAAATCACCTAGAAAGAAAGCCTCCAGTGTGGAATTGCCTAGATCAAGTTGGCTTGTGAGCATGTCTGTAAGGGATTGTTTTGATAATTGATATGGGAAGACCCAATCCACTATGAGTGGCAACATTTCCTGGGCAGGTGGTCTTGAACTGTACACATGAAGAAAGCTTGCTGAGCATATGCAGGTAAACAAAGATCCATTTGCTCCTCTCTGCCCTTGGCTGTAGATGCGATGTGACTAGCTGCTTGATTTTCTGCTTTGACTGGCCCTCAGTGATGGACTGTAATCTGGAGTTGTAACTTTAGCTTGAAATTGTAAGTCAAATAAACCCGTCTCCCCTATGTTACTTTTGGTCATGGTGTCTTTTAGTCGAAGTAACAATAATGAAACTAGAACTCCATTGTGGTGATATATTTTATATTTAATACAATCAGCCTGGAATATCAGAGAACAGATCCACCCACAGTGAAGTGATGAGGGTCAGAGAGTGGTAACTCATGTCTTTAATCCCAGCACAGGAAAGACCGAGTGGTGGCCTATGCCTTTAATCCCATAACTCCGGAGACAGAGATATTTTTGTATTTCTGTGAGTTCAAGGCCTAACAACCAAACAGTAGCAGTTCACACATTTAATCCTAACTCTAGGATTATGCTGCAGAGTTGAACCTGGAAGTGAGACAGCTAGGCAGAGAAGATATTTAAGCATAGACAGACATTCAGGCTTTCTGTAGAACAACATCCCCTCTTAACTGCTGAGCCATCTCTCCAGCACTCCTTCTCTACTTAAGAAGAAACCGAGACATTGGCAACCTGGGACTATTGCTGAGACTCAGGAGTATGTGGCTTTTGACTTCCTGGTGGCTCACCCCTGGCATCCACCAAGCATCAGTCATGGGAAGAAAGAGGCACCTAGAAAGAAAGTCATGAATTCAGCCAGGTCCATTCCTTTTTGTAAGCACCCACGGGGCAACATTAGCCTATCTGGGCAATATGGATAGCATGATGATCAGTATTAATTGTTAATTTGAGAGAACCTAAAATCACTCAGGCAACAAACAGGTTTCTGGGAAGCTCTGTTAAGGATTAGCTTGATTATTCTAGTTATGTTAGACCTGCCCACTGTGGGTGGCACCGTTCTTTATGGGATCCTGACCTGCATAGAGAAAAGGGAACTAGCTAGCAGCAGGCATTCATCTCTCTCTGCTTCCTGTTGTGGATGTGATGTGGACAGCTCCTTCAAAATCCTGCTTTATAGACTTCCTGTGAGTCAGAAACAAGGCTTTCTCCCCTAAGTTGGTTTGTCAGAGTATTTTATCACCGTGACAGCATAAGAGACCAAGACAAACAGTATGGTTTAGCTTAGAAATCTAACCCCTCATTAATGACAGAATACCTACGGGAAAGGCTTGAGATATGGTTGACATTTTAAATGTGGGCCCACTGCATGCTGGGAAATGCCTGGATCGACTATAATCAGACATGTCATATCTAGCGGTGGGGCTAGCTCTTGGAAGCTGAGTGGGATTTGGAGTGGGGGGGGTGAGAAGAGGAAAGAATGTAGGTGGAACAACAGTGTGGGGGTGCTGGGAAAGTTCTGGAACTGCCTGGCTGTTTGCGGTGGTCACCAGATGGGTCATAAATGAAATCGTCCCTGAAGGCTTTGCTCTTGAGAACCCCCAGGCTGAGCTTCGGTTTCTGTCTACCACTTGCTTCTCAGGACTCCTGCCGCTGGCTTAAATTATGGGAAAAGGAGCATGGGACTAAGGCTTTCCGGAAGCTTCCAAATTTAAACCAACCCCACAGACATGAGACAGAACTGCCTATAGAGAATTGTATTATAGCCAAGTGCCAGAGTATATATTTATCTGTGCCTGAAATTCTCATCTCTTTTTAAAGAAAAAGCCTCACATTTTTGGGGAAAAAATGTACTATTGAACAAATATTCAGGATGGTTGCTCAGATGTATAAAATGATGAGCCGGGTTGAATTCAAAACACACAAAAAAAGCTGCTTGTGGTGAATTGTCAGCTGGCTATATTTGGGGGTCTAAATCCAGGGCCCCCGCCAACGGAGTTCACATAGTCTTACTGTTTTTCTATTTCTATTTATAATTCTGTACACATTCATACACAAAAAATGTAGGGGACATTGGACTTAACTTTAAAATGACTAGAATGTTCTGAATGTATCAGGTTACAGCACACTGGAGCCTTTTTGATGCCTGTGATTAGCCTTCTTTACTGGAGAAGGGATTAATCATGTACTTGGGGGTGGAGTAACAGGATCCTTTGGGAATTTGGAAGTATGTAAACAACTTTTCTTTATTTCCTTTTTAAAATGTCACTCAGGGCTGAGGAGATGGAACATTCAGTGAAGAGCTTGCTATCCAGTCCTGAAGACCTGAGTTCAATACTAGAATCCACATAAAAAGAAGGGGGGGGGGATTGAACATGGTGCACAGTTGTCATGACAGAGAAGGGGGATCCCTAGCATCACTGGGTAGCTAGACCAGTCCAATCAGCAAGTTCCTGCCCAGTGAGAAGCCCTGTGTCAAAAAACCAAGGCAGAGAACACCTGAGAAACAATGTCTGTAGCTGACCTCTGTTCTCCACTTGCATGAACATACATGAGCACTTGACCCCACCTTGCCACATTATATATTTGCATATATGCTTGAAAGAGCACATACAGGTGTGCATACAAGCACACACACACATATACACATACACACTGTGATTTACTTCAGCAGAACTTGATCAAGCAGTGACCACATGAAGGTCCATTTGCAGTCTGGATATAATGACAAAAGCCTGTGCCCCCAGGGAACCTACAGTCTCTTGAGGGAGATATAGACACTAAAATAAAATACCTGACAAGTTTGCTCAGGGTCTTGGTGGAGGAGCTGGCCAATGCATTTGCATAGGAAGAGGAAGGGAGGGGTAGATGCATGCTCACTTGTCACGCCTCAGCATCTATTCTGTCCAGCTAAGCCTGTTTCAGGGACCACTTGATTCTAGAGATGTAGGTCCTCCCAATCAGCTGGCTTGGATGTTCGGAGCACCCTGTCCCTTCTGAGCACAGCTGACTGACTCAAAAGTGACTGTACCTTCCAAGGAGACTAATCAGAGTGAAGATCAAGGTCTCTCTCCGAGCTAGGCGGGGCTGGGGGTGAGGAGTGGGGATGGGAGATGGGGAAACCCCTGTGTTACTCCAGTGTGCTGACTATGAACTGCAGAGTGAATGAAAACATAGAAACCAGTTCCTGAACTATCAGCCAATTCCTTACCTGACTTTTCTGATCCTTGTTCTGGTTTGACCAGGAGTCAAGAAACCCCCACTATTGTTTGAGTTCATTGTCTCAGCACTTACTTCTAAGTCAGAGCGCCTTTGTTCATATGCATGGTTGAGATTATTAACTTGACAGGATGTAGAGTCCTCCAGGCTCTGCGCATGTTTGGAGGTAATTCCTAGATGGGGTTAGTTGAGGTGGGAAGACCCATCCTAAATATGGGCAAAACCATTTTATGGGCTGGGGGCCCAGACTGAATAAAAAAGAAACAATCAGCTTGAAGAAAATGATGATGTGAATGTTCCAAGGTGTGGTCAAAAGGAAGGTTTTTGTTGTAGAGATGAGGGAGGGTACAGCCAGAGGCATCTGGAAGAGTCCAGAGCAGGGAGGGAAAGGAGCCAACCAAACATGGCCAGCAGATTGAACAGGGCAGGGAGCGGAGGAAGGAGGGAAAGAGGAGGGTAAGAGGAGAGCAGGCTGAGAGGGGACAAGGGCCAAGAGAGGGGCCAAGGCCAAGAGAGGGGCCAAGGCCAAGAGAGGGGCCAAGGCCAAGTGAGGGGCCAAGGGCCAAGAGAGGGGCCAAGGCCAAGAGAGGGGCCAAGGCCCAAGAGAGGTGCCAAGGGCCAAGAGAGGGGCCAAGGGCCAAGAGAGTGCATGGCCAAAATGGCAGGGAAGGCTGGGGGAAGGGGAGCTGTCCAGGAGCTGGGCTTAGGGTAGGGCAAGGGTGAAGCAAAAAGAGCCACAGGCACTGAGGTGCCTGGGAGACCAGCAGAGGTTTCAGAATGCTAACAGGCACCTCAGTTAGCCATTTGTCTTTTGAACCTGACACAGCTGAGCACCAGCATTCATCTCTGTCCAGTTCCTGACTGTGGAGAGAGTGTGACCCAATGGCCTCACACTCCTGCCTCCACGGCTGTTTCCTCAATGATAAGGTCAAACCAACTACCCCTGGCTTATGTTTGCTTTCGTTAGGAATGCTGCAGCAGCCATGAGAAAGGTAGCAGATACAATACAGGATGGAGTCAGTATCTTCCTGCAGAAGGTGGTGTGGCACCTAAACTTGATGATGAGTAGGATGTGGACGAGAAGATTAAGGTCAGGGATGTCCCTGCGATGAAGCTTATGGGGAAAGATTGGGCTGGATCAGGTCAGGCTGAGTGGTAAGAGATTGCCCGGAAAAGGTGTTAGTCTGTGGGTGCAGTGGGTGTGAGCTGGTGAGTATAAGTGGGTGTACCGAGTATTGGTCCTTTTGCTCAGATCCCTCCTCAGGTCCCAGGAGTTCATTCTGTGGTTCAATACTTGCTGTTCAGAGGTCTGTGGCTCAACTGAGACACAAAGTCAGGAGGTTCATGTGGGAATTAAGTTAGTGACTGAGAACTGTCATTATAAATTATCACAAATTAGTTGGGCTTAAAACAAACATTTATAACCAGGCCGTGGTGACACACTCCTTTAATCTCAACAAAATTGGGATGGGGGGACAGAGGCAAGCAGATCTCTGTGAGTTGGAGGCTAGCCTGGTCTACAGAGTGAGTTCCAGGACAGCCAGGGCTTTATACAGAGAACAGCTGTCTGGAAAAAACAGAACAACAACAACAAACTTCAAACATTTAGTTCTTTCACAGTTCTGGGAGCCGGCTGTGGGAAACCATGGTGTGAGCAAGGCTAGCTTCCCCTCAGTGCTCAGAAGGCTGAGGCAGGATGATTCAGAGTGACCAGGGTAGCCAGGACTATGTAGTGAGTCTCTGTTTCAAAATTTTAAAATAAAATTTTAGAAGGACTAAGAATGTGTCTCAGCAGAAGCACACTAGTTCATGTGAGATCATGAGCAACACTCCAGCATTAGGGAGGAACGATGGCTAGCTGGTACCTTATAATGTATACAGTTCCCCACTGAGGCCTTGGAAGGAGATTGGTTCACAGAGACTCATTCTGCCTGTGACACAGCCCTGCCCTCTTCTGTATGCGTACATGTGTCTTTATGTTTATATACGTGTGTGCACATTGTGTGGAGGCCAGGGGTTGATGTTGACAGTTCTCCCTTAGTCTCTATTACCTTTTAATTTTAACATTATTGTATTTGAATGTGTGTTTTGCCTGCATGTACATCTGTGTGCCGTGTACAGGTCTAGTGTCTGGGGAGGCCAGAAGAGGGCATCAGATCTCCTGGAACTGGAGTCACAGATGGCTGAGAGCTCAAAACTCAAACCCTGGTCCTCGGAAGAGCAGCCAGTGCTCTTAGCTGCTGAGTCCTCGCTCCAGTCCTCTACTTTATTTTTTGAGACACGGCCTTTTACTTAAACTGGAACTTTTCAATTGGCCTGACTAGTTGGCCAATGATCTTCAGGGGTCCTCCTGCTGTGTCTGGCTTTATTGTGGATTCTCAGAATCTGAGCAGAGATCATCATGCTTGCTGTGGAGCAAGAACTCTGCCACCTGAGCACCCCGAAGTCCTGAGTCTCATCATCTTAGTAATAGGAATAACTAACACACAGAAGACTTTGAAAGAAGTACTTACTCCAAGTTTCTCCTTTGAGTCTGGGCTTTGAACTTGACATCTGACTTGGTAGGGCTTTGGAAGTAAGGAAGATGGGGCACGTGGAAGGAGGCAGGACTGCTTCTCTTTGTGGATACAGGTCAAAGTGAAGCAGGCTGCTTTGGGGGAATGGGGCACAGTTGAGACACAGGGGTGCATTTTTTAAACTCTCAACATTTGTTGATGTAGAAGGAAAAATATCAAAGACAGCATGAAAGTTCGGCAAACCATTTTAGTTCCTGTCTAGCTAAGAAAGCCAAGTTAAAAGCAGAGGCAGAGAAACTCACTGCACAGTATGTCTGAAGCCCTGAGATATGCCCCTGAATTTACAAATTTTGCTTTCAACTATTTTTAGCAGTATAGTAATAGGAAAGGGTTGAGCCAAAAGGAGACTTGTGTATTACCTTCTGGGCATTTGTTTCTGGGTGAGCAACGGCCTGGCAGGGGTGGGGCACATGAAAAGGCTTGGAAGAGAGATACGCTACAATTGGTCAGTCTAAGCAGGTTAGTGACTCAGCTATTGACAAGGGCCCAGGAGAAAGCCTTTCAGATGAGTCATCATAGATCATAGATGCAAATCCAGCTTTGCAACACAAAAGCCCGAACCGTGCTGGGACCTGATTTCTGTTTGAGATAGACTTTTTAGCCCAGGCTAACACCTATCCTGCTTTGTAGCTGTAAATAACCTTGAGCTTCCAATCTTCCTATCTCTACTTCCCAAGAACTAGGATGACAGGCACACACCACCACACTTGGTTTATGTAGTGCTTGGGCATGAATACAGAGCATCAGCCAGACTACTGACTGGGTGACATCTCCATGACTTTTTAGGTTCTAGAAACCACCTCAAATCTATTATCTTCTTTCCAAGTGATAGTACAATTGTGCCTGCTGTTCTGTGTGTATTTCTGGTGGGTAATTTTCAAGACAACTACTTAATCACTGGATTTTTAAAAAAGATTTGTTTTTATTATTTTTGTCTCTGTACAATAGTGTGTGCATCCCCTACAGAGGCCAGGAGATGTCACTTGACTTACAGAGGGTGGTGCATTGCCTGATGTGGATGTTGGGAGTTGAACTGGAGTCTTCTAAGAGCAGCAAGCACTCCTAACTTCTGAGACATCTCTCCAGCCCAGGAGTGGGATCTGGATTCTTGTTTTAACCAAATCAGCTAGTGTGCCCTTTTAATTGTGACGTTTACGTTATTACTGAGAGTGCATTGTTAATTTTGTAATTTTGATAGTTGTTTTAGTCCATTAAAAAAATAGCCGTGACTCCTTCTACAAATGTGTTCTTTTGTGCACAGGTCAGTGCACAACTATTGGGAGTTGATTCTCTCTTTCCATCATGGAGGTCCTGAGGGATCAAACCCAGGTTAGTGCACTTGGTAGCAAGACCTTTACCACCTGTGGCATTTTAAAGTAATCAGTCCCCATAAACTCATAGGGAATGATATTATTAGGAGGTATGGCCTTGTTGGAGGAAGTGTGTCACCCTAGGGATGGGCTTTGAGATCTCCTATGTTCAAGCTACACCCAGTGTCTCAGACCACTTCCTGTTGCTGATGGACCAAGATGTAGCTCCTTCTCCAGCACTATGCCTGCCTGCATACTGCCATGTCCCGTCTTGATGATAATGGACTAAACCTCTGAAAGTGTAAATCACTCCAATTAAATGTTCTTCTCTATAAGAGTTGCCATGGTTATGGTGTCTCTTCACCGCTATACAAACCCATAAGACACCAACTGAGCCATCTCAATGGTCCTCCAAATGCCTAGATTCATAGCTCAAGTTAGAAGAATGAAGCTGTATTATGATGGTCTTGGGGAAACAGGCTGTCCAGTGAGGGCCTCAGGGAGACGTAAGCAAGCCCTAGAGCTACAATATTGAGTGGACCATTGTCCTAGCATGGTCTCAATATCACAACCCATATTATTCTGCTCATCTGTCTGTAGAAACAAAGGAGCCTCAGACCAAATGAGGAAGTAGACTCAGTGAGCTAGGAAAGCAATCCCAAGAGGTTTGGAAAAGGATTTCATATGCTCTACCAGTATTAAAGGTTGAAAAATGTTCATTATTTCATAAGGACTCTGTGAAAACAGAATTACTACCTGTCAATGTCCATGGTTTAAACCAAAGTGGCGCACATTTAACCACATGAAGGCTTCCCTTAAACTGCTGTGGGGAAGAGCTAGAGAGATGCTCAGGGGATTAGAACATTTGTTCTTGCAGAGGACCAAGGACTGGTAACCAGCACCCACATGGATGCTCATAATCACATGTAACTCAGATTCCAGGAAATTCTACCCTCTCTTCTGACCTCTGCAGGTACTAGGATTGCACACGGTGTGCAGAAATATGGGCAGGCAGAATATCCATAAACAAAAATCCGCTGGAGAATGATTCTAGAATCTTCCTTGGTGCTCAAGTCTCTATTACCAGGTGGCATAAGGTTCATTTATACACTATAACCATTCGTCTATATATGTTTATAGTTGTTTATAGTTAATAATGCCTAATGTTATGCATTGTAGTCCTCATAAGGCCTTTTCTAGGTTAATACAAGAAAAGAAAATATAGAGAGAGCACAGTCAACCCCACCCCTCATTCACCTGTGCTTCCAATTTTCAGTTCGAGACTGGTTGAATCCTTTGATGTAGAAAACAGGTAACTGGCATGGTATTCTCCTTTTTAGTATACAGGTAAAATTTGCTTTCTTCCTATCAGCTCAATTTCCTGTGAATCCTCTTCCTTCACTGTCAACCTTGATTTCTTGCATGTTTTCTGAACTCTTAGTGCCTTGAGATTACATGTCAGCATTTCATACTGGACTGATCTGGTAATATAATTTCCTCCACTGCTGAATTTCGTACTCCTGAAACTAAGCCCACTTTGTGACAGCCAGAAGACTTTGAGAGAAATGAGTTGCTGTTTTAGTCAAGGACTGGCTGTAATAACCTTGGCTTAGAACATCCATGGCTGTAAGTGGCCTGAGGGTATGTATTCTGGCCTTCTAAGGAAGGCCATTCCTTCCTTAGAGCATTTTTCACTTGAGTAATAACATGAGTAGTTTGCTCCTCTGCTGTTGTGAAAAACACTGTGACCACAAGCAACTTGGGGGTGAGAGGGTTCAGCACGCCTTTGAGGGAAAGTGAGGCAAGGGCTCAAGGCAGGACCCTGGAGGCAGGAGCTGATGCAGAGGCCATGGAGAGTGCTGCTCACTGGCTTGCTCCCCATGGCTTGATCAGCCTGCTTTCTTATAGAACCCAGGACCATCAGCCCAGGGATGGCTCCACCTACAATGGTCTGGGCCCTCCCTCATCAATCACTAATTAAGAA
Source organism: Sigmodon hispidus (assembly GCA_004025045.1). Taxonomy (NCBI): domain Eukaryota; kingdom Metazoa; phylum Chordata; class Mammalia; order Rodentia; family Cricetidae; genus Sigmodon; species Sigmodon hispidus. The sequence continues at coordinate 101,881 of PVIH01000679.1, forward strand.
AATGTTGTACAGACTTGAATTTAATGAGGCACTTTCTTAATAGAGGTTCCCTTCTCTCAAATGGCTTTAGCTTGAGTCAAGTTGACATAAAAGTAGCCAGCACAGCAGAGCACAGGCAAGCTGCTCACCTCATGGCAGACCATATCCTTCAAAGTCATGTTCCCAATCCAGGCTCTACCTCTTCACTCCTCAACAATGCCATGAAATTATGAATCAATCTGTGGATTAACTTACTGATGAAATCAGAGCCCTCAGATTCAATGACATGTCAAAGTCCATCAGTTGGCAGCCAAGCCTTTAACACAGAGAGCCTCCAGAAGGCATTGCAGATTCCAACCAGGACACCCAGCTCCATTGCTGTAAATAAAGGTCCAGGAGGACAATGCACACTTTGTTTAGTATTTGGAGATCACTAAATAGGAAAGACTATATTGTAGTGTGTATGATGTGTAGTGCTCATTTGAATGAAGAGAAATTCTGGGCTCTGTCAGCAAACCCACAGTTTCCACGTGGGGATGAGAGTTAGCTGTGTTCTTTTAAGAAGAGATTTGATATTTTTTCTTTAACATTTTAATGCTTTGGAGTCAACACTTTGGCCATGCCCTTAGACAAGACTGAAAGGAATGTTCAAATCTGTACATGAAGAAAAAGTGGTCCTCGAGTTATATAGAGCCCAAGGCAGGACCCTGGAGGCAGGAGCTGAGGCCAGAGCTAAAGGCAGGACCCTGGAGGCAGTTTATACAGACTGCATAAACTCAATTTGATTGCTAGAGATTATGAGTTCTAAGAATCATTAAATTTCAAGCTTGATGGTGCATGCCTTTAACCCCAGCATTGGGGAGGCAGAGGCAGGCAAATTTTTGTTTGTTTGTTTGTTTGAGGCTAGCCTAGTCTACAGGGAGTTCCAGGACAGCCAGGGCCACACAGAGAATCCCTGTCTCAGAAACAAACAAACAAAAAACCCCAAATCTTTTAATATTTTAAGAGTAAAAAAAAATCTTGGCTGATTATAAAATTCAGTGACCTCTTCAATCCACTCCAGTTGAAGAAATAGCCATTTCTGGACTTGGGTTTGCTGATGGGATCCAGAATGGATGCTTGCCATCAGCACCCCGTCCAGGGCTCATTCCTTCCTGGACATTCCCGGAGGTCCACTGTGAAAAGGATTCAGGAGAAACTCTAATGGTAATTTGCAGAAAAATAGGCTTCAACTGCTTAGAAGTGATTCAGCCTTCTTCTGGGGACAGCAAGACCCGAGGATGTGTAAGGTCTGAGGCTGTCCATCCAGCACGTCTATGCCAGGAATACAAAGAAAGAGAGTCAAGCAGGGACTCTAAGGCCTTGCAGCCAGGGCTAGTTAATGCTGATTGTCAGTTTGACAAGGGTGATCTAGAAAGACCCGGGGGCGGGGGTGGGGGGGCTGGGAGGGGTCTCTGGACATTCCTGTGGGTGGTTATTTTGATTGTGTTATTTATATGGGAAGAACCATCCTAACTGTAGATGGGATCATGCCTTTGAGGGCGAGGGGGAGAATCCTGGACTGTAGAGAAGGAAATGAGCTAGCTGAGAATTTTCAAGCATTTGTTTCTCATTCTCCTTCTTCCCTCCCTCCCTTTCTCCCTTCCTCCTTCTTTTCTTTCCTCCCTCCTTTCTATTTTTCTTTGAGGCAGGGTTTCTCTATGTAGCCCTGGCTGTTCTAAAACTCACCATATAGACCTGGTTGTCCTCGAACTCACAGAGATCCACCCACCTCTGCCTCTCGAGCGTGCATCACCATGCCCAGCTCTCCCCATTTCCTGATTGTGGGTTTGGGGTGACAGGTGCTTTGAGCTCCTGCAGCTTTGACCTCCTCAGCATTATACCTCCATCTGTGATCTCAATCAACCATTTCTCCCTAAGTTGCCTTATCACAGCAACAGGAAAGGAAACCAAGGCACAGTGCATGCCTAGCATGAAAACATTAAAAAAAAAAAAAAGTGATTCCCCTCTCCTTGTGAACAATGTAGTTTTTGCTAAACTCATCACAGCTGAAATCACCTGGATGCAAGCCCTGTCCTTCCCACGGTCCATCTAATACATTCTGCACTGTCCCATTTTTAGGTTTTAGTTTTTTTTGTTATTGTCCTATTTTGTTTTCTTACATCTATTTATTTAATGTGTAAGTGTGTTCTAGTACCACGTTGCACATGTTGAGATCAGAGAATGTGGTGGTTTGAAAAAAAAAAAAATGGCCCCTATAGGACTGGGCCGTTGGTGTGGCTTTGTCAGAGTAGGTGTGGCCTTGTTCAGTCCCTAACGCCAGGTAAAGCTCGGTACAATCTCCACTTGTAATCACAGTGCCGAGGAGGTAGGGACAAGTAGATCAGCTCTGGGGACTTGCGAGCTAGCTAACACGGCTGTACCTTGGATCACCAGCTCAGTGGGAGACTCTCAAAATACAAGGTGGAAAGCATCCCAAGGAAAGATACCTGAGGTCTTCCTGTGGCTTCAGCACAGAGACACCCACACACATGCAGGTGTACTTATGTAACTGCCCTATACACTCATGTGCGTGCACAATACAAGTGTGTGTGTGTGTCCCAAAGTCATTAAAGGCATTGATTTTAGAATTTTGCACTTGGTGTATTTAATATTTTTATTTTTCCAGCAGCACAAAATGAAAACAGCATCTTATGCAAAACAGAATTGAGCTCTACACTGGAACATTTCATTTTTTCTCTTATATGTTCAGCTCATCTATTCGAATGTTGGGATGGGATATTGGAATATGGAAGGGATATTGTCAATGTTTGTATAGCCCAGGTTGTGGTTACAAGAGGGTGTAGCATATAACCCTCACAGGAAAGGGAGGGCCATTAGGAAACAGAAACCCTCCCTTTCAGATTTGTCCATTGTGTGTGGCAGTGACAGAAAATTATGAAGGAGAGTTCTGATATCACTGCCAAGTTGTAGCTGCATAAACATATGTCAAACAAGCTGTTTTTCAGGAGACAGCTCATCCCTTGGTGTCACTGTGCACAGTGAACTACTAAAGATACCACAGGGCTCAGTGCTGACGTCAAGCGGATATGAGCCGCTCCACAGCTGATTGCTCCGTGTCCCAAATTGGAAACATGAGCTTGCCCACAGAAGACGGGCCAGCTCCTCTTGACAAACGAATCCTCAAACGCTCCTCACGGTCATTTGTTTGAAAAAAGCTCAAGTGACTCTTCATTGTCCCAGTTGCTGTGTGAGGTAGCTTCTCAGAGAACAAAATAGAATGAAACCCCTGCAGCCTGACAGAGGGAAGAACTTCGAGGAGCCTGTCCTAATGCTGCCCCAAAGAATCAAGTGCAAAAGGGACAGGCAGCTCCATGGCTGACAAGGAGATGATGGTTCCCAAAGCAGCAGCCGCCACATTTTCAGGAAAGTGGCCATGCAGGGCTATTTTTAGAACAAAATGTAATGAATGACATATGTACAGCATGCTCTCTGGGACTCATGTTAATTTCTGCCCTTCTTTAACCTTTGCCCCAATTTCTCTAACTTAAAAACAAAACAAAACGAAACCGTATTGTACGTTTTTACAAAGTTCTGAGAATCCTACTTGAGATGTTGTGAAGTAGTAATAAGTAAAAAGTTGCCATATTTCAAGCATTAATGATGACTTTATACATTTTTGGTGGCAGATTCCTTTTTTTTCTTTGTGGTGCTGGGGATTAAACCTAAGGACACCCCCCCAATAGACTGAATGTAATTGACCCCACATAACCCTATGATCTCATAGGGCGTGGCACTATTAGGGGATGTGGCACAGGATGGTCTTGTTGGAGGAAATGTCCACTGTGGAGGCAGGCTTTGAGGCCCAGTGTGTCAGTTGACTTCCTGCTGCCTCTGCCTCTCAGCTCCAGCACCACATGTGCCTGCATGCTACCACGCTCCCCACCACGATGGACAGACCAAACCTCTGAAACTGTAAGCCAGCCGCCCCAATTAAATGTTGCTGTGGTTATGGTATCTTTTCACAGCAATAAGCAAGACACTCCCCCTCACCCCATGAAATAAACCCTTGGCCCTGTGGAAGATTAGTTTCTGTGATTTACATAAAACACCTCAATACCCAGTTGAATATTAACACAAACATTTCCAATTCCCCAAATTAGGATTTAAAGCAGTGGTTCTCAACCTGTGGGTTGTGACCATGGGAAAACACATATTTCTGATGGTCTTAGGAACTGAGATACTTCTCAGAAGCAAACTTACAGTTGTGAAGTAGCAACAAAAATAAATTTATGTTGGGAGTTCCTAGACCATTGGAAATACGTGCTTTCTGGTAGTCATGACCTACGGGTTGAGAATCACTCATGTAAAGAGTTATTCCAGCAGGGCCGGAGAGATGGCTCAGCAGTTAAGAGTGATTCCTGTGGAATCATAAAGATGAGACTTTGGATCCCAGTCCCAGGACCAACATAACCAGGTGGGTGTCTCACAAATGCCTATAATCCAAGTTTCCAAGAGAGCAGAAGTAGGAGGAGTTTTGGGACTTCTTGGCTTTTAGCATCAGCAAGAAAAATGTGAACACCAGGTTCAGGGAGAGATCCTGCCTCAAAGAAATGTGTGGACAGTGATGAGGACACCTGATGCCCTCTTCTGGCATCTGTGTGTGTACACAAGCACTTGGGCATCCCTCCCACATGTGTATACATTCACTCAGGCACACAGCACACACATACACACACACACATACAAATAATAAAGTATCTTGTTGCTGAGATTCTACAGCTAATGAAGGCCCCTGTCACCAAGCCTGACAAACTGAACTCAATTCCTAGAACCCAAATGGTCAAAAGAGAGAAAACCAACTCTCACAAATTGTCTTCTGATATATTTTACACAATACAACACACACACACACAAACACACAAATGGGAAATAGATCACTCAAGAATGTTTCTACCATTATCTATCTATCTATCTATCTATCTATCTATCTATCTATCCATCCACCATCTATCACCTATCCAGATATCATATATTTACCTCTGTCAATCATCTATAAATCATCTATCATCCATCTATATACCTATATATTAGCTATCTATAAATTACATATCTAATCTTACACTACACAACACAAACTGTTAGGAGTTTATAGATGCAATACAGTAGTATTATCAGTGACATTCAAAACCAAATTCAGATACCAGCCCTGGGCTGAGGAACACCTCTTCTTCTTCTCCTTCACCATGCTATGTGTTCATACATACTGGTTAAAGGATGACAGAAGTGGTCACTGGTCAGCAACATGGGCTAGGCAGCAAGGTACTTCCTCTCTGGTGTTAAAGCCTCAAATCATATAGCCTAACCAGAGGTCACCTTTGTTTAAAGGGCATGTCGGTTCATGTATCACATTGCCTGCTTGGAGGACTATGTTGTGGCTTTGTTTCCCCTGCATGGAGCCCTGGACAATACCATGTTCACAGTCCAGAGTCTCGGCCTCTTTATTTCTACAGTGAAGATGGTGGTACCTAACACAGTGGGAAGATAGAATCCTGTCTATTCAGTGGCTGCCACAAAAAAAGTCACTGCTCTGTGTGGGTGGTGACTGTAAGGAGATATAGCTTTAACAGCTGTGGAATGTGCAATTGTGCTGTAGCCTGAAACTGCCACATGTACCTGTCCAAACAGGATATATTTACCTCACTCAACTCAGCTTTCCTTTTCATGTCTTTCCTTTTCTGGTTCAGAAGATCATACCCCTGGCCACACACATGCTGGGCAAGCACTGTTTCAACAAGCTACAACTCCAGCCCAGTTTAACTCTGCATCAAAATCTGGCAATCAAAATCCTCGGAGAAGCAGCTGTAATCATGAGTTGATTCTGGATGGTTATAAATTTGTTTTGAAGACTGATAAATAGATTTTCTAAGTCAGGTGTGAAACAAAGCCCGTCTGCAGACAGCTGAGTGGTGTAAGCATATTTTTGGCTGATGGCAGAAAATCTGAAAGACCTTTGTCATGTCTTGGATGCAGTATTTAGCTCCTTCAGGAAACTGGCAAGTGATGCCTTGCCTTGCTTTTAGCATTCAGCCAGAGTCATGACATTTCTTTTCATTCATTAGACTCTGTGATTGAATAAGCCATCACATAGTTCGATGGAAACACATTTAATGAAGCTTAGCAGAGCAGCATTTTAATATTCCTTTGAAGACTGATTTTTTTTTCCCCAATCAGGAGCAAACAACTTTTCATTTATCCTAATATCATCACCTAAGTCAACCAGAAGTTATTTAGGAAATAACCAGGGCATATGTCACTTTATGAAATAGGGAAATTGAATGCCTGATGCTAAGTGCTGCTGAGTGTTGCCTGCACCAGCTGCTCTCCAGGGCTCTGAAGTCCTGGCTCCCTGGTCTTTCTCAGCTTGTGGTTAGGAAGAAGACAGAAGCAAATCCTCATTTACAAAGAAAATCAGAAAGCCTATTAATCAGTCTCTGATCATCATATCCTTGGGATCTTCTGCTAACATACTCTAATCAGCAGGGAAAGGCCAGAGGGCCAGGCCTGGAAATGGAGAAATGGAAGTGAGGGATGCTGAGTCTGAATGACTAATGCGTTTATCTCCATCATTGACATCTTCATCAGTGCCGTGGCCATGTGCCAAGGGTCAGAGGTCATGAGCTGGGCAGGTAAAGGCAATGATTGCATCTATAAGAGTTCAGGTGTGTTACAACCCCAGATTCCTGAAAAATACATTTTTACACTGTTTATTTTCCTCAGTTGTATTTATGTTTTTACTTTGGAAACTACACGACCTACAAAATCTATCCAGCTTATTTATTGTTGTGTCAGTCCTGCCATACGTGTGCATTCCACAGTCCATGTGTGGAGACCAGGGAACAGTTACAGGCATCACGTCTCTCTTTCTACCTCAAGTTATCATACTTGGCATCAAGTAACCTTCCTCACTGAACCATCTCTCAGCGCCCCTGATGTATTTAGTTAACTGGGAAGAAATAGAAAAGAACAGTTGTTACACACGAGATTGATGGGCATGCCATTTTAAAAATCAATAATTATACACCAAGTTCTTGTGAAAGTAAAAAGAACAATGTCTTGAAGGCAGGTTTGGAGACCCACATGGCTGAGAACCTGAAAGAGGGTCTCATCAGAAATGTGAGACATTGCTCAGTGATGGTGGCACACATCTTTGATCTCAGCACTCAGGAGGCAAGGGCAGGCAGATTTCCAAATTTGAAGCCAGCATGGTCTACAGAGAAAGTTCCAGGACAACCAAGTCTACACAGAGAAGCCCTGTCTAGAAAAAAACAAAATGAAGAAAACCATCAGGCCTTTTTTTTTCTCCCTGTTTAAATCTTTAATTTTTCTGGAATTGTAGAGTCACAGGTATTTCTGAGAAGTAACAGGGAGAGATCCTGTGTGTCCTCTACCTAATTTCCTCATTGGGAAACAGTCAGAAAATTCCAGTCCAGCTCCCAGCCAGGATGCTGATTATGTAGCAGCTGACACACAGGATGTTCCCATCATCACAAAGGTCTGGTGCTGCTCATTAAAAAACAACAAATTTCCCATGTTCCCACTCCTCTTGTCCCTATGTCTTGGCACAGCACAACAGTCTGCATTGTGAGTCCATATTTCTGAATTTTATATAGCTCGGCATAGAGGTTCATGCCTGTAATTTCAATATTTGGGCAGTTGAGGCAGGAGGATTGCCTCATAGTTTAGGGTTAGCCTGGGCTACTTAATTAGACCCCATCTTAAAAAATACAATGCGAAGAGATGGTTCAGCAGATAAAGGTGCTTGCTGCACAAGCCTGGAAATGTGAGTTCAATTTCTGAAGCCTGCATAGAAGTGGAAGAAAAAAACCCCTCTCCTCAGAGCTGTTCCCTGACCTCCACACCCACTCATACCCACCCATTCATCCCCTCTTCTCCCATATAATCAAAAATATCCCAATCAAGCAAAAAAAAAAAAAAAAAGCAACATCAACTCTGTGTTACCAACAATATGTGAAACCAACTTACGTGTGTTCTGGGACCTGTTATACCACAGAGCCTCCGGCTGCTTCTCTTCTACTCCTGTTCCCAACTTCACTACATCAAGGGTTCCGCCTGGAGCGGGGCTCAGAAATCTGTGCACTTTTTAGTGTAAGAGAAGCAGATCCACACCGAAAGGAGGGTGGCTAACTCCTGGGGGAGAATAAAACCCAATAACCGGCCAGTGAGACATTGAGCTTCAAACTCAATTCTCATCTCTATGAATGAATATATTAGCCATGAGCAACCACAGACACTTAGAAGCAATTCCACATACCCCTGAGAAATCCTGAAATAGTCTCCTCCCCTTATTAATCTTGACTTCTTTAGATTTCCACTTACCAGTTTAGCTCCAGCTGCCCTCAGGGGCTAGCTGCATATGCAAGGAGTATCAGAATTCTAGTCTGAAGTAGGGTGGATGGCTGTGTTCCCACCTACACAGCGTGATAGGTGCTGTACTTCCTGACTGGAATGCTACAAAAATGCCTGGGCACACTTCCCAGCCCCTAACCGCATGGCCGCTGCATTTGTGTGCACCACGGTTCTGTGTTGAGACACGTCCAGTTTAAAGACTGGTAGGTTTGCGTTCTTGGCACAGGGCTTCGTGACAGTGTAAACAGCTAAAGTTACCACCTTTGTAGACACCCGCTGCCAGGAAGCCTGGTGTATAGGGTAGGAGAGTGTGGTTTGAGGGCATGTGGGCATGCGTGCTGAGAAGAATTCAGAGAATATGGTGACCCTGGAGATGAAGGAAACATATATGTTACTGCCAACTCTTGTACCAATGGTCACAGAGGGGAATGAGATGAGTTGGGGGGAGACACACGTTCCTGGAGAGAATAGTAGACATTTGTGAGTTCGTGTCATGCAACAAAACACGCTATGGGAACCAAATCTCTGTGAAACAATTCATGTCTATGTTGATTTGGACTCAGAAGTCAATTTAGGATCCCAGAAAGAGAACTGCACAGGCATCTTATCATCTAAACCAATCGTTTCTATCTGTAAGATGTGTCTGTGGCAGTGAGCCAGGGACAGAGCCGATTGCCACTCCATGGAGCCATCCTGAGTGGGAAGGGAATGCCAAATATTTGCTACTGTCTCCCAGGTCCATGTTCACCCTTTTACTTCCTGACCCGTGACCTTGGGACTGGGGCTTTGCAAACTACACTCCTTATACTTCCCTTGCTGACCGCATGGTGGGAAGCCAGCTGGCAGTAGACGAATGGAAGGCATGTGGTGGAACTCTTTCCCAGTTCCAGCTCCCAATCAGCCTTGCTGTGGCAACAGAAGATGCTCCAGATTCTCCTGGCAGCTCCAGTAGCAGCTATGGTACCCCTTGGAAGTGCCAGAACTGACTGGTCCCCCAGTGACAAGCACATTAAACATGTCAGAGCCCATCAGAGACTTGAGCATCGACCACTGCCTATATGAGGGAGCCTCTTTTCTCAGCAGAGGTCCAAGGTCTTACTCATATGGCTTCTATTCCTGGGGTTTAAGGGGCACCAGGGTGGAGACTTTCCTCTGACACTTGGGTTATGACGGTCTTGCTGCAGCCACTTCTGAATTTATGAATATGTTATTTCAATGTCCCTTTTGGCTACCACTGCCTTCTAGCTTCTGAGTAATCCATTTCTTGTATCAACTTGCCTCTGGTTTCCTATGGCAGGATACTGTACTTGGTACTAAGGATGAGCTTATCTACGCCTCTGTAGCTCGTATGTTTTACTAAGACATCTAAGATGATACTTTCTGTTCAATAGGGTCAATGCCATGAACTGATCTGACAGCCAAAGTCTCTGTAATGTAGGTTGTGGGAGACAGAAAATTGTTCATAGGCAGGCATCTTACTTCCTTATTGCTGTCATAAAATACCCCACACATGCAACGTTAAGGAGAAATGGTTTGTATTGGTTTACAGTTTCCTGAGCGTTATAGTCTGCAGTGGTGGAGAAGGCATGGTAATAGGACAGGAAGCTGGTTGGACATATCACATCCACCATCAGCAGACAGCATGAGTAGTGAGGCTGAGTATAAATCCCCAAGGGGTCACTTTTAGTGACCAATAGCTTCCTCCTCCCAGGTTCCACAACCTTCCCAAACAGTGCCACCAGCTGGAGGGAAAGTGTTCAAACACAGGAGCCTATGGGAAACATCTCATAGTCAAACAACCACAGCAGTATACCGCCTCTCTCTCTCTCTCTCTCTCTCTCTCTCTCTCTCTCTCTCGGTGTATTCATACATGTTCAGGTGCATGTGCGTCTGAAGGTACACATGTATGTGCATTGTGGAGGGCAGAGGTCAGCTCTGGGTGGCATGTCTCAAGTGCTGTGTACCTTATATTTGAAATCAGGTTTTTAACTGGCTTAGAACCTGCTGAGCAATCTATGCTTGCTAGCCAGCAAGCTCCAGGGATCCCCATCTCCACTTCCCTAGCAGTAGGATCCATATTGAGCCTTTTTTATGTGGGCACTGGGGACCAAACAGGTCTTCATGCTTGCAAGAAGCAGAACTATCTCATCAGCCTAGTGTCTGATACTCCCATGTCCCCTCTCCTCATTCTCTGTGTGTAGGTCACAGGACAATCAATGATGTCATATCTCAGGAGCTGCCCACCTGGGTTTGTGAGACAGGCTCTCTCTCTGGCTAGCAGCTCACTGATTGTGATGGCTGCTCCAGTGTCCTGGGGATCACACCATAAGGTTTTTACATGGGTGCCAAAGATCAAATTTTAAAAAGGTCCTGTGCTAACATGACAGTTCTCTCATGAACCAAACTAGAATCTGAAAATGCCTGTTGAAAATCCATGTTAAGCAGGGCATGGTGGTGCACATCTTTAATCTTAGTGCTTGGGAGGCAGAGGCAGGTGGATCTTGGAGTTTGAGGCCAGCCTCATCTAGTGTCACTTCCGAGGACAGCCAAGGCTACACAGAGAAACTCTCAAAAAACCCAAAAGAAAACCCATGCCATGCTATTTTCTATCAATATTTACTTAGGTCAAATAATTAATTCCTGAATAATTAATTTCTCACTAGATGGCAATCACCGCAGTCTTGTGCTGGATTCCACTCATGCTGCCTGGGGGCGACTGGATTCACTCACACTTTATTGAATGGCCACTATTTCACCCCTGTTGAGCAACTTAGAACAGTCCCAGGCTTGCCAAGGGATTGATTTAAACTCTGGTTTGGTGAGGATGTTCTGATTAGATTATTCTTTCACACAAGGCTGCATAAAGCTGCTGTCCTCACATACATTAGTTAAGATGGGTTAGATTATATTGCAGCTAAAAAAGTGGACACATTTGACGTCCCATGGGGACCAGCAGAGGTTCTGTTCCATGCGTTCGTTCAGACATGGAGGCCAACTGTGGCTCCTGTGACTGTTGGATGCATGGTCTGGAACCTGTAACTGTCTCGTAGTCAACTGGCTGGAACTAGCTGCAGATCCTAGTCCAGAAGGGGAGAACCAGGGCTTGCTAAGTGTTGCAATAGGATCTACATCCTGTATCTATCCCTCCCTTTTTTTGGAGCAGAACAACCCTTGTTAGCCGGGTATATGGCTGTGACCACCTCAAGATTTCATCCTAAGTCTGGGGTTAAAAAGTGGTGACCACGGTCAGTTTGAGCTTGCTGAAGGAGCCTGTGGTAGTTTGAATGTAACTGGCTATAAACTCACAGGGAGTGGCACTATTGGTATGGCTTTGTTAGAGTAGGTACGGCCTTGTGGAGGAAGTATGCCACTGTGTGAGCAGGCCAAGATCAAGATACTGCCAGATGTCACAGGCAGAGATAGCCAGTGGGCCAGACAAACGGCTCATTGGTTAAGAGCACTGGCTGCTCTTCCAGAAGACCTGGGTTCAATTTCCAGCACCAACACATTTTACAAGCGTCTGTAACTTCTGTCCTGGGGGATACAACACCCTCACACAGACATACATGTAGGCAAAACACCAATGTACATAAAATACAAATAAAGTACTTTTAAAAAAAAGATGTATCCAGCATCATGTCTGCCTGCATGCCACGATGCTCCGCACCATGATGATAATGGACTGAACCTCTGAAGTGTAAGCCACCCCAATTAAATGTTTTCCTTTAATAGGGTTGCCATGGTGTCTCTTCACAGCAATAAAAACCCTAAGCTAGGCCCTAGGAGCACTACCTCGGTCTTTGCCCTTCCTGTAGAGTGCCTGGGTGTCCTTGGGCTCTGAAGTGATCTTGGTAGTAGGCGACAAACATTGACACCACCAGAGAGGAGCCTTGAAGGGAGTGAATTTCTATCCCTGGATTCCATAAACACACCTTAATCCTGTTTTAGCCAGTTATTTGGAGATTTTCGTTATTAGCAGCTGCACTGAGTCTTTACTAGCATATGAGGCTCCTGTTCAGTCTGTAATAGCCTCCTCAGGAAATCATTTCTTCTTCCACGTGCAGTGTTCACTATTTAATGCAGAAACCTGAGATGGGTCAAGATCTCAACAAAGACAGCTGTGGCGGCCATACTTCTAATCCCAGCACCTGGGAAGCAGAGGGAGGTGGATCTCTGTTAGATTAAGGCCAGCCTGGTCTACCTAGCAAATTCCAGAAGTCAGGGCTATATAGAGGCTGGTCACAAAAAAACCAATCTCATTACTGATAGAGGTGACTGGGACATAAACTTTAGGTCAGTAGACAGATGGCCTAAGTGTCATCAATAGACAGGGTATCTGCCTGTCACTGCCTTAACCTGGGCTTCTTGACCACAACTCCACTGACACTCTAGACAGGGTAAATCTGCTGCTTAGGTTTATTATGTGACACCCCTATCCTCCAATCCTAGGTGTCAGCAGTGCCCTAGTTATGTACCAAAAGCATTCTAGACTTTGCTGAATGTCCAGATGTGTAATAACTCAAGTGCAGCTGCATACCGCTCCCCCCACCATAAGAATAGATTTTAGGAATATGTGCAGTGTATGGGAAGGCCAGAGGTTGACACTGAATGTCCCCCTTGGGCACATTCCATTTTACTCTTTTGATATGGTGTCTCTCTCTGACCTTGGTGCTCAATGTGGCTGGGCTAGTTAGTTGGCCAATGAGCTCTAGGGATGTGTTCCTGCCTCCTCAGTGCTGGTGTCACAGGGATGTGCCATAATGCCCAGCATTCCATGCAGGTGCTGGCCATCCTAACTCAGGTCCTCCTGGCTGGTCAGCAGCACTGTATTGACTGATTCATTTCCTCAAAACGACGACGTGTATTTCCATAGGCAGGAAGTTCTTGAAGAGTTGACCAAAGCGACAGGACCCTTAACATTTGCTTTTGCTTCTTCAGACTGATCAGAAAAGCCAGGCATTTTTCTTGTGGCATCATCTGAAGCAGGGAGGCAGGCGCAATACCACACACTCTTCATAGAGACCTAACACCAGAGTGTTCCTGCCCAGCAAGACCTTCTTTCGCTACACATCTCAGTAGAGAGCTATTTCCCTTGGAGTTGCTGTGAACATTTGCTTGGAGACACTTCACAGAAAGCCCTAATGAGGAAGAGTAAAGCCACTGCTCCTCACCGAGAAGTGGAGAAGGGAACACATGTGTACACTGGACACTCAGGCACAGACCTTAGGTCTAGACTGGGGAGCTCAGAAGGGGTGGCCCAATCACTAGTAGGGGCGGCAGAAAGGCTGGAAAACTAACCAGCAGGACCCCCATTTCATCAGTTCTCAAAGGAAGTGGTCAAACAGAGGAAGACAAAGTGATGGAGATAATTCATTTAGACACATTCACAACTTGAGAGGTTCTCGTCCATGGGATTTCATGCATGCCATATGTTGTGCAAAGCACAGTGCTAGTGCCGTCTCCCAGTTCAGAAACCTCTGCTCACCTTTGCACATGCTTCCTTCTAAAGCCACGGCTTTCCCGCCTGTTATTCTTTCCTCTGTGTTCTCCAGACCCACCCGCTCCTGGAACCCTCCTCTTTCGCAGTGACCCTGAGCTCCTTCCCTCTCTGGGTTTTAACCAGCATGTGAACCATGTGTCAGTGCACTCTCCAAAGCTCAGCTCCTCCCAAGGCTCGGACCTCTACACACAGGTGCCAGAACTTTCCCTTCTATCAAACAAGTCAAACATATAACCATTGGCCGCTTTGCTGTTCCTCTTGTGCTTCCTGTCTTGTCAAATCATCCCACTAACTAGTCCAGTGAGGAAGCCAAGTGGCTTCTAAGCTGATAGTTCTAAACCTGTGGGCCATGACACCTTTGGGAATCAACCATCCCTTTTCACAGGGGTGGCTCAAGACCATCAGAAAACATGTATTTACATCACGATTCACCACGGTAGCAAAATTAGTTATGAAGTGGCAACGAAAAGAATTTCATGGTTGGGGTGGGGGGTCAGCACAACAGAAGAAACTGTATTAAAGAGTCACAGAAGAATAACTGTGCTACACCCTTTCTTTGGCTAATTCCAAATGACAACCGTTTAGACATAATAAAGGAAGGGATCATCTGGAAGCCAAACATTGATTACCAGTAGTTTCTAGGAGTCATGACATACACCAGCAGAGACTGTGTGAAATCAAAAGTACCAGCAATATTATTTTTTAATACTTTAATTTTGGATCCCTACTTTAAAATTTTTTTTTTTTTGGTACACACGGTCATTATTTTGAATTGCTCCAAATCTTTTGTAAAATAAGAGAGCTTTAACATACCAATGATGCTTTGCAGACTCCTGTACGACAAGCCAGGTTCTGTCAGCCCCAAGCTGAACTCACCCACTCACTAGTTTGCTAGGCATTTATTGGGCACTTGTTATGAACTAGGTGTGGTACAAGGCGCTGAGCAGGATTATGAAAAGGGTTCTTATGGAGCTCACAGTCTAGTGGTAAATTACTGAGTAAACTGAGGCACGGAGAGGTAAATGACTTACCCACTGAGGTAGAAATAGCTAGGTGCTTGGGAAGGCAGGATGAGAGCTGGAGCGTGGACAGGGTACACATGAGAGGCAAGGCCCCTGACTGAGGAGCGAGAGCGAGGCTGCACAAACAAACACATTGTAAAACCTGCTTGCAAAAAGCATGATAATGCTTTCAGTTTCACCCGGACCAAATCCACGTTGTAGTGAACCGATCCATTTCCAGAGGGCATTTCTATAATCGTCCCCAATACCTCGAGGCACGCTACTGTTCTACTGGGACATAGCGACCCTGTAGGCAGGTTAAAATCAAGGAGTATCCAACTCCAACTGTAGCACTGGGGACCATATTAAAATACTTTAAGTACGTGAACCTTAATGTACAGCATATCTGTGAAACTTCTACATGTAAAACTTTGAAAAATTCCCCTCACTCCTGTCCAGAAGGTTCTAATAAGTTACTGACACTGACAAAGTAGCCATCTATCTGTCATTTTCCCTATATACATTATTTTGGCTGTTCTAGGGTAGAAGTGTCACTCGGGAGTATCTCATAAGCAATCTAATCATGATATAGGTATATACAAAGGCGCCCCATTTGGCCCTGTGTGCACACCTCACCAGCGCACAGCTAATGGCAGATGGGAGCCAGTGTAAGGCAATTCTTCTGAGAAGCAAACACCACCCAAAAGGGAAAGGCAGAGTCCACGGCCAGCTGGCCGGCTGGCTGTTCTCGTGATATTCTTTGTGATAAAATGATTTTAGGAGGCAAGAGGTCCCTCACTGACAAAAGGCAGGAAGAACTATTGAAAACTAATTGTGAACGTGGAGACCATCCAGGACCTGAAGCAGGAAGTGACTTCCAGGACACTACGAGCCTTCAATGCCACTAGGAATCTAGAATAAGAAGAGGTCGATAGCACTCCATGGAGACTTATTGCTGAGGATCAAACCAGTACATAATTCATCCACACAGGATGCTCCAAAAACTTTCTTCACTTTGCACTATCAGCTGCTCACTTTGAATGGTTCTTCACCTCACTGAGAAGGCTTGTCCTCTGAAATGAGATACACAAAGACACTCTGTGTGAAGTCTGGAACAGCAGCTGATGCATGATCCGACTATTTAAAGAAATGAAGTCCTCTGGTCAAGAACCTACTCTGGTCAGGATGGTCACAGAACGAAGGGGAACTCCAGCCCATGGCTGGAAAGCACCTGCCAGAGAGAGCAGACAGCTTCCTTTGGCCAAGGTTTACCAACTGGTGCACCCACAAAATTGACTCTCATGCTCCTAGTCTTAACATTTTTGGAGAGCTCTCACTGTGTGGCTGAGGCTGACCTGTCATTTGAATATTCCTGCTTCAGCTTTCCCAGTGCTGGCTTACAGGAGCACACTGATACACCCGGCACAAAAAAAATCTTCAACAGAGGCTGGAGAGATGGCTCAGCAGTAAAAAACTCTACTGCTCTTCCGGAGGACCAGGGTTCCTTTTCGAGCACCCACACCTGCTGGCTCACAAGTGCCTGTAATTACAGCTCCACGAGATCCAATACCTCTGGCCTCCAAGGGCACCTGCACTCATGTGCACTTACAGGTGTCTGTAATACTAACTCCTGGGGATCCAGTGCCTTTGGCCTCCAAGGGCACCTGCACTCATGTGCACTTACCATACACAAACACATACAATTAAAAATAAACATAAATCACAAAACCCTTAAAGGTATGTATTCAAGCTGTAAGTTATTAGGACCTTAATGTTTCTCTTATCACAAAATGGGCATGTTTACCTTTCTCTGCACATCCTGGATGTTTGCTTTTAGATGGAGAGGTCCCCACTCCATCGGCTGTTTTACTACTTGAATGGTTCTGTTCTACTTCACATAAATACACATCAATGGGTCCTTTGGTGCTCCTGATATGTACTGTGATAGAATCCTAGCAAGGGACACAGAAATTGTTAAGGTAAACGTAGGCATCCATTTCAATTAACTTAAAATTCTTGTAATTTCTTTTCTACTGTGCATTTGAATAAAATCATGTTTTCATTGTCACTACATTCTAAACTACTGACAACTCACAATTAAGACCTCTACTTAATCACGTAGACGGCAGTAATCTTGGAGCTATCAGATGGATAGCTGAGTCCCTGGAAAGCTCCCCACCCCCTCCGCCTCTGGCGGCTAGGAGCTCTGGAGTACCCAACTATATTGTACAAGAAGGTGTTTGGATTTCCAAACCAGTGCAGAGGTACTGAGGTCACAGGAAGGCTATTTTTCTGTTCAATTAAAAGATGTAAGAGGAAAAGATAAAATGCAGACATGCCTCCTCTAATTTGAAATGTCATACACAGCGAGAAGAACTGAGCTAAGTGACCGTTATCTTCTGGCTTCAGTTTTATTTGTCCAGGAGCAAATTCCAATGGTTTTTCCATAAGAAGTTAAAAAATGTGGTTGCTGTATTTAGAGGCTAACTATGTAAAGGGGCATTTTCAGTTACAGTTTCTTGTCTTTCCCTTTGGGAGCGGCCTGCCTCTCCTCACATCCACTCTTTGCACAGCCACATGGACTGGCCAGTAGAGACAAGACTATGGCTCCAGTTCCTTCTCTCTCTGGGATGTTATTCAAGCTAGCTGGGTGAGATTCTGCTTCTTGAAGAGACTCTAACCCTCCTGTGTCCTTCCTGGTACCAGACAGGTAAGAGAGCCAACCTGTGCCAGGGCAGGTCTGGTCTAAACGGAACCCTTTCATCATTAAATAATGCAAGAAAACAATGATGTTGCAACTCAGTAAGAGGAAAGGGTTTCAAAGTCCACTAGACCCTAAATCATTCAGTAAAGGGGACCCCTGAGGAACCAAGAGAGGCTCACAGGTTCAGGGTGTGAGCTCCGCTAGCCAAGGATTAGAGTTTAAATGCTAGCAACCATGTCAGAATGATCATAGTCATCTGGAAGAGCAGCTCCATGGGAGCCACGGCCTCTAGGGGCATTTGCACCTAACCCATACACATAAGTTTTCATTTTTTTTTTCTTTTTTTTAAAAGGGACAGAGGAAATGGTTGCTGATTTCTGATTTTTCAGGGGACACTGTTACACTACTGAACTCTGCCATGGTGGCACGATAACAGATGGGTGATATCTAAACAGATGGCTGTGCTCCCACAAAACTATTTACAAAAATAAGTAGGGAGCCAGAGCTCGTTCAAGGTCAGTGTGCCTGCTCTGTCCTAGGTGTACAATCCCCACTCGAGCCTTACGTGGTCAGGCTACTAATCCAGGACACTGCAGAGAACAGCCAGCCTGGGAGACCTCAATCACAGAGTTCTAAATGGGACCAAGAGGCTCTGGGTGTACACAAAGGTTCAGAGAGATTTAGCAATTCCAGCCAAGCTGCTCAGAGTGCTGGGAAACCAAACCCCACTAATTCCTGCAGAATGGATTACCATGCCTCAAAGAAAAGCTGTTCTGCAAGATTAGTGGCTATTTAAAGAGTTCCAGCATCTGTGCAACAACTCATCCTGAATACATTACCCGGACACTTGTCTAAATCCAAATCAGACTAGGAAAGAGTCACCAAATCCCAATCAGACTATGACTGAGGGAAAAGTGAGTGCTCCTTCATGACTGATGATACGCTGTCAGGGAACAGGGTCTCACTTGAACAGTGTGCTTGGGGACAAAAGAAAGGAGGGAGGTAGGGATAATTCTAGGCACCATGATGACGGTATGATGGCTGGCTATGAGCAGCATGAGGGCTACCCAGCCGTCAGAAGGGTTACCAGCTTTGGTTCAGATTCCATCCTTATCAAATGACCTTCTGGTGACAATTACTCTCAACTCAAATCTTCCTAGGGCAGCTGGCAGCCGACACGAAGGCTGGCCTTCCGCAGAGGCTCTGCATCTGTGACTTGGCGTTCTGACTCATTCTTAGTCTTTGGTGAGGTGGGAGTGAGCTAGTGCCACAAATCCAGTGATACCAGCTATTACTTTTGGACTTGAAGGCCAAAGCCAATGGAGAGATAGATTTCTTTTGTAGCTCCACAGCTGTGGTGTGGCTGAGAGCATTTGCAAGCCAAACTCTATCCTACGCCGCTCCTGCTGGTCACTGTGCGGGTTCCTGGAGCCGACCTGCTTCTCTATGGCTCACTGTCTCCTCTCTGAGAAGGTTACAAAGACTACCTCACTCGTGGTTAAGTTGACAGGACACAGCTTGATAAGGACACAGGTGATAAGTGACTAACAGACCTGACGGCTAACCCACCTCCCTCTTTAAATCCTTCTGTAGCACAGCACTACCTACTTCTCTGGGAGCAGGAACGTCCAGTCTGGTCTCCTCTGGGGCCTTCACCGCAATTACAATCTGTTCGTGGAAGGCTTGAATGCTGTGGATATCCTGATAGGTTACGTATGCTAGTGTGAAACCTCGTCAAGGATCCAACAAAATGGACATATTACCACTCCCAACCCTGCCCTTCTACTTTTTTTGAGGCAAAGACTCACTATTTAGCTCTGGCTGGCCTAGAGCTTGCTATATAGAACAAGATAGCCATGAACTCAGATATCTGCCTTTCTCTGACTCCCAAGTGCTGGGAATAAAGGCATGTGCCACCATGCATGGCTGGATCACCATCTTTTACATGAATGAGGGTACTAGGATAGCTTGGCTTTTATGAGATACAAACTTACAATGAAGAAAAGCAGTCAGAAAAAACCAAAATCTTCTTGAAAATTGTTATTTTAAAAAGAATTATTAAGATTTTATGGTGTTTTATAATATTTATAACATTCTTTTAAACCAATTACTGATTGGGGCAATTTCTGGGGGAAAATACTAGTAACAGCCAAATATTGAACATAAACACAACTAACTCACAAAGGTAATTATCCCCTTGTCCTTGAGGGGTGGAGTGAGGTGGTGGGTAGATGTTCCAAATCCCCAGTTGATGCCCAAAGTCATGGACTAATACCAAACCCTATATGTAGCATGCATTTCCCTACACATACACTTCTACAGTGAGGCTGAATTTATAAATTAGGCAAGGTAGGAAATCAATAATAATAAAAATGTGCAACTACAACATTCAGCAATACTGAAAGTTATTACTTCCAGAATTTTCACTTAATATTTTTTAGATCATACTTGATTGCGGGCAACAGAAATTACAAAAAGCAAAATTACAGATAAGGGAAAGTACTATGTTAAATTTATCACCTACACTGCATTCACTGTAAATTCCCACTCACTGTCACAAGTTTGGTATTAGCTCTTACTATGGGAACTTGAGAAAAAAAAGCACCCAGGGTTTGGGCAAGAATCCTCCAGAAAGCAGTGGAAAAAATAAGGAAAAAAAAAATCAACAAAATAAAAAGAACCCAGAGTGAGATCTCAGAACAATCATACACCAGGGATCTCCCTCCAGGTGCATTTCTGACACAGAATGCCTTTCAGTTCTTCTCCAGTGTGGCCAGTGATGTAGGATGTCTTTCTGTACACTGTGAATATGTGTTGCTTCCATTGGTTAATAAAGAAGCTGTTTTGACCTGTGGTAAGACAGCTTATAGCCAGGTGGAAAATCCAAGCAGAGCGAGAGGGAGAAGAAAGGCAGAATCAGGGCAGATACTGACAGCTGCCAGGGGAGCAAGACGTAATGGAGCACAGGCAAGCCAGGAGCCACATGGCAAAACACAGATTAATAAAAATGCAAGAGATAGCCAGCAAAAAGCCTGAGCTGCAGGCCTACTAGTTTGTAATTAATATAAGCCACTATGTGTTTATTTTGAACAGAGGAGTTTCAGGACACAGGAAAACTTCTGGCTACAAATGATGCCCAATGTGGAGCATTGATCCACATAGACCTGAGAAATCTTAAAAGATTCTAAAATGGAGCCCAAAACAGCTTCCTAGTTTATGTCACTCATTACAGGAGGCGGGACAAAGACACGTCCCCTGGTCAAGGCATGTATGCTTGAGCTGAGTTACAATATAGTGGGTTCCTGCAGTCTCATGGGCTGCAGGACAAGTTGGCGCTGTACAGTGGGTTTAAGGCTTTTGCGCAGACAGATGAAAGGCTAAAAGACACACAACAGAACAGATTCAGATGTAAAAAACCTTTAAACAGGTTGCAATGTGTGTAATAATATATGTAGACTTGGAAGAGAGAGAAAAAGGTACATAGGCAGATACATAGTTTTAAAAAATAAAGTCTTTAAAGAGACAGTAAAAATAATATAAAAGAAATAGCCACATAAATATGGAAAATACAGACTGAATTATGTATCTATTGTGTTTTTAATTATTATTTTTTTGGCTGTTAATGAGCTAGCTAACTGCAGAAAGACATTTGGTTGTAGGGGCTGCTAAGTTAAACCAACATATATATTTTAAAGGTATCTTGATTTTAAAATTTGGGTCTAAGGATATGTTGCTTTGGGAAAGAGGTTCTGCTTTTGTTTCCACAGAAGATGAGAACTTGTGGATTATTTCCTGGCTAACATGATTTGATCAACCAAGACCCCCCTGAAGGCAACTGGCTGAGATGATACAGCCTCATACTACAGTCAGAATTCAACCATAATTCTAAATTTTTCTCAGGATCCCTGTAAGATTGCCAGCACCCCTAATCAGGAAGAAGTAGTATGAACAATTATGCCTCAATTTCCCAAATATTATTTATAAATGTTTTCATTATAAATGGTTAATGGTCATAGTCAATCTCTTTCTAAAGAAAGACGGAGCTATGATATAAAAATAGAAAAGGATTATTGAATCTACTTTGATCCACAAAAACAACTCTTCATCTCAAAGTACTTTACATTGGTATGGATTTTGGTTTACTGATACAAATTAAGGTTAATTTTGTTATTCTGTATGTAAATTTCTACTAGTTTAAGGTATCATGTTTATGCAATTCATTTAAAATTGTAATGTATCATTAAGAAATACAGATTAACAGTTAGTCATCTATGATAATGAAACTTACAGTTATAGTAATTAGAGTTTTTAGGTATACAAAGGTATTTCAGATAGGTAATCTTCAAACACTTCTAAGACCTATAGAATATGGTATTTAAAATGTTTTTAAAACTTAAGACTTTTCTGGAGAGTGACACATGTATGCTCATGGTAGCACCAATCTACTTAAAGAGAATAACGGGCATTGAAGAAACTCTATATGGAGTTTATTTTCTTTGTGGCAAAAGTTAGCCATTGGGCAAGAAACTACTCTTGTCATGACTGCTTGACAGTGTACTATACAGACTGGACATGCAGGACCCATAGGAAAGTGACCACTGGACTTTGCCAAATCCAGGTGAGTTGGTCTTTCAGGTCCCTGATTTGCAGAAGAGACTGCCAGGCATTCTACAGGACACAGGGAAAAGCAACTGACTTTGCCAGAATGGGAAAAACAGTCCTTCAAATTTCCTGCTTCACTGAAAGGTATGCCAGAGACTCTAGGCCTATAGGCTGAAGATGGATGCCCCAATGTTGCAGAGAAACTATGAGTGGCTGTCCAGGCAGCCAGATGTCTCTGTCATTTCTAGAACCTTGGAAGTTGCTTACAATGCATTTATCCTTTACTTAAGTAATATTAGATCCTTGTGTAGTCTTTGATGAGTTGAAGACTACCTAGTTATAATAATAGTTTTCCTTGGTTATGATATAAAGTAAATTATATACGAAACTTTAGACTCATAATTATAAGGTAGATGATAAAGTATTTTCTTTAATTTTACTAAATATAAATAGATTAGACATTGTAGCTAATTCTTGCTTGACAAATGTTTAGTTATAGGCAATTTTACTATGTTAAAGTTGAAACTTTTTTGATTACATAGCAAAGGGGAAGTGATGTAGAATGTCTTTCTGTATGCTGTGAATATGTATTCCTACCATTGGTAAATAAAGAAATTGTTTGGCTTTTGATAAGACAGCTTACAGCCAGGCCAGAAATCCAAGAGACAGAGAAAGAGAGGCGGGTCAGCAGACGATGACAGTTCACAAGGGAGCAGATGTGGGGGCTGGAGAGATGGCTCAGTGGTTAAGAGCGCCGTCTGCTCTTCCAGAGGACCCGGGTTCGATTCCCAGCACCCACATGGCAGCTAACAACTGTCTGTAGTTCCAGTTCCAGGCAAAACACCAAGGCAAATAAATAAATAAAATAAAGTTTTTTTAAAAAAAAAAAAAAAAAAAACAAGGGAGCAGATGTAACAGAACACAGGTCAGCCAGGAGCCACGGGGCAAAACATAGATTAATAGAAATGGGTTAAGATGAAAGAGCTAGCTAACAAGAAGCCTGAGCCATAGGCCAACCAGCTGGTAATCAACATAAGCCTCTCTGTGCGTGTTTATTTGGAACCAAGCAGCTTCAGGACACAGGAAAACTTCTGGCTACATTTTACATTCATTCAGTCCTGTTACTCTGGCTTTCTTACTTCAAGACTACAAACTCTCTGGTTGGCTATGGTGCTTCAAACTTGGCTTTGATTTTCTAAGGCCTGTCCTGTGATAATAGAATTTGGCAGCCTTGGAGAGTGGAGAGAGCAGGAATGGAGGGCCACCTCAGAATTACAAGCACTCACTGAGGGCACTGGAAGTCACAGACAGCAGGGCAGTCTGGGAGACCAGGAGAGGTAGGCAGGAAGGATCAGACCCTTCCAGTCCCTGCTCCACAAGGCTCCGCTTAGAGTGATAAGTGCAGACATTATTCCGAAGGCAGTATATTCTGCTTCAGAAATAAACTAGTTCACAGGTTAAGCAAAACCTGACTTCCACAAAAGCTGACAGTCTATCATCCAGGATAGAGACTACAAAACAAACAAACAAACAAAAAAAACGCTCTTAATTTTAAGAAGCAATGGCAAACTGCCAAATGTCATCATGTGGATTTGAGCCAGGAGCATGGAGAGGCCACAGCCAATACAGATGCTTACGTATGTTTATGTTTGAGGCCACAGTACTATACTTTCACTTACTATAAGGTCCTGATTTTATATTCTAAATATGAAAATTAAACCCCCATGCTCTCCCTAAGACATTATCGACTCTGGAAGCAGAAATCCTACAACGGTATGGATAGAAGGATATCTCTCATTTTCTTTGTCATCTGTTAACTCCAACAGCTGCTGAGCGCAATCTTTAATCAACTCGTCCAAGGCGTCTTCCATAGCCGACAGGTCCGACAGCTCTGCCTGCAGTTTCTTCTGCTGGGGCAGGGCTCCGAAGTTGTTCAGGTCGGACCCTCTACAGAAGGAGACAGACACATGGTCAGCAGCTGCCGGGAGGGAAGAAGGTTGTCTGTGGAGGGGGAGCTGGCTAGTGAGAACGGCTGCATTTCCTTTTACACCATCTATGTGGTCATGCCTGTCCTTCTGTTCTTGGAATAGTCTCTCTATGTAGCCTTGACTCACCCTAGGGACAGAGAGTCATTTGACTCTGCTTCCCAAGTGCTGGGTTTAAAGGTTCAGAATGACTGGCATAGTACCCTAAAGGAGAAGATTCTCATCAGAGTCGCCTGTACTTTGTCCTAAACCAGTGTCCACCAAGAACCCCTTTCGTCTACCATTGGCTTAGTCACCTGATGATCTATGGGTTTATATTGAGTATCTAATGTTCCTCAATGCTGGAATTCTTCAAAGTATACAGCTATTTCTTGTGCACACACAGCTCTAGAGCCCCTTCAGGTTTTCTTCTCATGAAATCTTTCCCAATCAAGTCAACACTTTAGCGACTGCCTTTTGGATGCTAAGTCCGTTTTTGCACTCAGGGCAGGGCATTGCGCATCAGCACCACAGTCATGCAGTGTCCCTGCTGAGCATACTGGTACCTGCTCCTCTCCAGGACGACCCAACTGAAGCCACAAGGGGCTGGGTTTCTGGCTGTGTACTATACATCCCGTGGGAATCATGTTTTCTGTTATTAATTCACACTAAGGAGATATATTTTAAAAATCCCCTTTATCAGATGTTTCATTCTTATAGGGAAAAATCAAGTAATTATTCACCTTCTTCCATTTAACCTCTCCCCATCATCTGAGTGACATTCTACACTTAATGTTCCCATTTAGACCTGCGTGGTCACATACATTTAAGAACACTGTCAGACAACAAGGAAACTTTAAGGAATTAATCTTTGCCTAAGGAAACCTCATTTTCTATTCCTAAACACCAATGCAGATGGATAGAAGCTAATGAGAAGGGGAAGAAACCAGGGCATGATGGGCATAAACTTACATCCACCGAATGTGGTTCTTTGACTTCTTTTCCACTAGCTCGATGCCATCCAAGACATTGGTGATGTCATACACTCGGCGTTTTCGGACTCCTAGTTTTGTGGCAACCTTGTTCAAGTCAAGAATGCCCCCAGGGGCAGATCTGACAAGATCCATAAACTTTCGGGTTAAGTACACCAGGGACACATCAAAACGGGGCCTCTTCACTTTCAAAGTCTCTGGGAACAAGAGCAGAGCACCATGGGAACTGACATTTCTCAGCTCTCTGGGACAGCCCCTCATTCCCTCATTACTGGAGCAGACAGTTACTGACGCCCCCGCCTCCTGCCCCAGGTAGTTTCTATGAAAACATTTCTCTAACTGGATGAAAAGCGAATCAGCCTCAGCTGGTTTAAACAAAAGTATCAAGTTTCAATAAAGGCTGGTGTGAGTTTCTACTAATAATCATTTTTACAAGTCTCATCTCAAAAAATAATTTCTGTAACCATCACCACACTATGTCTCAGAAATAGAAATGATTTCAGAATTAAATACTTCATTTCATACACATAATCTGCCAACAATGTGCCAACATATAGCTTTCATTTGTTCTTTGTGGCACACTGAGGCATAAGCCTGGCTTCGTAGATTCCAGGCAAGCACCTTAACACTAAGCAACATCTTCAGCGCATATACAGAGGGTTTTTTCCCTTTTCTTAATTTTAAAAATATTTACTTATTTTTATATGTATGAGTGTTTGGGCTGCATGTGTGTGCACCATGTGTCTAGTGCCCATCGAGGTCAGAAAATGGTATGGGATCCCCGGAAATGGAGCGGCAGTGGTTGTGAGCCATTGTGTAGGTGGTGGGTCTTTTGGATGAGCAACAAGGGCTCTTAACTAAAGAGCCATTTCCCTAGGCATAGTTTTTAAAGCAAAAGTAGGAGATATCATTTTGTAATGTGTTCTTTTAAAATCGTGATCATGGTGTATGAACAAACATATACTTCATTACTATTATTATTATTGGATTTTCAAGACAGGGTTTCTCTGCATAGGCCTGGCTTGCCTGGAACTTGCCCTGTAGACCAGACTGGCCTGGAACTCAGAGATCTGCCTCTGCCTCTCAAGTGCTGGGATTAAAGGTGTGCACATCATGTCCAGGTGTACTTCATTATTCTTAATGGCTGCACATTTGACTGCCTGGAGAATCTGCTGGGTTATCCTAGTACTTGGGAACATGATATCAAATGATGCTTACAAGCCAAGCCAAGCTTTATTATTCTCCTTTTATACTCACTCACTGGCTAGACATTTATTGGGTACGTTTTAGTCCTATTAACGTAGATTAAGCAGATTCCAAGGGTATCAGCCATTTTATAAGGAACAAATCTAATTGGACATCTCTAAGAGGGCTGCTGCAGGGACAAATTCCCAACCAAGAGGACTGATAAGGAGCTCTGTTACAAACAGTGGTATGCTGAGTAGTATTCAAATTCACTTAAGAACACCATGTGCCATCGTTACTGGAGTGGACAATTGGGGATGCTCTGACGGGAGGGATGCCAGGAGCAGCAGGAAAAGATGAAGCTCGGTGCTCCCCACTCCAGCGAAGGACAAGGCAGCATGTGAGGAGGGTGCACACTGGGGTCCAGGCCAGAGGGGAAGAGGCAGCAGAGCCCTGATTTGGCTTGGGAGAGTCAGAGCTGGCAGTCAGAGGCAGCAGAGTACAGGGACAGGATGTAGACGAGGGCTCCAGACACCGACTTTAGGCAAGATGCTGAACCATCCTGGGCCTCAGCCTACTCATTCATGATGAATGACAATTCACAGCTGTATTCTGAAGCTTGGCGAATCATGCACAGATGTGGGAGAGTTGAAAGAAACACCTCAAAGGTCAAGCTGACCCAACTTGCTGATTAGCCACAGAGGACGTGGTGGCAGCTGCTGAGGGAAACAGGTGACATGTACCATGACAACCTGTAAGATGTAAGATATATATCTGGGCATCTGTAAATAAGACGAATGTCCATGAGAAGGACCAAAGCAAGAGGAAATCAATGCAGGGGCCGTTGATCACAAAGACCATCCCATAACCTAAACATGAAGCTATGGCAGAGGAAAACCCTGGAAGAGTGAAGGGATGTGAGAAACCACATGGAGGACAGAACACGTGAACAGTACGGCCACTACACTGCACTGGGGGAGGGGCGGAGACACATGCCTTCCAGCTACCTAGATTTCAGCCACCAAGGTCCCTGCTTGCTGTTGTTTTTTTCTGTTCTATGACCTGTGTACACTCAAAACCACCCATGATGCCTGATGGTGGTGGCTCACACCTTTAATTCCAGCGCTTGGAAGGAAGAAGTAGGGGGATCTCTGTGACTTTGAGGCCAGTCTGGACTATAAAGTGAGTTCCAAGACAGCCAGGACCATCACACAGAGAACAAACAAACAAAAATCCTAACTATGTTAACTGTGTGAAATTCCAGCTATAAAAAGTCAAACCAACTCAGGAATCAACTTACTTCTCATGGACACATACTGCACATTTTCTTCTAGATTAATCCTTATTTTTGATGGCTGGAAAAAAAACATAAAAATAAACTCAGCATTTTATAAACAGCAATGCAAATGAATCAATTTTGTTGTATGATACAGTCCCGTCCCCTCTCCCCAGACAGGGTCTCTGTGTAGCTCTGGCTGTCCTGGAGCTTGCTCTGTAGACCAGGCTGGCCTTGAACCCACAGAGATCAACCTGTCTCTGCTTCCTGAATCCTGAGATTACAGCCATGGACAACCATGCCAGGCTATGATACAATTTGTTTTTTTCCAAAGGCTTTTTTTCCCACCTGAAGTAATGAGGCAGAGATAAAAGGGGTCTTTACAAACTGCACCTGGTCCATGACCATCCAACAATCAGGCTTCTCAGGCTGCACGTACTTCTGTGTGGATAAAGGAAGGGTTGGTGGAGATGGGAAACAACTCCTACAGATACCCCTATACTGAGGGCAGCAAGTGCTGGGGGAAATATGGTAAAGATGGTTAGGACAGGGCCCCAAACCCTGGAAGGCTCCGAGAGGTGGAATTTGTGGCTGGCACACCAGTCAAAGCTCACCCCTGTCTATCTAAGCAGTTCCAAAAATGTGGTCACTCACTCTTAGTCTGCCATGATTCCCATGAATGAACAATCAGAAGTCGTTTTTAAAAAATGATGGGATGCATACATACTATGGATGGAGAAATAGAAATGCTGTTAAATTCCTGAAACCACCAATTTGTGGCAGTCTCAGGGTGAGGGCTTTTCTGTCAAGTTCTTGGAGGCTACTGAAGCTGCCCAAAGTTGAACCACAATTTGCCATACATACAGGACTTGTTTTGCTCCCTACATAGGTACATGTTACAGTCACATAGGAGTGAGTGGTCTGGCTTTGTAGCTGGAAAGATAACCAATGAACCAATGACATCAGGACCATGCTCAAGTCTTGTTTTAAAAAGCTGAGACCCACCAAAGACTTCTGAACAAGACCATGACACAATCTTGTAGGGCAGCCAGAGGCCAGCGGGGCAGCAGGGAAGCGGCTCACACCAGAGCTGCAGAGCCTCTGTGTTTGATTCTTGTCATCTCTGACAAGATGAAGGCAGCTGGTAGCAGGTTAATGTGAGATGACATCCTGCCACAAAACCAGGTTAGGACAGCCTAGGATTGAAATGATCACGTCCAACCCCAGAGCTGGACACGTCTCCTGCAGGCAGGGACTAGCTCTCGGCACCTCTGGCAATGACATCCAACATCAGAACGCTCAAGCAGCAGTCCTGTGAAAGTTGACCACAGACAAGTGTGTCCAACTGTCAGTGCTATTTTTACACGTAACTGTAATCCTTCTCCAAACACAGTATGAGATAAGGGCAAGCTACTGAAGCAAAGGTTCTTTTTTTTCTTCTTACATTTATGTGTTATATGCATAGATGTGTCATGATGCACATGTGGAGGTCAGAGAATAGCTCTGCAGAACTGGGTCTCTCCTTCCACCATACAGTTCTCAGGCTTGGCAGCAAGCACATAACCTATTGTGCTGTCTGGCTGGCCTGCAAGGCTAGCCTCAAAAGCTCAACCTGTCCCTAAGGATGGCTTTGAATTTCTGATCCTCCTGCCTTCATCTATTCAGTGCCAGGGTCGCAGATCTGTACCCCAATGCCTGTTTATTTGTCCCTGGGAATTCAATGGGGTTCCATGCATGCTAAGTAAGCCTACTGACGCAGTCACACACTGCAGTCTCATAGCAAGGTTCTGGAATCAAGTAACAATCCAGCCTCCTCACACTGATGTGAAAAACATGTCAACAAGTATTCAGAAGTGTTACTATGCATTAGCTATATATACATATTAATATATATTAACCATATATAATAATAATAGGTGCCTGCTGCAGAAGCTTCCCTTTTTTTTTAACCTAAAGTAGCAGGGTCAAGCTCTGCAAACAGATTGCCATTTGCCTCAGAGGGGCAGCAATTCTGCTTTCACAGGTTGGTTCAGGGCCAGCACTCCAATGAGACATTAAGGATGTCCTCCTCCTGCTCCATACTCTGCCATAAATGCAGACACATTATATGCTGCCTGCACTGACACAGAAAACAGGTTCCAACCTCATCATTCCTTTTCTTCCTTGTGTGTAAAATCCTTCCTTTTTTTTTTTTTTTTTCTGAGACAGCTTCTTGCTATGATGTTTCGGTTATTCTAGAACTCCCTATGTAACTCTGGCTGTGTTTAGACATTCTCCTGTTCCAGCCTCCTGAGTGCTAGGACCACGTAAGTGTACTCGCCATGCCTGGCTAACTCTCTGTAGAGCCGCCAATCCATCTTGCTGCCACATGGACAGAGGGCAGAAGCCCCAGCACCCCCAGCAAGCGGACATTATTAGAGACCTCAGCACTTTTGTAGAATACTCAGCACTGGCTTTAGTGACTGAGTAACACATCTGACACGCTCCAAACTACTCTCCTGCTTCTCCATTACCATGTTTAGAAACTTCTGTGTCTATATCTGGGAACACACAGGAGAGCATTACCATCCCCTGGCCCACATCCCGTATTTCTAGGACTTTAAGTGCCTTCAGAAACTTCTCAGTTTGCAGGGTTAGGGTAAGGATGGGGACAGCCTAGGTTGGCCTGGAACTTGCTATGCAGCCCAGGCAGACCTTTAACTCATACCCTTCTGCATCTACCGCCCAAGGACTGGTATTACAGGGCCACCACACCTGGCTAGAAGTTTAAAGGTGAGAGAGAAAAATGAAGGGTGACTTGTAGAGATTAATGTCTTAGGTGTTGTTTCTAAAATGGTTAATTCTCTGCATGCAGAGATTTCTCTGTACTAGCTCCCTGCGTGGGAGCAATACTCCTTCAGGAGCTCAGAGAACACTCATCTCTCCAAGGTGACAAGCATTCATGCCACCCATCCAGACCTACCTCATCTTTTAATCTGCAGACCAACTCCACCTCCACTCAATGCTATTTCCTCCCTGCTCCAAAGCCCAGAGCAGGTTTAAGCCATTTATCCTGGCAACTCCCAGCAAGACAGGGAACCACTCTGCACAACAGCTTATTAAATTTCAGTATTTTTTTTAGTCAATTAAAAAACCACTGACATGTTAAGTCACTATTTTACAGGCAAGAAAACACAGAATCCCCACTTCATTAACTTCTTGCTTAAGCTTTTTGTGCATGGCCAGATCTTCACCATAGCATGAAATGAACAGAAATGCACAAGCCCTGCAGAGGGTGGAGCAGCGAAGCACAGGAAGTCCTGGGACATACACAGCATGACTAACAGCCTTCAGGCTAAGGAAGGGTTAAAGAGACCTGTCTAAAGCCATGAATCTGTGGACTTCAGACACCTGGAAAATGTATGTATGGAAGTGTATGCACAGGAATCAGCTGGAGAAAACAGGGCTGAGGAAGGAGTATGGAACCATGGATGAATAATTTAAGACAGACAGACAGACCCCAGAGTCAGATTATGTTAAGAGGGTTTCTACCTTGACCTGGGAGCACATTAGGGAATCAGAACTTATACCTTTGGCCAAATGAGATTAAAAACATACTTTCAAGAGATCGTCGGTTACAAGTGAGGTACACATCATCAGTGAGGGGCAGCAACAGATCAAGATGGCATTGTAGCACGACTGATGTTAACTACTTCAAAGACTGCGGGGGGGGAGCAATTCTGGAAAAGATAAAAGGCAAGAGTGATGCCTGGAGTGCTGGCTCGGGCACCAGGGTAGGAACTGGTACTATTGAGGTGGGATGTGAGAAAGGGGGCTGCTTTCCTAGGCAAGGGGAACATGAATCTGGCTTTGGATATAAGAGTTTGAAATCTGCAGCTGGAGAGATGGCTCAGCAGTTATGAGATTGCTGCTGTTCCAAGAGGGCTGAGTTTGGTTCCCACCATCCACCTGCCAACTCCTAACTACTTGTTAACTTCAGCTCCAGGGGATCTGACACCCTCTTCTGGTCTCTGTGGGTACCAGTACACATGTGAAATCCACACAGACACAATTTTTCCCCCTGAAGTTTTAGATCTAAGTAGGGACAGCTAACATACAGTTGGAAAGCTCTGGGAAGTATGTATAAGTTTTGGATAAGAATATCTAAGACTTCAGAGAACATTATCTTCTGAGGCAGTATGAAAAATTAAGTAAAGCCAGGCAATGGTGGTGCATGCCTTTAATCCCAACACTCGGGAGGCAGAGGCAGGGGGATCCCTGTGAGTTTGAGGCTAGCCTGGTCTACAAAGTGAGTTCCAGGACAGCCAGGGCTATACAGAGAAACCCCGTCTTGAAAAACAAAAACAAAAAGTTAAACCACCCCAGTTACAGCCCACAAGTCAGAGTAGTGAATGAGTGAGTGATCACCTAAGTGAACAGAGTGTAGAGAACCCTGGACCGCACCCACATGTCTGAAAAGGAAAGAGGCCCCACTGTGGCTGTCAAAAACACAACAGAGAATTCTCAGCCAAGAGAGAGCGGTTAATTGTTACACAAGATAACACGTGAAACTGATACTTGAATTGACAAAACCAACTGACAGAGCTCTAATTTAGAACAATCTTACAGAGCGCTAAAAATTCAAGTCCCCAACGCAGTGCTGGGTGGTAATGCAAGATTAAGTGGATAGTGAGCAGAAATCACTTTTTTTTAAAAGAAGGGAACGAAATTAGGGAAAGGCTATCACCTGCAGTGAATCTGCGGTTCCTGCAGCTTCCCCATTACCCAGCCACAGGCCAGTCACACATCTGAGTCTGTTCTGACAAACTCTAAGAATAACAATCTCAAGGTTAGTGCGAGGAGTCAAATAATGTTTATCTGGCACCAGACTGGCCAGATCGCCTTGGGTATTGCTTCCCTTGGAGAGAAAACAGCGACCAGGAGAAGCGGACAAAGGACAGTTCCAGCAGGGGCCGTGAGAACGGTGGGGAGCCCAGAATGGAGGGAACTGTTGCTCTTTCATTTTCCCTGTCAAACAGCACAGATGGGCGGGCGAGATCGCTGGCTAAGGCACTTGCCACCAAGCTTTACAAACTCAACCTGAGTTCCATCCCGCGAACTACAAAGGTGGAGGCAAAGAACAGACTTCCCCAAGTTGCCTTTTAATCTCTACAGCGCGCCTCGCGGACTCCACGCGCCGCCAGTCCACCCACAAAAGTAAGTAAATGCAATAGGAACACGTAAGAAGCAGCGGGTAGTCCGAAGATGGGAAGCTGCAGGGGGAAGAACCCCGGGGCACCAAGCGACAGGGTACAGAGGGCCTGACGCATGTGACCCCCGGTGATCCTGGCCCGCGCTCACCAGTAGGCTCTCCACGTTGATGGGGTCCCGGCAGCGGCGGCGCACCGTCTCCTGCGCAGGGTCCACCAGCAGGCTGGGCAGTCTCCGCGCCGGCCGCTGCTGACTCATGCTGCCCCGCGCCCCTCGCGCCCCACGAGCCCTCCCGCCTTCCCGGGCGGCTTGGCGCGCGCCTTCCCGGCTCCGCGGCCCCTTCAGCGCCGCCCCGGCCGCCCGCTCCACCCACGGAGCACCGCGGCTCCACCCACGGAGTGCCGCGGTTCCACTCGCCCAGCGATGCGCTCAGGCGCGAAGGGGAACCAGGGTCACCGTAGAGGAGCTCAAGCTCCCGGGCCGGCCATCTTCCCGCATGCGCAGTGCGCCGGCCCTTGCACATGCGCACCGCCTTTCATGGAGCTCTCCCGCGCATACCGGTCTTCGCCTTCTTCTGGAGCCCCGGGATGGATCCTCGGAGGGGATGGAGAGGAAAAAGAAAGAGGCGGAGCAGGGATTCCGGGTCACAGGAGCGGGCATTCTCGAATTAGCGACCCGAGGACTGTAGATTCTCAGCACCCAGGGACATTGGGTTGATTGACCGTCTGACTCCCACTATGCATCAAATGATGCTTAGCACATGCTCATAAACAAGCCATTCTGGAGGGATCAGAAGGCACTTGCTAAGCCCAGTGCCATCCAGGCTAATACAGGAGATCATGTGGCTTGAATTCGAAGCCTACTGTGGAAGACATCGTCTCAAAACCACAAAGCCCCGCCCCCTTCATTTGCTAAAGCAGCTTTTGATTTCTTATTGTGTGAGACACTGGACTGGGCTTAAGAAGATGCTGTTTTAAATATGACAGACAAGTGGAGGAGACAGATAGGACATTTTAACTGGGAGCCTGGAGAGATGGCTCTGTTTTTTTGGTTTTTTTTTTAAGATTTATTTTTTTATTATGTATGCAGTATACAGAAGAGGGTACCAGATGTCATCATAGATGGTTGTGAACCACCATATGGTTGCTGGGAATTGAACTCAGGACCTCCGGAAGAACAGTCAGTGCTCTTAACCTCTGAGCCATCTCTCCAGCCCCATGGCTCTGTTTTTAAGAGAACTGGCTGTCCTTCCAGAGGACCCTAGTTCAATTCCCATCACACACATGCTGGCTCACAACCATCTGTTAACTCAAGGCCCAGGGGATCTAATGTCTTCTTCTAGTCTCCACAAGCACCAGACACTCACATGATATACAGACATACATGTAGGCAAAATGCATGATATACTGATACATAACATTAAAAAATATTTTCCTGTAGCCATAAGATCTTAAGCCAGTTGCTAAAACCTTAGTTTTGTGCCTTAGTTTCTGAATTTTTAAAGTGGAGAATTCTTACCATATAAAGTCGCTGTAGAGATCAAATGACTTAACGGACAATTTACTTAAATAGAGATGGATACCTTTTTGTTTGCTTGAGACAGGGTTTCTCTACATATTTCTGAGTATCCTGGATCTCCCTGGAACGCACAGAGATCCTTCTGCCTCTTCCTCCCAAGTGCTGGAATTAAAGGCATACACCACCACACCTGCTGAGACATGTATACTTTTCAAAAGATTTATTCATCTTTTACAATTAAAAAAATTATTTATTTTTATTTTATGTGCATTGGTGTGTTGTCTGCATGCATGTCTGTGTGAGGGTGTTAGGTGCCCCAGAACTGCTGTTACAGATAGTTGTGAGCCACTGTGGGTAATGAGAATTGAACCTGGGTCCTCTGGGAAGAGCAGTCTGTGCTCTTAACCACTGAACCACTTCTCTAGCCCCTAATCATTTTTCAGTGTGTTTGTGTGTGGGTATGTGCACATGAGTGCAATGCCTGTGAAAGCTGGAGACTTCGGCTTCCATCGGAGCTGGGGTTGCAAGTGCTTGTGAGCCTCTGAGCATGGATGCTTTTGCCCTCTTGGAAGGGCAGAAAGTGCTTTTAAATGCAGATCCACATCTCCAGCCCCTATGTGTTTGAATGAAAGAATAACATGATATGGAATCTCTGAACTGGAGGGAAGCACCTGAGCTGCAGGAGTGGGACCCAGGGATTTGTGAGGGCACAAAGGGCTCCCACTAGAATTTACACTTCTAGGGGTCAGAGGTCTCTGTAGTATTTGGATCTCCAGCATTTAGCTTGGAGCATGGCAGGTCAAAAGTGCTCAGTAAACGTGTGACAAAGATTAGTAGAAAGAAATACAGCTCTGGAGACTGTTATTTCTGGAAGAGGAAGAGCACATTTTGTAGAGTGGAGAGTTTCAGAGTAACTAGGAGAGAGAGCCTTTACCAAAAGGAGTACAGGAGAGATATAGCACCGAAGAACAGACAGAGCACCCCTCACACCCCCACTTTTCACTCTCTGCTGTCTAGCACTCTGTATACCTTTGTTCATGTAAATCTCAATCAGATATGAAGGGTATGGCCAAGTGTGGGAAGGTATGCTCAGAATCACAGCACGTCTGGATGCTAAGGCAGGAACATTGGAAATTCAAGGCCAGTCTGGGTTACATAGTGAGCAAACATGTTTTTTAAAAACTAATTAACCTAACATTGTTTTTTATGTGCATAATGTGAATGTTAGCCTCTAAAGCAATATCCTCCTCTGAGCTCTGACATCAAGCCCCATTTAAAGCAGGTGATGTCATCTCTGGGTTCATGGTCCTGGGTTTTATAAGAAAGCAGGCTTAGCACGCCTGTAAGCAGCACCCCTCCAAGGCTTCCACATCAGCTCCTGCCTCCAGGTTCCTGCTCTACCTGAGTTCCTGTCCTGACTTCCTTTGATGATGAACAATGATCTAGAAGCATAAGCCAAAGAAACACTTTGCTCCCAAGTTGCATTTCGTCATGGTGTTTCCTCACAGCATTGGTACCCTGACTAGCACACAGTTGGATACATTTGATAATCAGGCATGTTATAATGGATATAATGGAGACAGGAAAAGGGAATGACACTGAGAATAACAAGGTAGTCACCCACACTGAGAGTATTTACAATGTTTATGTTTTATTCAGTCTTGTTTCCTTGTAGCTGCTGTTAAAATCAGAGTGGTCCTAGATACTGCTTCATGCTCCAGACTGAGCTGTTTCTGTGTACATAGAAAGCCTTCCTATTCAAACCTTTGTATCCCTCCTCCACCCCATTTTCCTCCTCCCCTTCCTCTCCCCCTCCCCTTCCACCCTCTTCCTCCACTTCTTGCTCCTTCTTTCCTTTCTCCTCCCCATCTCTCTGACCCTCATCTTTAACACAAAGCCTTACCTTGTAACCCAGATGGGCCTTGACCTCATTGTGTAGCTTGGGCTAGTCTTGAGCTCCCTATGTATCCCAGGTTGCCCTGGAATTTGTAATCCCATGGCTAGGCCCAGAGTAACTTTTCTTTTATGGAAGTCAGGTTCTGAATTGTGATTGTCCTCAGTTCTGCAACCAGATTTTGAGGAAAATTCTTGTCAGGGTTAATCTTTTTCTGTTTCATGTATTCCAGTTTGTTTGACAATGTTCTGTTGATTGCTAAATGTGCCTTCTAACTGCTAATCTTCTGCACACTGCCTTTACTGGCTTTGCCTCTGAGTCCTTCACCGAGCTGTCCATCTAAAGTGCCTTGCTGCGGGCCTGCCATGTTCAGAGTGAATGTGATGTCAAGTTCCTCAGCTCTCCACCAGGTGGAGCAATGTCACCTTAGGTCGCTCTCTCTCTCTCTCTCTCTCTCTCTCTCTCTCTCTCTCTCTCTCTCTCTCTCTCTGTATTTGAATGGGTTTGGGTTATATCTTTGAAGATGTTTGTAGAGTGGAGGTGATTCAGTTAGATTTGGATTTTTGTTTGTTTGTTTGTAATAGAGTCTCATACATCCCAGACTGTCCTTAAACCTTGCTATGTAGCTCAGGGTGGTGTGTACTATTCATCTGGTTTAATACAGTGCTGGGGTCTGAACTCAGCCCTTCATCCATGCTGGACAAGCATCCTACCAACTGAGATATATCCCCAGCCCCAGACATATTATTGATAAAGGTATAGTGAAGAATCAATATCTCTTGCTAATGAATGCCATATGCAGAAATGAATCAAAGCCCATTGCTATGGGCCATGTGTCCCTTCACCCAGCTTCCCTCAGTCATATGAATAGCTCAGAGACTGGTCTTCTTTAGAGAGGGGATATTTAAAAAGAATTAACAACAATTGAGGTCGTTAGGATGGAACCTAATTCAGTATGTCTAGTATCATTATAAGAAGAAATTGAGACACAGAGGAGCTTAGAGGGAAGACACAGGGAGAAGAGAGCCAACAAGGGGGGCTTGGATAGGTTTTCTAGAAGCTGAGAGAAGGCTCCAACCTGCTCACACTTTGATTTGCGATCCTTTTGTGTCCCTGCCTGTGAATCAGTAAGTCTGGAGGCCTTTGTTATGGCAGCCTCAGTGGATATTCACCCTTACATCTTGGGATCATTTAAGAAAACTGGATGTAAGCATTTTCCTATGTGGGGAGAAGCACACTCCCCCCAAGGGAGTGGCAGTTAACTACATAAATGGGATACAATTTACTTACATCAGAAAACAAACTCTAAGGACCCT
Organism: Sigmodon hispidus; assembly: GCA_004025045.1. Classification (NCBI taxonomy): domain Eukaryota; kingdom Metazoa; phylum Chordata; class Mammalia; order Rodentia; family Cricetidae; genus Sigmodon; species Sigmodon hispidus. Next base: position 139,432 of record PVIH01000679.1, read on the forward strand.
CAAGCCACTTAAAAGCCTTCTTTGTATAGAAACAAGTGGTGGGGAACTCGTCCATGATTCTAAATTGCCTGACAGATGCATCCAGAGGTTTCAAAGGCTGTATCCGCTGCATGCCTGGTACAATGGCTTAAATAACTGCCACAACTGAACATGGATGAATGCTTTGTTTTCACTTTTTTTTTTAAGACTATTTACTTACTTTGTGCATGTGTTCAGGTATACAAACACACAAAAGTACTAGAGAATAAATTTGCATTTTGGCAAAGTTGTGTGAAAACATTTGTATTGTAGAAAGTGCAATGTGTGAGAGCAGCTGGGTGTGCAAGAAACACAAGCTAAGGGACAGCATATTATTAAGTGCAGAAATGCTTGAGTCACAAGGTACTTGGGGAATGCCTATGGGTGTGGAAAGATGTACTATACAGAGCCACAGATGTATTCGGGAAAGATCTGCATGTGCCATATACATTTATGGATGTACATATGTGTTGGGAGCCACACATGGATAGACTTGTAAAAAAGGAATGTACGGGAGGATGGGTATGAATGAGGCAGAGAGGAATGTGTGTGTGTGTGTGTGTGTGACTTTCTAAAGGATAATGCTGGGCAAAGAGACAAAGGTGCCCAGAAGCCATGTCTAATTGCCTGGCTGACCTCATGGCCTCTGGAAAAGACAGATTACTGAATGGGCTTGGAAACTGACAATTCCTTGGTAAGTTTGAGGTCGACCACCACAGATTTTGGTTTGGTCTCATTCTTTTCAATAACATTTTAAATCAGGTTGATTCGATTCATTTAAGAAAATACTTTGAAATTATTTTTTTTCTATTTTCAAGTTTTGGTTCAAGTTCAATAAAGACATAAAAGCAGTGGGTCAGGTTCAGGTCCTAGGGAAAGCAGTAGAAAGCATTTCTCTTGGGCTGGCGTTTCAGTTAATGAACTAGAAACAGGGAAATGATTCATTAGGCTACAAAACAATCAGCGCCTTTTCTAGCAAACCCCGCTTTGTTTCCTAATTAATTCCTAATTGGTAAAGGTCTATGCATTTCTAAAGTTCACTACAAATTTTCAAAGTTAGGATTCGGTGTTTTCTCCAAAGTCATTATAGTAGCCAGTGAAAGTTTGCAGGAAGCATCAATGCATTTATGTGTGCAGGAATCATTGCAGATAGACAGATAGAAAGACACAAAGAGAAGAGATACAATGTGAAGATGAGGATAAGAGAGGAATCTGTGTGTGAGGTAGTGATTTTCCCCATGAGGACAACACTGTGGTCATATTAAGTTTAATTCTGACCCTTAATTGTACTTTGTCTTTGTTGAAAAGTGATTGTCGTGTGTGTGTGTGTGTGTGTGTGTGTGTGTGTGTGTGTGTGTGTGTGTGTGTGTGTCTGTCTGTCTGTCTGTCTGTCTGTCCTTCTGAATGACAGGAAGGGACTTGGAGTCACTTTCTTCTACAGCTAGCTCACTGCTGCGTGTGGGCCTGACCAGCTTTGTTAGGTTCTGCTTTTATAGCCATGAGCTAGGCCTGGTGCTATTTATTTATTATTTACTTATTTTTTTTTTGTTTACTTTGTAGCACTAGAGCTAGAACTCAGGGCCATGCACTTGCCAGGCAAGTGTTCTCCCACTGAGGTGCATCCCGGCCTCTTTCAAAGTTTAAAGGGTTACATTTTAAATACTTACAAGTGAATTTGGTCTCAATTATTCTGGGAAAACTTAAAATACTCTTTGCTTTTATAAAAGTTTACTGACTTTTAGTCTGTATTTTGTTTGGCAGATAATCGGTCAAACTTTAAGGGTGCTTTTAGGCAAATAACTCTCCCACTCACAGATTATGCTGTCCAATAAAACAAGTACATACACCCACAGACACATACAGACAAACAGAGACACGCGCGCGCGTGCGCGCGCGCGCGCGCGCGCACACACACACACACACACACACACAGAGGCATGAGAACAGTAGTGAAGGAGTTCAATAGGAAGAAAATGAGAGGATGTTGAGGGAATATGACTAAAGCATGCCATATATTTATATACATATGAAACTTTATATACATAACAACATTCATATATATTTTAAAAAGCAACTTTAATTTCTGACTCAGACCATGTAAACATGTTGATTGTCATTAATGTAGCAGTTACTCTGTTTTAAGAAAGTTCACATCTGCCTTGTTTATACTCTGAGAAGCTGGGTCAATTTAAATGTCCAACAGAAGAATAGAAGAAACATAAATTGTCCCAGGCTCATGCCAGGGAATACTACTCAGCAATTCCAGTGAACAGACTGGCTCTGCCTGTAATACTACACGAGTCTTGAAAGCATTCTCGTATGCAGAATGAAACAAAGAGTCTAAGGTTACAAAATGAAGCAGTTTTATTCCACATGGAGAGTTGCTATGCTGATAATGGGTCAGTCTACTTTACAACAGTTGTATAAGTCCCTCTTGATACAGGTTAGGTAGGAAGGAAGATCTGCTGTCTAGAGGGCTGTTCAGGGGCTCCAACTGTATTGTAAAAAGAAAAAAAAAATGAGCTGCAGTTTTACTTAGCCTAGGCTGGCATTTAACTAAATGTAACCACTGCTGACCTTGAACTCCTGATCTTCTATTCCCCATTTCCTTGAGAAGTGTCTTTGCAGACATGGGCCACCAAGCCTGACTTATGCTCATACAATGTTCAGGTACTCGCTGTATCCTAGACAAGGTTACAGTTCCAACTTCTTGAAATAATTTTATTACAGAAACATCTGCATCCAGTTAGGCTTGGCTGGGTCTTAGAGACACAGGGCTCATCGTGTTACTGTCTCTGGTCTAGCCTGTGCTTGGAGTATTTCCTAATTAGAAAAGGAAACTGATGTCCCTGCCATTGTGCAAATGAAGCATCCCTCAGCCTGCCCACTTTTGCTGGAGATTGACCCTTATTCTCTAATTGTCTTTGTCTCCTAGCCAGACTATCTCTCTGCTTTTCTAGGACCCTTGGTTGTGAGACTTGGCCCACGCTTTCTGCTGGTACTAAAAAAGTGTTTTTAACTCTCTCTCTCTCTCTCTCTCTCTCTCTCTCTGTGTGTGTGTGTGTGTGTGTGTGTGTGTGTGTGTGCTTCAGAGTAGAGGCCAGAGGACAACTTGTGGCAGTTGCTTGCTTCTCCTTGCCTTTCCTCTCCTGGGTCCCTGGGATCCAACACCACTGAGCTATCTCATCAGCTTGAGCGGCAGGAAGGGACAAGGTACTGGGTATGTTCCTGGCAAGTTCTGAAGACACAGGGCTTCCTAGAAAGAGATGGTGTCTGAGGGGAAGGAGGTGATGATGATGGTCATGAGTCCCTTCTGTTGTCCAGCTTCCTGAATTTGTCTCACATTCTCTGCTGCTGCTCGTGATCATCTTTGTGGAAACAGACAGAGTCTACAATGGCAGGTGTAGGGTTTGTTTCTTTCCTCATCTTCCTGACCCACGCTTGCACCAGGGAAAGTTCAGCTTCCACCTGAGGTGTCCAGGGTTCCAGAATCTTTCTCTGCTGGTTTTTAGGTAGGTTTTGCACAGCAAGGGGCTCATTAACCTCCACTATTGGGGACCAAAGTCCCCTACCTCTGTCCTCTTGAACCAGCCAGGGTGCTGTCCTGTGGTCCAGGAACACGCCTTATCTGGGTGGAGCAGTCTGGGGGAGGGGGATCTTGCTCACTGGCGCGTCCCCCCCACCCCACCCCCTCCTCGGGCAACTGCGGTCAGACAACAAATGACCTCTGTCCCCAGAGGCTTCCGACTTCCGCGCGGACCCCTCCCGAGCAGAGAACCCCGTAAGAGCCCAACAAGGCTGCGTGGTGCTTGCAGCTGGGCTGCAACCGGGAAGGCGTGACACCCGCAGGGTTGGTCAATCCCCTCCTGCGGCCACACCTGGATAGAGCCCCAACTCAGCCTCCCCCCCACCTCCCCGCCAAGCACGGCCACCAGCAAGACCCGGACAGGAGGACTCCGCAGCTCCGGGCTTTACGCAGCGCCGGCTCTGGCAGCGCGGGCTCCGAGGACCCAGGGTGAGGACAAAGGGCGAGAGGTGAGGGTGGCCGCGGGGCGAGGGGGTCGTGCGCCAAGGGCTGTGGGAGGTGTCCGTGTCTCTCTCTCTCTCTGTGCATGTGTGTGAGTGATTGAGTGGATGAGACAGCCAGCCAGAGTCACAGACAGAAGGAGAGGGCGAGCCAGAGCCAAAGTGCGCCTGGCACATGGTGCAAGCTCCTGCTGCCTTAGGTAAGAACTTTAGGAAGAAAGACAGCATTGCTCCAGGTTGTGTGCACTGCAGTTCCATGTTGGGGAGACTGTTTGCACCCCGAAGTAGCAGGCGCATCTTCTGCAGTACTGAGACACGGGGAGGAAAGCGATTTTTCCTCTAGAGTGGGCTATGGGGCCGCCTGTGAAAGGCTGCTGCTAGCTAGTGGTGGTCACTGATTAAAGAGTTTTGGTCACTAGATCCTAGTTGGGAGCTTGAAACAAAGGCTACTGGCCTGAACGTGTGTGTGTGTGTGTGTGTGTGTGTGTGTGTGTGTGTGTGTGTGCAATCACGGGTGATTGGCAGCGGTGAAGGAGAGGCCAGGAGACCCTCCACGCGGAAAGACACTGGGCAGTTTTGCTGTCATAGTGTATTTGATCCCTGGTCCTGAGGATGACCAAAAGAAATTATCAAAAACTTGAATCAACTTTTATTATAAAGTCAAGTGTTGCCTCGGGGGCTTGAAAATTTTATTAGCCCTTTAAAACAATGAATGTGTAAATTTAACCTGAATAAACACTCATTTATTCACATCAAGGACACTCATTTGCCTTTAATGCTGGGAGTTCCACAAGAGAATTTCAAACTTAGTCTCAAAAAAGATGTGTGAGTAGGTCTCTCTCTCTCTCTCTCTCTCTCTCTCTCTCTCTCTCTCTCTCTCTCTCTCTCTCTCTCTCTGTGTGTGTGTTTCAGAGTGGTGGTCAGTGGTGGTAGAATAAATAACATTGCCGGGAGTTTTAAACACACTCAGAAGTCTTAGGTTTTCCTCTCTGGCAGAAGCCCTCTTTCTGAATGCTTGCTCAAAAGTTCATTTCCTGCTAGCAAGCGAAGATTTAAGTGTGAATTTAAGTGAAGATTTAAGTGGGTAAGGGGATGTGCCTGCATCATCTTTTCTTTTCCCCATTCCTAACTCAGATTCATTTAAAGTTTGCAATATGATCTGTGACATTTTGGTTCTCCTGCAAGATTTGCAAAAGGCGTTCTGTTCCTCCTCATTCTGGTACTCAGATTCTTTATGGAGTTAAGAGTCATTTTGGTTTGAAACTGGCATCCTATCTTGGTGCTTCTTGTCACTGAAGGCGGCTTAACTGGTTTGTGGATTAAAATGTTTTAAACTTGGGGACAACAATTGCAATTTTTGATTGGCAGGTAATTTGAAGTCATCCTTTATGTGGTTTTGGATCTGTACCCTTGTTTAATCATTTTAACCAGATGTTGTAATCCTCTAGTGCAGCTAAGGTTTCTGTGCTTAATACAGCATTGATTGTTCTCCCATTTAGGGAAGCACTCACTGAGTCTCCGTGACCTTGCCTGAGCTCCATCTGGCCCTACCATTTCAGTTGGCATCAGAAGTTTCCTTTAACGGTGTCCTTTTTGGGGCTTCAGCATTTGAATTATTTAGAGATTCTGAGGCAACCTCCAAGCAGGGCCAGCAACAGGTCAGAAAATCCAAATGGGAAAAAAGGGAAGTGTGACAAACTCCTCAGGTCACTGCCCCATGCCTGAGTGTGAGTGAAGATCAGAAGCAGTAGCAACAGGGGTTGACAGCCAAGCTGCTTGTGAATGGTCCTGCATCTGAAGCAGGGAGCTTGCTTTGGAATGCCCCACCTTTCTGCTTCCAGCTTTGTGGCAAGGATGCCTTTAGAGCTTTTGTGGAAGTGATGGGGTTGAGGCTAAGGCAGCTCTTCTAGAGGGTTTGTGGACTTCTACTGTGGAAGGTAGCCCGATCCATCTCTAAAGTGCTTGCCTTGCATGCATGAGGACCTGGGTTTGATCCCTGGATTGTCCTGAACACTCCATTTTCCTTCCAGGCCTGGATGCCTATAAGGTAAATATGTAGAGCACTGCTGGCTGTAGACTGATGGGGTATGTGTGTGTGTTGGGGGGGTTGTTCATCATTCAGGAATTCTGAGACTTTACATGTTCTTTACTTGTAAGGATTTGGGAAAGAAATTGTGAGATACAGTGTTTCTGGACTGGAGTATACACAAGCAATTTCACTCAAAGTTGAAAGATGGAGCCCTACAGTGCTGACATCTTCATTTGTATAGTGCTTGTTTGCCATCCCCCTTCCTCTAAACTGGTTGTTCTCAATGTTAATATTGCACTATGACCCTTTAATACAGTTCCTCATATTGTGGTGACCCCCCCACCATAAAATTATTTTTATTGCTACTTCATAACTATAATTTTGTTACTGTTATGAATCATAATGTAAATATCTGATATTTCTGATGGTCTTAGGTGACCTCTATAAAGTTTATTCAACTCCTCCCCAAGGGGTCACCACCTACAAATTGAGAATTACTGCTCACAAGAAGCACTGTGGAAGATCAAGTCTCTTTTGCTCACTGTGGTAACCCACCACCCAATGGCTGGTTCATAGTAGGTGCTCAGTTAATGTTTGCTGCGTGAATGGGTGTTTATTCTTTTTGGGACTTCTGGAACACTGGCAGCAACCATTAAAAAGCAATTAAAAATTTATCTCTGAGGTCTTACCTTCATATGAGCCAGAAATATCATTCAGTTTAGTATTCTGTGGGGGGATTTGTGCCCATGGAGGCAAAAGGGGATGTTGGATTCTGTGGATCTGGACACAGATGAGCTACCTGATGTTGGTGTTGGGAAATGAACCTAGGTCCTCTAGAAAAGCAGTAAGTGCTCTGCTGAGCCATTGCTCTAGGCCTTGGCATATCTCTTGTGTGTTTAGCAATGCTATAGACCCCAGGAGGAAGCAGGACAGTGAGAAGAGAAGACCATTAGCAAGATGCTTGTTCCAGGAGAGCTTCTAACTGCTAAAAGCTAACCAATAATGACGATAAGTCATCACTTCTTGAGCACCAATTTTATGAAAAGCTATTTTGGGATCACCATTTGCTTTATATCCCGGTGAAACTGGAAATGCTGTTGGTAATTTACAGGTGAGCAGGCTTAGGTGGCTTGTTAGGGGAAAGTAGTATCTCAATAAAAGAGTTTTCAAGGAGAAAAAATTTACCCCTTACCTCAAGACTACCTGTAGTCAGAAGTTTCTGGCCTGCCAGAAACTCTCAAATATCCAGCAGCCACTTCCTAAATAATTGACTTTGACTTGGAGGCTTAATATTATAGTAAATGCTGGGCCAGCAGCTCAAGCATATTACTATCTAGCTCTTAAATTAATCTGTCATTCTAATTATTTTTAGCAACGTGGCTTGGTACCTTTGATCAGTGCAGCATTCTCATCCACCTCCTCTGTGTCTGGCTGGAGACTGTGTCTTTGCCTGTCCTCTTCCCAGAATTCTCCTGGTTTGATTGTCCCATTTATATTTTCTGACTGGCCAAACAGCATTTTATTAAACCAATGTAAGTGACAAATCTTTACAGTGTACAAGAGCAACCACCTGTACCAAGATGTTTCTACATTGGACTGTATTATTCAGCTCCTTTTCTGTATGCACTGAATATTTTGTTTTATACTTGTTTATTGGTATGCACACACTTGACATGGCACTTGTGTGGGGGTCAGAGTACAACCTGTGGGAGGTGGTTCTCTGCTACCACAGGTGTCCTGGTTATCAGCAAGCATTTTGCTGACTCCACAATGAATATTTTTATAATTATTAAAAAAATTTGCATCCCATAATTTAGTTTAATTTTACATCTTGTAGTTCATCATATTTTTACATTTGATAGTTTAATGTACACAGTTCAATTTAAAAGAAAAATACATCCGGAGTTGTGTAGCTTTCTCCAGTGTCTGATTTCAGAACGTCTTTATCACCCTCAAAGGAACCTGAGCCCATTAGCAGTAACTACAGGGCTACCACCTTTTCCAAGCCCTGCCTTACACCTCTGTGTTAGTGTTTGCTACTGTTTTGGGGATTCTTTAGATAACTGACTCCTCAGAGATGGTAGAGTCTACCCTGAGTTGGGTGAGGGTATGTGTGAAGGCAGGGGCAATGGGTTGCCTCTCAATACTGTATTTTCTGGGGTCAATATAAGAGAGAATAAAAGTTTGTTGAATAAAAATAGTTTCCGAGGATGTGGAGGTGACCTAGTGGTTAAGAGCACTGACTGTTCTTCCAGAGGATCTGAATTCAATTCCCAGCACCTACATGGCAACTCACATTGTAACTCCAGTTCCAGGGGATTTGATTCCCTCATACAGATACTTATCAATGAACACAAAATAAATATAAATAAATCATTAAAAAATGGTTTGTGATAGGAGACTGCTCTCCAGTCCAGCCTCAGTGACTTGTCTTCCAATTCTGGGAAGGGAACTGTAGTAACAAAGTGACTCCAGATGCATCTGGAGTCCCCCAGGGCAGTCCTGCTGAGTGGCCTCCCCAGAGGTGGAAAGGTAGCCAGGGAGCAGTTCTTTATCTCTGCGGGTGGGTGTCAGTTCTAGCAGAGATACCACAGGGGTAAGAAAGCAGAAACTCAGGCTGGAGGGATGGGAGATGCAGCTGCTGGAAGTACCCCAGGAAGCAGCCCCTCACTGTCCGCCAGCAGAAAGGCTTGGGTGTGTGTGTGCATGTGTGTTCAGAAATTCTGACCACATAGACCTGCCCACCAATGCATCTAGAAAAGACAGCCCAAGCCTCTGATTTTCTACTTGGTTAAACACTGCATAGAGTAAACATGGAATAAATGTCATTTGAAAATACAAGTCACTGGGCCTGGTGGAGCATACCTGTCTTAGCACTCTGGAGGCAGAGGCAGAGAATTAGCTCAAGTTTGAGGCCAACCTTGTTTACAGCGTGAGATCCTACACCAAAAGATTAAAAAAAAAAAAAAAAACCTATTAAAGCTGATAAAAATAAAATAATTGCCATTTAAGCCTCTTTTCTCCTCCTATATATTATTTTTGTGTGCTCGTGCCTGTATATGACTTCCCTCTTCTCCTTCTGCTCTCTATTGGAGTCTCTCACTGAACTTTGGGGCTCACTGTTTGCTTAGATTGGCTGGTCAGTGAGCCCAGGGATCTTTCCATCTTTGTCTCCCGTGGTTGTTGTGGTTTTTAACTTGAGTGCTAGGGGTTTGAACTCGGGTCCTCATGCTTGAATGCAAACACATTACCAACAGAGCTGTCTCCTCAGCCAATTGCTTGAGTTGTTTGTTATGATGCATAAATTCAGAGGTTCAGCTTGTTTGAACATGGATTTCATTGCTTGGTAACGACAGGTTGTTCCTCATTGGCCAAACATCACCAACGTAGGATGTTATTTGCTTTCAATTTTGTCTGCCATTTTAAAAGATTAATTGTTTAATCCAGCCTCCTAAGTCTTAGAGCTGGAATTATAGAAGTACCCCCCCACTCTGGCTTTCTCTTGGGAATGGGAGTTGGGAGCAGGGGGAGATGTGGAGATCAGAGGCACAACTTGGGGGAGTTTCTTATCTTCCATTTCACTATGAGGACTGATTGAACGAACTTAGGTTGTTAGAGTAGACGACAGGCATTTATTTCCTGAACCTTCTTCCAGCCTTCTCCCTGTCCCCCCACCCCCAGCCCTGCACCTCTTCTTACAGTAATCAGATCAGAACCCCATTTAGAGTGTATCACTTCCTTGTGGTACTGTCTGTCACGAGATGACCAATTGTAAGTCTAGGACAGACTCTCCAAGGTTGGCTCCTGTGTAAGTCTCTACCCTTGAAGATCTCCATAGTAACTGGAAGTTTTGTTGGGCTGGACAAAGATCTTTCACTCACAGTCTTGAAGCTGTTACAAAATAATTATTCAGAGGCTTATATTAATTATAAACTGTTTGGCCTATGGGTCAGACTCATTATTACTTATCTTTTTTAACATATTTTTTATTAATCTATGTCTTGTCATGTGGCTTACTTGTGTGTAGATATATATATATATGGGTTTTTTGGCGGTAGCCTGCAGGTCTCTTGACTTTGACTTCTGTCTTTTTCTATGGTTGGAATTCTTGCCTACCTCTGAGTTGCCTTGCCATAGGCCAAAACAGTCCCTTTATTAACCAATGATATTCACAGAGTACAAAAAGACATTCCACATCACTTTTTTTGGTCTAATTAAAAAAGGTTTTAATTTTAACAGTAAAATTATATATCGTAAAACAATTATCAGTAAGAAATACAGTTTATACTTAGTCTATTTGTATTTAGTAAAACTATAAAAATATTTTATCATCTTATGTTTGTAAGTCTAAAGCTTTATTTATCTTTTATTATAATTAAGGAAAACTATAGTGATAACTATCTAATTTTTAACTCTGTCATAGACCACAAAAGGATGTAATATTATCTGAGTAAGGAAGGGCACTGTAAGCAACTTTTAAATTTTAAAAATGACAGAGACATCTGACTACTTGGACAGTTCCTCAAAGTTTATTTGTAATTTTAGCCCTTAGGCCTAGAGTCTTTGGCAGGCTTTTCAGTGAAGTAGAAAACTGAAGGACTGTTTTGTCTATTTTGGCAAGGTTTGTCAGTTGCTTTTTTTGTGTGTTTTGTAGAATGTCTGGCAGTTTTCTCTGTGAAGCAAGAACTTGAAGGACCATCTCAGCTTGTTATGACAAAGATTTAGAGGTCAGTTTCCTATGGGTCCTGCATGTCCAATTTATCCAGCATCTTGTCAAGCAGTCAAGGCAAGAACAATCTCCTGCCCAGTGTCCAACCTTTGACACAAAGAAAGTAAACTCCACATGGAGTTTCTTTGATATCCGTTATCTTTTTTAAATAGATTGGTGCTGCCAAGAACAGATATGTCTCAATGTCTAAAATGGTCTAAGTTTTAAAAACATTTTACATGTCATATTTTGTAGGTCTTTGAAGTGTTTGAAGATTATTTATTTTGTGAGAAGCCGCACTCACTGCCGCCATTCCAACATGGCGGCGACATCCTGCGCTCTAATGTAGACTGCGCAAGTGCAAAAAAAATTTCCACTCCTTGTGCTCTGCCTCTCCCGTGGCGTCACCTCGCCTGTTTGAGCTACAGCCAATCTGAGTCTGACACGTCCTAGGCAGGGGCCAGTTTCCTATATAAGGGACAGGTTTTAGCCGTTTGGAGTCTCCATCTTATAAGCTTATGCTCTCCCTCTCAAGACACATTAAAGCTTTTCTACAAAAAAATCCTACATATGCCGCGTCGTTCTTGCTGGCGAGACGGTAGCGCGAGACATTATTTAATTGAAATATATCTTTGTATATTTAGAAAACTTAATATGACTGTAAGTTGATAATATAGATGAAGACTATTAATTTGTGTTTTTAGTTATATTATAATTTTAAATGAGTTATATAAACATAATATCTTAAGCAAGAGTAGAAATACATATATATAGCACAACAAAATTAATTTTAAATTTCTATCAATAAGCTGAAATGTGTATCAATATAAATAAAGTATTTTGAGATGAACAGATCAAGGTAGATTAAGTCTATATTTTTAAATATACATGTAACCTATTTAGGTTTCTTTAAAGCTGAATTTGTTTTATTGTATATTTTTTAATCATTTTTTAAGTAGGGGAGTTTTAAAACTGTTAAACTGAAAAGCTCTGCTTTGCCTGCTAGATCTGTCCCACTAGGCTTTTTAACATGTTGGAGGTGCTAGAGTCATGTTTATCTTTTAATTTTGGGGAGGTGTGTGACATTTCATGGAGTTGTGTTTTCAGGCCTATGGTTGTGCTCTTAAACTTCAAAGCAGTGGCTGGGAGAAGAGTTTTTTGCATTGCAGCCTGTGAGAAAGACTGTGGAAAGTAATTATGCTGTTTAGCTCATGGAGGCTGGAAGCCAGCAATGTTTTGCAGGTAGCTGTCAGGAGTTGCATCTCTGAGATTGAGACTAGGAAGACTATTGTAGCTTTGTTTGTATGTGTGTGTGTTCCACACTGGGTGCCATTTGTAGATAGAAGATTTTTATCCAGCCAGAGGCTTATATTAATTATAAACTGGCCTATGGGTCAGGTTCATCATTAGCTATCTCTTATAACTTAATTTAACCTATTTTTATTAATCTATGGCTTGTCGATTACTTGTTATTTTATACTTTGCCTTTTTTTGGGTGCAGTTTGTAGTTTCTCTTTGATTTCTCCTTTCTCTGTTTTTATATCTGCTTCGAATTCCCACCTGCCTCCAAGCTGCCTTGCCATAGGCCAAAATAGCCCTTTTATTAACCATTGGTATTCACAATGTACAGAAAGACATCCTGCATCGCTCCACCTTGCAGGGACACATTTACTTCTGATTCTCTGTCATAGAAGTTCCTGGTCTTCCACTCAGTCAGGTGCTACCTACCACGTGGGCTATAGGGCATTTTCTCAACTAATGATTGGTGTAGGAGGGCTCAGGTCAGTGCCATCCCTGGTCCACTGGTCCTGGGCTCTATAAGAAAGCAGACTGAGCAAGCCATGGGAAGCAAGCCAGTAAGCAGCACCCTCCATGGCCTCTGCATCAGCTCCTACCTCCAGGATCCTGCCCTGTCCTGGCTTCCTTCAATGATGAACTACAGTGTGGAAATGTAAGCCAAATAAACTCTGTCCTCCCCAACTTGCTTTTGATCATAGATTTTATCACAACAATAGTAACCCAAGTAGCATAATATCTAAGGTTAGGTTTTTTGGTGCATAACTAGTTTTTTTAATTAATTTTTTTGTATATGGGTGTATGGTCTGCATATGTGTATAGCTGTGCATCACATTCATGCCAGGTTCCTTCAGAGGTCAGAAGAGGACATCAGATCCTTTGGTGCTGGAGTTACAAATGGTTGTGAGTCACCATGTGAGCATTAGGACTCGAACCTCGGTCCTCTGGGAGAACAGCCAGTGCTCTTAACAGCTGAGCCATTTGTTACTTTATGAGAAGCTGTGAAGCAGTTTTTCAGACTGTGCTCCTTTATACTCCCACAGCTAGGGCACAGGGTTCTAGTTTCTCTGCATTTTTGTAAGTATCTGGTATTATTATTACTTTTCATTTAGCCATCCTGTAAGGTATATGGTAATACTTTATTGTGTTTTTAAGAGATTTATTGTCAAGCTGTGGCAGTTTATGCCTTTAATCCTAGCACTCAGGAAATAGAGGCAGGTGGATCTCTATAAACTACATCCCAGCCTGGTCTACAGAATGAGTTTCAGAATAGCCAGTGCTGCACAGAGAAATTCTGTTTCAAAAAAAACCAGCCAACCAACAACCAAAAGATTTATTTTTATTTCTGTGTGTGTGCCACACATGAGAAGGTATCCACAGAAGCCAGGGCAGGCCGTTGGATTCTCTGGAGCTGGACTTGCAGGTTGTTGTGAGCTGCTGGGAACCGAATTGAAGTCCTCTGTAAAAGCCGCAAGTGCTCTGAGCTGCTGCCATTTTGCCAGCCACCTCTTATTTTGTTCTCTTAATTACTAGTTTTCTCCCAGGTTCTCTGCTCTCTGTTGGTTCTTTCTGCTTAGCAAAGAGCCTCTTCACAACCTGGGTCTGTTTCCTGCCTGCGCTATGGCGCTTCACTGCACCACAGCTGGACCTGTGTTTTTGAGCATCTTCTTCTGTGCTGTGGTTTGTTTCCTCATCTTAGCAGGGTCTTTTGCAGAGCAGAACTTTTTAATATTAATGAAGTCTGGGGATCAGCTGTATGCATGTTTGTATATGTCTGTCTATCTGTGTGTCTCTATGTCTGTATGCCTCTTTGTGTTTGTGTGTTTATATCTCTGTTTGTGTAGTAGGCTTTTGATGTGAAATTAAAAAAAAAAAAACAACTCTTTGGCTAACTCTAGATCATTAAAACATTCCATTATTTAAAGAATTGTTATTTGGTCAGATCCTGCCCACCGCTAGGAGTTAACTGTTGTAGAAGGCACCAGCCAGGGTTTAGTCCAGTTTCACTTCTTTGCCACATTGTTCCAGTACCATTTGTTGGAAAGACTTTCTGTCCTCTCCTGAATTGTCTTTGAGTCAATTTCTTTTAAGATGGATTTTTGAGCTGGAGACATAGCTGCAATTGCAGAGCACTGAGTTCTTCCCCAGCATAAGCCCTGTGTATGGTGTATAGCAGTAATTGCAGCACTCTGGAGGCACCAAGCCCCTCCCCAGCATGAGCCCTATGTATGGTGTATAGCAGTAATCCCAGCACTCTGGAGGTGGAAGCAGGAGATAACAGTTGAAGGCCATCTTTGGCTACATAGAGAATTTGTGGCCAGCCTGGGCTACCTGAGACCTTGCCTCAAAAAATAAAGTTGGTGCTGTTTATGAATAACTCAAATAGATGTTTGTTTAGGTAACTCTAGGCATCCTGATAGCCATAAACACAGATCAGCTTTGAGATGCTGTGAGACAAGAGTGTGAAGTAAAGTAGGGCTGAGTCAGAGCAGGCAGCCTGACTGGGCTGATGGTGTCTGGCACCATGCTGTAGTATCCTGGGCTGATCTGGGGCATCCTGACCTGTAGGGTGAAGTTAACCTTGTGGTTGGCATGGGCATGACCTGCCTGGGCTCCTTCAGGGCCTGGCTTGCCCAAACTGCTGGCCAACTTAGCTAGCAGCTTCTGTCAGAGCTCCTCACTCATGAAAGAGGTTTTAGTTGTTGGTTTAGAAACTTGGGTAGGCAGAATGTGAAATTTAAATGCAATCTGGGGAATGTGAGTTTCCATTTGTTATGATTACTAATAACACTTAAAAATGTTCTAATACACAGATGTGTTCACTGGAGAAGTAAAAAAAATGTGCAATTATATAAAATGTATCTGGGATTTCCTGCTTGAAAAAAAATCTCAGAGAACCCCAAATTATTGCTAATTTTGAAAGACGTTATCTTTCTTGGGGTCAATTTACTTCCAAACTCCTTTTTCAGTCCAATTGAGTCATGGGAGCACAAAGGTAGTTTGGAAACAAAAATTCTCTCAATGGCTGAATCTGGCAAGAATTTTCAACATGGCTGGCCATGCCCCTGAATGAAGCCTTTGTGTGTAGGGGCAGAGGTCACGCTAGAGAGCCCAGCAGTATTAAAAGGTGGGGAGCCTGGAGTCCGGCTGTGGCCAGAGCTTGGAGAATGAGCTTTTGTTTCCCCTGGTCCCAGTGGTGGCTGAGGACATCAAAGGCATGTCTACATACTGTTATCTGCCTTGTGCCTTATCCTGACAGCATAAGGGGGTCTCCCCATGGGGGGCCATGGTGAGGGAGCCCTGAGTTAACCTCCAGTGTTAATTGTGGGCAAGGGTTGATCAATGACATTAGCCATTTCATCTATTTCTTGTTTTTTTCAGAGGAAAGTGAATTGATTTCCTTATCTGATTAAAAGATTAAAAAGCATTCTCTTCAGATTCAAGGATTATGTTTGCTGGTAGCAGCGAATTTGCAAAAATGGAAAGGAATACAGGACAAGAATTCCTTCTCCCCCAGAGATAAGCACTGTCAGCATGAAAAATCTTTTATTTGTGCATGTGTTTGTGTGTGTGTGTGTGCATGTGTGTGTTCATGCGTGCCAGCCACAGCAGGTCTGTGGTGATATGTATTTAATAAAAATAAACTGGAATATCAGAGACAGAACCATCTCTCCAGCCTTTTGTTTGTTTGTTTTTTGAGATAGGGTTTCTTTGTGTAACAGCCCTGGCTGTCCTGGAGCTTGTTTTGTAGACCAGGCTGGTCTTGAACTCACAGAGATCCTCCTGCGTCTGTCTCCTAAGTGCTGGGGCTAACAGAGAGACAGATCTCTGTCTCCCACTTGGCTGTGGGTGATTCTATCCTCTGATATTACAGAATGGTTTTTATTAAATATATAATATGTCACCACACAGGTGGTGATATCAGTGGACAGTTTGCCACAGTTCTGTTCTTCTACCAAGAGAGTTCGGGACAGAGCTCAGGTGGTCACAATTAGCAGCAAGCACCTTGACTCTCTGAGTCATCTTGTTATCCTGTTCTCTGCTGTTGTTATTTTGTTCTGTGTTTTTGAGACACTGTCTCACTATGCAGCCCTGGCTGGCCTGGAATTCACTGTGCAGACCAGGCTGGTCTCAAACTCACAGAGAACTGCCTGCCTCTGCTTCCTGAATACCGTGATAAAAGGTGTGGGCCACGAATGTTAAAAGACTGTTTCACAGTTTAGATACAATTTCCTTGTCACTCTGGTGGGGACTTCTGTGTTTTTACCGTAAATATCACATTATGCATGTTCTGATAGCTGCAGATATCAGATATTCTTTGATATAATTTCTTTATAATATGGAATTTTGGCTTTGAACAAATTGAGTTTGTATTGTTGTCCTCTCTGGTTTAGTCAAATACTTTTTATTATAGTAATACTGTTAAATGCTGTTAGAATACATAAAATTACAGGTGTTGTTTATAGGAACTGTTCAAAGTATCATTGAGGTAACAGATTGTTACTTCTTAGGTAAAATGGTTACAATCTCTGTGTGCCCTGGAAGGGGTGGAGGTCAAGGTCTACATAGTGATTTCCAGGTCAGCCAGGGGATACATAGTGATACCTTGACTCATAAAAACAAAACAACAAAATCATCTCTGTTCTGATTGATGAGCAAGTACTGAGTGAGTCCTTTTTGTCTTAAGACCTCTGCCAATGGTGACCCTGTCTGGGGAGAAAGACCTGAAAAATAAAAGCACATAGAAATAAGGAGGAGAGAGGGTTGCCACCGTGTGATGTGGATGTGACTGTGAGATATAGACAAAATGATGGTGGCTCAGAATGTCACCATGTGACTTGAATGTCAGCAGGGCTGTGGTCTTCAATCAAGCAGTGTTGGATTTGTTTCTACTGACCACATTGTATTTGTTTACCTTACTTCTTGCCCAGATCCTCAAAGGCTAGAATTAAGTCCCATCACCTGGGAACTCACCAGACCTGAACTGAGGATTATGGCCATATAATTCAGTTATATGACACCATATAATTAAGTGTGCTTGTTGCTGACTTTGCATCTCTTCATGTCATGAGATGTTTGAATCACAGCAGGGATGGTAGGGAGCTGACGGGCAGAGTGATACAGTCGGCCTTGGTGGGATTCTTAAAGTCTCTTAGCCTGTCCCTTTGTTCCTGGGCTGTGGCCAAGAGTTTATCAAGAGAGAATATGCTCTGGTGTTGTAGCTCTTAATGCGCCTTTTAGAAAGATGGCTGTGGGATGTGTTCAGAAGCCATCACAAGTGCCAGCTTCTGGCTGTGTTTGACGCACTGTCAGGAGGCACACTCTTGGCACCTTCTTTCATCTGCACAGCCAAACTGACTCTTACTAGAATCTGGGTGTGGTGGTGATGACTTTTACTCCTTTTCTCCTCTTCTGCAAGATTTAATTTTAATTTGTGTATGTGTGTATCTATGGATGGTTATATGCACATGTTATGTAGGTGGCTGAGAAGGCCAGAAAAAGACATCAGATCCTCTGGAGCTAGAGTAATGGATGAGTGTAGGCCACCTGATGTAGGTGGTTAGAACTGAACTCAGGTCCTCTGAAGAGCACTGAATGTTCTTCACTGCTGAATCATCTCTCCAGCCCCCAGATTCCTTAAGCTTACAGAATATGCATACTTTTGTGCCTTCTTTAGTTCATGTATTTGTAATTTACTAGTTTGAGTAAAGACAATAATTACAATCATGGTGAAAATACTTATTGTCTGTAAGTACTTCACTGTGTTTTCTGTTTTCATTGATATCTTTTGATATTTTATCTGTAGCACTCAGTGTATTAAATAAACATACAACTGGCTCTGAGTCTATGAGTTAGGTTTTCTGTCTCTGGTCCATTCCTGAGGAATGGCAGTTTACAGAGCCTAGTGACATGCCATATTGCTTGGAAGGGGCCCCACTGTATTTTAAGCTGTAAGCCATGGGGTCTAATCTGCACTGGTATCTCTGGGCTGTCTGTCTTCTGGAGGATGTTATGATTTAAATATGTCCCTCGAAGGCTTTATATTTGGTTGTCAACTTTTGGGAAGTGATTGGCACATGACTACTCTCTGGCCTGATATGTGGATTAGCCCCTTGATGAGTTCCTAACATAACGATAAATTTTGTAAGATGGTGCAAATAGGAGGTGTTTCTATGGGAGGTGTGGTCTATGGGGTGTGGTCTATGGGAAGTGTAGTCATTGGGAAACACAATCATTGGGAGAAGGTTCTTAAGTGCATGCTGGGGCATAGGACTTTCCCTGTTTCTTCCTGGGTCATATGAACTGATCTGTTCCTCTGTGTTCTCCTAGACATGATGGATGAATCTTCATTTGCTCTTTTTTAAGTCTGAGGCAAGAGTTATACTCCTTTAAGTCTTGAACCATGATGAGACTCTTCCTCAAAAAAGTTTTAAAATTTCCTTAACATGTAAGTGTTCAGAGAAAGGTACCTACCAAGACCCCAGCTGATTACAGAATAAGCACTAGAAGGCTGATTATGCCCTTAAGGAAATCTAGAACAATGA
The DNA here is from genome assembly GCA_004025045.1 of Sigmodon hispidus. Classification (NCBI taxonomy): domain Eukaryota; kingdom Metazoa; phylum Chordata; class Mammalia; order Rodentia; family Cricetidae; genus Sigmodon; species Sigmodon hispidus. The sequence continues at coordinate 158,054 of PVIH01000679.1, forward strand.
ATTATAGCACTCAATATCAAGTGTTCCATTTTGTGATTGGACAGGGAAACTGAAGTCATGCTATCATTACCCAGGTATCAGAGGAGAATGACATTCATGCTTTGGAAATGTTAAGGGCTGATACGGGGGTGTGGGAGGGTGAGGGCAGTTGTTTATAGTTGCCCCACAGAAGGCTAAGACTGGGAATCAAATCTGTGACCATTCTGTAATCTTTTGGCCCAGTTACTTCCCTGTGTAGATCTAGTCAAGAATGGGAATCACTTGTGAGCAGAAGGCATGATGTGTTACTATTACACTACAGAGCTTTCTTCTAATGCTAAATCTGTAGTGTGTGAAAATTTGAAAGGCAAAGGACTGTTTTCAGGTAACCCCCACTTCCCACCATTTGCTCATCTACTCTCCGCTTTGAAGTCTCACAAAGTCTTCTGTCTTCTAAGAAGCCTCTTTCATGTTTGCAGACATTTACCAATCTCTATTTTCCCGCATCTGAAGCTTATTGCCTGTTCTATACAGTTCTGGACAATGGTAGCATGATGGTTAGTGTTGGCTGCCAACTTGATGGGTCTGGAGTTACCTAGGAAACAAGCCCACAGGACACTTGTGAAGATTATTTCTATTAGGTTAGTTGAGATGGTGAGAGCAGTGGTTAGACCAGAGTTAGTTGAGTGGGTGACCAATCCCTGGGATTCAGACCAGAATAAAAAGGAGCATGCTAACTGGGTAGAAACACATCACTCTCTACTTCCTGACTGTGGGCACATGACCAACTTTATATACACTTGCCACCATGACTTCCCTACCATGTTGCACTATATACCCTGGAATCATGAGCCAAAGCAAGCCCTTTACCCTTGATCCTGTATGTTGTCGGCATTTTATCACAGCAACTGAAAGAAACTGAGGCATGAGGATTCTGTTGACAATATTGATTCAGGTAGTGTGTGGTGTCTGGTGACAAAGTCCTAAGCACTCTTCAGCTTTGCAGACTTTGGTAACTCAGGGCACCTGGCAAATGACAAGAGCAATTTAGAGCAAGGTCAAGGTGGGCTTGCCTCTTGCTTTGTCTTCCTGAATGACAGGTCTCCATGTTCCAGCTTCTCTGGTGAATCAGACACCAGATCAGTGTTCATAGCATTTGTGGATGTGAAGTGGAATTCAGGTTTCTTGGCTGCCCCTGCAGCGAGCTAGGTACAGAGTCCTTCTTTTCTTCCCGGCCTCCCTCCATCCATTTCCTCCCCCTCCCTATGAATGTGGAGACGTCTATTCAATACTTAAAAGAAGGCACAAGGGTTCCCTTTCATGAGCAGAGGTGACTGTGACAGGTGCCCTCCATCACTTACCTTCAGAAACTTGTCCCAGAGGGGCTCTGGGCTTGGTCTTTATGTAGACATTTTTTTCCAGGCCTTTGAGCGGATGCATAATTAAACGATAACCCATCTAGGGATCAGTTGACAAATTAAATTCATTTAGTGGTGAAAAGGTCAACAATGAGAGACAGTGTGTACACACTTTAGTCTGGGCAGCAGAAAACAATCCCCTTTGCACAAGTGAATGTGTATGTTATATATTATATGTATGTGTATATATCTATATCTCTATCTATCTATCTATCTATCTATCTATCTATCTATCTATGTTACATGTCCTGTAACTCTTGTGAAGTCATCTGAGAGGAGGGAACCTCGAGAAAATGCCTCCATATTCTCAGGCTGCATACAAGCCTGTAGGACATTTTCTTAATTAGTGATTGCTAGGGGAGGGCCAAGCCCATTGTGGATAATGCCATCCCTGGGCTGGTGGCCCTGGGGTCCATAAGAAAGCAGGCTGAGTAAGCCATGGGGAGCAATTCTGTAAGCAGCACCTCCATGGCCTCTATATCAGCTCCTGCCTCCAGGTTCCTGTCCTGCTTGAGTTCCTGTCCTGACTACCTTTGATGATGAACAGTGATGTCAAGGTGTAAGCCTGAATAGCCCTTTCCTCCCCAGCTTGCTTTTGGCAACGGTGCTTCACTGCAGCATAGAAACTCTAATTAAGGCACCTCTCTTCTTAGAACTGCAGAATGCATGGCCATTAACCATGACAGACTGCACTGGGCTAAGAATCTCTCTCTCTCTCTCTCTCTCTCTCTCTCTCTCTCTCTCTCTCTTTCTGTCTATCTCCCTCCCTCTCTCATTACCCAAGAACTTTTAGCATCAAGATTTCCCCATAGTCCCAGTCTTTTCCCCCCTCCCTTGAGACAGAGAAAGATCTCAGGTATCCCAGGTTGTCCTTGAACTTTCAATATATCCAAGGATGACTTTGGACTCTGTTCTCCTGCCTCCATTCCCCAAGTTCTGGTATTACACACAACACCACTCTTGGTTTATGTGGTGCTGGAGATCAAACCCATGCAAGCCTCCACTACTGTCCTAAAAGCAAAGTGTTTTGTTTATGTTCCTTTAAATCATTTAAAGAGTGTGCGTATTTTTGATACAGAATTGCACAATAAGAAATCACACATTTACTCAAGAAATTTAACAAGTGTTGTAATTCTTTCCTATATACCAGTTCAACTAAGCCGCTATATGACTTCTCTTGCTATCATAAAGTGAATTGTCAGAAGCAACATAAAGAAGGTAGGTTTATTCTGACTCACAGTTCAAGGTTACAGTCCATCATGGCTGGAGAAGCACAGTCGCAGAAGCCCCAGGCAGCCGATCATATTGCATCCCTAGTCAGGAAGCAGAGTAATGAATGCTTCTACTGTACTCCTTTCTGGGATACCAGGGTCCCAGTCCAGCTATGGTAGCTTGAATGAGAAACACTGCCCCTCCCCCAACCCTGGTATTTGGACCTAGCTGGTGAAACTGTTCAGAATTTATGGGACCTTTTAGAGGTGGAGCCTTGCTGGAGGAAGTGTTTCACCGAAGATGAGCTTTGACAGCTTATGCTCTTACTCCACTTCCAGCTGGCTCTTTCTGCTTCATGCTTGCTGTGGTTGGAGATGTTATCTCTTTCTTTCTGCTCTGGCCATCTGGTGCCATGCATCTCCTGCCATTAGGAACTGTCTCTCTCTCTAGATCCGTAAGAGCCAAACTAAATAACCAAGTTGCCTTGGCCAAGTTATTTTATTACAACAGTAGAATCTACTAGAGGATGCACCATTCACAGTGTGATAACCTTCTTACTTCAATTAGCTCAATCAGGTGATTCTGGACCTCGTCAGTTCAACTGTTGAGACTAATATCACTTACAGGTATTGTAGTAAGCTTTGGTATTTTTCTTTTTCTTTTTTTAATATTTATTTTTATTTTATGTGAATTGATGTTTTGCATGTATAAATGTGTAAGGATGTCAGATCTTGGAATTACAGACAGTTATTAGCTGTCATGTGGATGCTGGGAATTGAACTTAGGTCCTCTGGAAGAGCAGTCAGTGCACTTAACCGCTGAGCCATCTCTCCAGCCCCACTTTGGTATTTTTCTAGTGATGAACCACAGGAAAAATAACAACATTAACCAAATGACGTTTTTTTTTTGGTGACTGCTTTCTGGTCTGATAAGATACCTTATATTTGGTATCAAGAAACCAAGAAAGAATAGGCACAATATATTTGACAGTACACTTCTGTGCAATGGATATTATCCTCAAATTGGAATCTCTTGACTTGTGGGTCCCACCTTGCTCCTCAGAGTCCCCGTGCATCTTTGGGGGTCTGAGTGGTCCTCTGTGCTGGTACATTGAAGTCATGAAACATGCTCCTTAGTTGTCATTGTTCTTACCACACTGGCTTTGGAGGGAATGCAGAAAAGGCAGTTTTCTTTATTTTCCTTGAGCTGTACTGGGGAGTCTTCCTCTAATTTCCCTAAGATTGTGCTGTACTGCTTTAGGCTAACATACGGGAATGGCCTCAGCGACGAACAGTAGCCTGCTGAGCATAAACCTCTTACTAGACAGGACTGTTTTCAGAGGACATTGAGGGAGGGTTTGTATTTGTATGGGAGAGATATGTGCTCAGAACGTAGAAGGCAGGGGAGCCCTCCCTGACTGAGTTCCTCCTACATTCCCAATTCCTGACCGCAGCTAGACATCCTTGGCTATTTTCCATCATTAGACAATGCTTCTCAAGGATCATTGGCAGTTGGAATTTATATTTGCTTGAGGAGAGCCCCCCAACTCTGTACAACTAATGGGTTGGCCTTGCCTTTCACTCATTCCTCTGCACCCCCTCTACCTGGGGCACACGAGTCTGCCACTGGCCTGTTCCCCAGAGCATGTTGTTCCTATCTTGGACAGATGCAGCTCGAGGCTTTTGGGTGGCATGATCTCAGCCTCCTAGTCCTGGCCTTCCTTTGGTTCTTGCTCACTATGCCCAAAGACATTTTCCCACCCTTCCCAAGTCTCCACGTGCTTCCCCCTGCTGTATGGCAGCTGCCTGAACAAGAACACACACAACCCTGTCAAGAACAAACAGTCATTTTCTGGGACAGCATAGTCTAAACTCAAATTTAGAATGAAAGAAAACCAAACATTCTTTTAAAGCCAACATAAATGATAGAGATTTGTCGGAAGATGATTTTTTTTCTAGCTTCACTATTCCTGTTTTTTCCAGACTAGACTTCTTCCTCTACCATAACTCTCTCTCCTTCCCCACCCCGACTCGTGTGTGTGTGTGTGTGTGTGTGTGTGTGTGTGTGTGTGTGTGTGTGTGTGTGTGTGCAGGCCACTTTGCAGAGGACAGCCTCAGGTATTGATCTTTACTTTCCCCATTGTTTGGGGGTCCCTGGGTTCAATTCTCAGGACTGCCTAAAACTAGTTTAGAGGTGGATGCTTGTAATCCCAGCACTGGGTAGGGAATGTTGGGAAGACTAGAAGTTCAAGGTCATTCACTGCTACATAGGACTTTGGAGGTCAGTGTAGGCCACTTGAAACCTTGTATTAAACCAACAATGTACCCTGCCCACAAGAATCCGAGGCCAGTGAGATGACTCAGAGGCTAAAGGCATTGCTACCCAGACTGATGACCTGGGTTTATTTCATGACACCTACACAGTGGGAGGAGAGAACTTTCTCCTAAAAGTCCTCTGACCTCCACATTTGTGCTGTGACACCCGTGCCCTCTCTATGCACACACTAAATAAAATAAATGTGAGAAAATAATTTTAAAATCTATGCATTGGAAGCTAGTACCCAGTGTGATAATATTGGGTAGGACCTTCAGGAATTGAGTGGATCATGAATATGATTAGCATTTTTATAAAAGAGGCTCTGTGTGTGGACCCAGCAAGAAGGTACTGTTTTTAAATAAGAGACTGAGCTCTCATCCGATAGTGGTGGAATTGTCCTTTGATGTCGGACTTGCGGCTTCCAGCATGTGAGCAGTAAATTGCATTACCTGAAGTGCTTTGCTATGACAGACTCCAAGGACTGGAACAGGGACCTGTCCCCATAGATGTTTCATATTATGTTTGTGCACTTAGTCTGGTTGTTGGATCAGGACCCAGCTAGGTCCAGGCATTAATCTTAATTTGTTGTTTGAGACCGAGTATCACTTTGTAGCTCTAGCTGGCCTGGAGCTCACTATGTAGACCATACTAGCTTCCAGTTCACAGTGATCTGCATGCCTCTGCCTCTTTATTTATTTTTAATTTATGTGTATTAGTATCAGGTCCCCGGGAACTGGAATTATAAATATTTGTGAGCTGCCATGTGGGTGCTCGGAATTGAACCCATGCCCTCTGGAAGAGCAGTCAGTGCTCTTAACCATCTCTCCAGCCATGTGCTTCTGCCTCTTTAAGGATGGAATTAAAAGAGTTTATCACCACACCCTACTCTATTTTTTAGTAATATTTAATTTTTTTTTTGGTTTTTGGTTTATTTATGTTCCTGTGTGTGTATGCACATGTACATGCAGGTATGTGTGACCATGTGTGCATGTGGTGAATGGAGGCAGGTGACAGGCATTTTTCTCAATCATGCCCCACCTTCCTTTTGAGACAGAGTCTCTCACTGAGTCTACAGTTTGCTGACTTGGTTTTATTAGCTGCTTATCAAACCCCAGGAATCCTCTGTCCATCTCTCTAGTTCTGGGCACAGAGATCAGGGATAGGTCTGACCTCTGACGAGCAGAGATCACAGGCAAAGCCCGTGTGCCTGGCTTTACACAGGTGCTGATGAACAGGTCATTGTACTTTCTCAGCAAGCTCTTCACTGGCAGAGCCAGCTCCCTGGCTCTGGGCACTGGCTTTATCATTAGGTTATATAAGCTTCTTTGGACCAGTAGCTAATTTTCTTTGACATTTCTTTGTTGAAAAGCATCAGGTCATTGTTCCCTTGGAATTGCTGGGTTCTTAATCATTGTGTACCTTTGTCCACATATATTAAGAAATTAATTAGATAAAGAAGCTTGAACAGGTCCAGGCGCAGTGTTGGAAAGGTCGATAGATGTCTGATGCTGTAGGCTTCTATCACATGATGCTTTGTGTCAGCCTGCCTACCTCTGAGGTACTTAGATTGGCCTGTGGTTTGAATATGCCATTCTGATTTTTATATTTAAAATTTCCCCACCAAGCTAGGCCTAGTGTCACAGTCTGATGATTCTAGCTACTCAGGAGGTTGAGGCAGGAGGATCACAAGTTTGAGACCTGCCAAGGCTATGTAGTGAATTCAAGTTTATCTTGGGCATTTAAGTAAGTTCCTGACTCAAAATTTAAAAGTTTTTTTTTTTCTTTTTTAAGAAAAGAAAGCAGTCTGAGATATAGTTTTAGTGGTATAGTGCTTGCCCAGGCTGTTTGGGAGATGTTTAATCCCAGTACTACAAAAATCAATCAGTTCTCCATCAGCCTTTTTCCCCTGGAGGAAATCACAGAGATCACAATACTATGGCATTTGGTTTACAGCCTCTTCCTCATTTATTTATTTCTTGGGATGAGGGCTCACAGGCCACAGTGTGCATGTGGAGGTCAGACCACAACTTGCAGATGTCTGTTCTTTGAACCCACCGGAACTGGAAGTAGGTCATTATCCTTGGTGAAACATCCTTCTCCGCTGAGACATCTTACCTGTTCTACCTTTTCTCATTCATTATAAAGGGCTTTTTCTGTAGTCATTAGGGACAAGGCAGAAGTAGTGCTGCCTCTTTTCTGTTTATAGAACAGTCCTCATAAGCTGACTCACTATGTGAGTTTGGTTGTGGTTGATGGTAATTTATCAGACTATGACTGATGTTTTGATTTAATATATTTATTGTGTTCAGTCTTGCAAGATAATGATATTTTTTGGTGTTTAACTTGATCACCAGGGGCCGGTGGCTCCTGTAGGCTCAAGATTTGGCAAAAGCACAGGAATAAAGGGCCAGGGCTCACTTTTGCCAAGCAGAGAACACAGGTCCTGTGGTTCCCCCACTGCACTGCAGTGGTTCTCAACCTGTGGGTCACGGCCCCCTGGTGGTCGAATGATCTTTTCACAGGGGGGTCACATGTCAGTAATCCTACATATTTACAGATATTCACATTATGATTCATAACAGTAGTAAAATTACAGCTATGAAGTAGCGATGAAATAATTTTATGGTTGAGGGTTGCCACAACTTGAGGAACTGTCTTCAGCATTGGGAAGGTCGAGAACCACTGCCTTAGTGAATGGCTGGCTATTGGAAAAAAACAAATCTTTGCTTGAATTCCTTGGAGTCAATAAGGGAGTGAGACTGGGGTGTGAAGAACATTCCAGGAATCAGGAGATGCTTAGAAAACTCACTCAGAGAACACAGGAGTGAAATCAGAGCAAGCTGCCTTCAATCAAGCCCATTCCTGTGCAGGAAAAAGCAGAAGCCGTGCAGCTTGGAGAATGGGGATGTCTCCATGGCAGAGAAACAGCTTTGAGACCTGAAGGTGACCCTGAGGGAGAGACACAATGAAGGGCTTGCATAAGTGAGCAACTCTGATTTCCCATAGATCCTCATCTGTGAACTTGTCAATGTCCATGGGACCTTGGCACTGAGAATGGAGAGTTCCCATGACTCAGTGGGTCCCTGTTTGTCCCTAAACACATACCCAGTGCCTATTCTAAGTGGGTCCTACCTCTTAGGATTGTGTGGTCTAGCACCTGCCTGTCCCCACCAGGGACACATGCCTCCCCTCCTTTACTTTGCTCTTTGTATTCTGTATGTCTGTTACCAGGCAGTTTTGAGCACATGACTTGGAGTCTTCATGGGCAGAGCAGTAACTATCTGTTCAAAAGCAGTGTTGGGAAAGTCCCTGTGACCTTCTGGCATCTCTCAGAGTCCAATGTACAGCAAAGACTGTGAATACTGCTCCTGGACAAAGGAATTGCTGTGACCTCAAGCTGCTTAAGTTGAAGTACAATTTAGACAGCAGTAGGGGGCTCCAGAGGCGCCCGGATGGTTAAGAGCATGCTTGCTCTTCAGATGACTCAGCACCCATGTGGTGGTTTACAGTTATGGCTGTCATAACTCCAGTCCCGGGGAATCTGACACTCTCTTAGGACTGCTAAGACACCAGGCATGCACATGGTGTACAGACATACAGAAAGGCAAAACACTCAGATAAATGAAGTAATAAAATAAATAAATCTTAAACACTTGAAAAAAAAGAGAAATTAGTAGTGTTTCATTCACCATGTTGTACCCTGGGCAACATCTATCAAAGTTGCCTTTGATATTTAGTTTTCATTTAAAAGTTTTTTTTTCTTTTTTTGGGGGGGAGGTAAATAGAGGCAATAAACATGTCTGGAGCCCCATCAAAAAGCAACAACTATTTCAGATGTAATCACCCTACATTTTCTGCCAGAGTGTGCTGACCATATCCTGTATCACAACTGCTATGACAAATGATAATCCCACCACCTTCCTTTCTTCCTGTGGATGTTCCCTTTCTAGGAACTGTGTTTAATTTAGTAAAACTCAACGACAGGTTTTATAATTCCTTAAAGTTATTTTAATGCTATTTAATTACGTGTGTGTGTATGTCTGGGTGTGTGTTTGTGCATGTGAGTTCAAGTGCTGGTCCAGTTCAGAATAAGGCTTCAGCTCTCCTGGAGCCCAGATGGCTGGGAGCTGCTACAGGAGGCTGAGTGCTGGAACCGAATTCCAACCTTCTGCAACAACAGCAGTGCTCTAAACCTTGGAGCCATCTCTGTAGCCCCAAGTTATAAGTCTTATAGTCAACATTCCATTCCAAGAACCTGACTACAAACAAAAGAACTTACATATTCGATGTATATGTATTTATCCTTACAGTGTTATGTGCTATAGTAGTGTATGCAACAGATGTGATTCCTGCCAAGATTTTCTTAAAAACAATCAAGCAAGGGAATATATATGTTTACTAAACACCCCCAAACAAACAAACAAACAAACAAATCAAAAAAAATCTGTGATTTTGGTATCTAGGATTGTTGAGAGCTATTTAAATTGGCAGGCGGTGAAGTGAGCTGTACAACTGGGTAACACAGCTTCTCAGGGTTTCTGTTGCTGTGAGGAGACACCAGGACCACAGCAACTCTTACAAAGAAAAACATTTATCTGGGGCTGTTTTACAGCTTCAGAGGCTTAGTGTATTATCAGCATGGCGGGGAGTGTGGCAGCATGTAGGCAGGCATGGTGCTGGAGAAGGAGCTGAGAGTTCCTACATTTCGATTCACAGGCAGCAGGGAGAGACTGTGAACCACTAGGCCTGGTTTGAATTTCTGAGACCTCAAAGGCTGCCCCCAGTGACACACTTTCTCCAACAAGTGCCGTGGACCTAGGGGGACCATTTATATATATACAAGCTACCACACTCAGGTAGTGATGTTTGCTACCTCAGCTGTCAGAGGAGTCAGGCACACAGCCTCAGGAGCCTTCATCACCTTGAGTGACACAGGGGAAGACTTCAGGTCCCATGTGTCAACTGGAACGTTTCGTCAAGACATAGTTGTGTCTGACAACCAGAAGATGCTCTGTGACCTGGCTAGGATCTAAAGAATTCTTCTGATGTTTTATGCATCTTAACTAATTTTGATTGAACTATCATTTAAGATTTGTAGACAAAGATTGTCAAGTCTTTCAGCTGCAGGGCAGCAAGGAAGGAGGTGTACATAGGGCAGAGAAAATGTGTCAGCTGCCTATAACACACCTTGGCCTGGAGCAGAGTCTCTTTGAGCTAAATGGAATTTTTCTTTTAAGGTTTTGTGTGGCCAATAGTTTTCCTGTTTGTAGTTCCAGTGGGCAAGTGGGAGGGGGGGCGGCAGGCTTTCAGACAATGCCCTGGTTGGTTCTGGCACCCCCCTCCCTTTTTTTCAGTGCTTCTGGGAGCATGTTAGAACCCCCAGATCATCTTGGCGAAGTGTGTCCTGGTTTCAGGATGTAAAGATGCATTTTGTCCACCTTCCAAGATTGCAATTGGAGTTGGAGGCTGGGTTCTGTGTGTTCACCACAGCTGGTGCTCACTGTCCTTTCAAAGTCTCGGATACTCCTTGTAGTCTGATAATTGCTAGCACATGCTGAGGCCATAGGGACTCTTTTAGTCTTTCTTCAATTCGTCCAGGAAGCCTTCTCAGGTCTCCTTGGATGATAGGATTATTTTTTATAGCTCAGAGTTGAGGGTTTCTTTTGACTTCATATATGTCAGTGAACAAGAACATTTCATTTCCTGGTCATTTTAGATCATTGTTAGTTCTCACTCCTGCTTAAAAAAAAAAAAGGAAGGGTAAGAACAGTGGCTTCCCTGTAATAATTCACATCCATTTCATGCTGTACACACTGCAGATGGTCATGGTGTACTTTCCTAGGCTTGGTCTTTTGTGTATCAAAAACTTACATGTTGACTGAGGATATTCCGGCTTTCTGTTTGTAGCCTCCCTTACCTGGGGGGCAGTCATACAGATGACATCAATATACGCTGTGTTTCATTTAACCAGTGATGCATGCAGGTCTTCCCCCCTCCATCTTTCCTCCTCCTCCTCCTCTCTCCCCTCCCCCTTTCTCCTTTTCTCCCTTCCAGAAATCATGCATCCCAGACTGGCCTTGGATTTGCTATGTAGTTGAGAAAGATTTTGAACTTCTGACCTTCCTGCCTTCCAGCTTTGGTGCTGGGATCACCCTGCACACCATCCATCATGCCCAGTTTTATGCAGTGTTAGGGATCCAACCCAGGACTTTATGTATGTTAGGCAAGTATACTCTGTCCACTGAGCTATACCCCCAGCCTTCCAGCCAACAATATCTGAGTTGTGAAGCTTCAGAACTGTGTAGCTGAATGTAGATCTCATAGCCTAAGGAAAAGGACCATATGGGTGGGATGAAAGCATCGAAGTCCTTTTGCTTGGGAGACTGGACAGGTCTATATGCCAGAAAGCAGTGGGAGATAAATCCCAAACCCAGGGAGTGAGATATAGGCTTAGATTAACACAGAGCCAAGTGTATGTGTAGGAGACACTGTAATTGGTTGTTTGCATGCGATTCTTACAGAATCCTTATTTATTTAGAGGCAGGCTCTCAGCATGTCACCTTGGCTTGCCTGGAACTCACTACATAAGACAGGCTGACCTCAAACTCACAGAGGTCTGCTTGTGTCTGCCTTGCTGTGTGCCATCACGTTTAACTTTTAAAATGTCCTTATGTACAGAGACACAGTCTTGAGATGTCCCTGAACCCCAGTGCTGTTATATCGGCATCTCTACATGACTTATTGTGCACAGGGAACTCAGGATCAGAGAAAGTATTTTCTCCAAGTGAGAGACTACGTTGTTGAGCTTGGCCTTCACCAGTTGGGAGACTGCGACTCCACATCCTACATCCTTCCTCACTACTGCTGCTACTTGTCAGTGTGGAGTTCTTGGACCTTCTGCTTCTTGGTTGCTGTTGTGGAGAGAGAAGAAAAGACGATGGGCACCGACTGCAGAAAGCCAGAGATTACAGTAGTTGAAGGAATGCCCCTGCAGGCTCAGGAGGGCTCACAACTCCAGCGACCAAAAGACACACGAATTCTTCAGGACTCAGCCTGTGCTATTTCTCTTTGTGCTGAGTCCTTTGCTCCCTCCGCCGTGTTCTATTGCTTTCCATGCATTGGTCTACCAGTGACATTTTTCTTTGTTAGACTGTGAACATCTCTGAAGTTGACAGGTGCCATGCCATCTACCTCTGCATCCCCTGGGGCTCACACTGCTTGGCACATGATAGACACTTGAGGACCATTTGTTGAACCCATTCATTCACCCTCCCACCTGCTCATCCATCCATCTTTCTATCCACTCATCCACCCACTGTCCCTCTGCCCATCTAGCCACTCACTCACCCACCCAGACTCTCACTACCCATCATCCATCTATTCACCCACACACTCATTCATCCACCCAGCTCTTCAATATCTATTCATTCATCCACTCAATTAGATTTTTATTTTAATGGAGTATCGGAAGTGACAACATGAGGTAACAGATCAAGTGTGATACAGACAATGCTTGTGAAGAGCTGATTCTAGGGGTGAGTGGAAAACCTTGTGAATAGAAAAGGTAAATGGAAAAAGTAGGTGAAGACAGTTACTGGGATACTTCAAGACAAAACCTTGTTTTTCAGTTTATTTTCTGTCCTAAGTGGTACAGCTGTGAGTGAGGCAGCCTCCTGCTCCTGTTTCCTCTGTTTCCCCCCCCCCCCCAGGTTCTGATAGCACCAGTTGGCTTTTCCTCAGCTGGAATCCCAGTGACAGATGTGGTTCTCCATGGGGGCCTGAGTTGGGGGTAGGGCAGGGGGCTCTGACCTGCTGGCTTCAAGGTGGCCTTCTCCCCATTTCCTCCTGTGTCTCCCAGAGGGGATTCTGTCTTAAAGAACAAGGCAGATGTTCTGGGGCCGGAGTGATCACTCACTAGCTATTCTCTGGGGACAGGAGGTGACAGCACATTTCTCTGAGAGCAAAGGCAGAGTGCTTTGATAGTATACTTGATCCAACCTACTAGGAGTTTGTGACATATTCAGTCTCCTGGAGGCAGAGGAATTCTTTCCTCTTCCCTAAGCTTTGTGAAGGAGACAGCCACACGGAGCTACCCACTGAAGCTGATTTAGCCACACAAGACATTGCATGCTTTGTAATACAGTTGAGAAAAGCCTCATGGGGCCCACTGAGGCTTTGCAAATCTGAGTCTGACATTAAATTGGAAATGTCGATAGCCTAGTAATGGGGACAAATACTGTCAGGAGTTCATACCAGCTCTCAGGCTTCCTGCTGGGGGTCCCTAGGACATCACTGGCACATAGTTGTCAAAGTGCTAGGGACTGACAATGTGTGTGTGTGTGTTGGGGGGGGGTGTTAGGTAGCTCACTTGTATGTGTTGAGGCATTGTATTCTCTGATCTCTGTGGCATGGGTACTCAGTTCGGCTGTTATAATGGCCTTCTACCAGAGTTACACCATGGATCATATTAGCACCAGTGTATCCCCAGGGTACTTTCTAGAATACAAATCTAGTCTTGTCTTGAAACTCTGCTGTGATTTCTTTTGGGAGTGAGAGAAACTGAGGGATAGATGAGGTGGCTTGGGAGCTAAGTCGTCACTTTCCCATCCTGTATCCAAGCTCCAGCCTTGTAAACACCTTCTTGCTTGTTGGGACTGTGGGGGGGAGGGGCAAATGGACTTGCTAATGCTCTCTTCCCAGGGCCTTGGGTCTTGCAGCTGGAGATTTACTCAAGTACAACTGGAAGGAAGAGGAGCCAAGGCCTAACTCCCAGGCCTGTGATGCATTCTCACTGGAGGTGGTTTTTTGTTTTTTCTGTGGAAGAGGAGGCACAGCTACCCTCATTTGCAGAGACAGGACCCTCCTCCTTCTTGGTGAGGCGAGGCAGGGCAGGAATTTGCTTTGAGGAAGGAAGCCTTCCTGCTCAGAAACAATGGGAACATAGCAGAGGGCACATTCTGTTATACTTGTTAGATCAAGTCCAAGTTCCTTCCTTGTGCACCATGCATAAACTCACCTTGTGTTTCTAGTATCCTTCTCTGCCTGTGTTTATAGAAGGTGCAGGCAGTGGACCCAGGGTTACCTGGGTGAGGCTGAGGGCATAGAATGGGGTCACCTTGTGGTGGCTCTTACTACAAGGCCAGGCCTACCTCACCCTTGACCTTTCAGCAAACATAGTCTAAAGCTCTTTGAGGTTGTTCAGTCGGCCAGTATCTGGGTGTATTGTGCTTCTCCTTATGTCATTTTGTCCCCTTGTCACAGCCTGCCTTGTGGGCGGCCTTTTGTCCCTGCCACCTTCTAGCTGGCTCAGGTGCCTTTGTTTAACTGGGGCTTTATATGGAGCTGAGTGAAGTTGGCCACTCAGAGCAAGCTGTAGATAGGGGTGTAAATGCCCAAAGGACTCAGGAGGACACTTCACAAGGACATGCGTACATGGGAAGCTGGGAGCTATGTAGAGTGAAGCATCACCATGCCTAGGCTCAACTTCAGGGTTCCTTAAACTCTCTATGCAGTCCCCCCCATCCCCCTCAGTCCCATTAGATTCAGGGGGTAGATTCCGAATGTTCTCATTTTCCTTATGTGATGGGAAGGGACAGACAGGCTATTGCTTGCAGGCCACAGGACCCCCTGGTGTTCAGAGCTGTAGCTGTAGGAATGAGGCAGCAGGAGGTTGATGGGACAGCGGCTCTTAGTGGAGGACCCACGTGGGTCCTTGGCATGGGAGCTTGTGAGACAGTGTCTTGAGCTCTGCGAACCTGTGTCTTTGCTGGTAGCAAATCAATAGCAGGGCATTTGGCCCAGTGATTTCTTCAAGGTCACTGCATCCCATTCCCGCTTTCCTCCTTTCTCAGCCTCAGACTGTTGGCGGAACCAGCAAAGGTTTTTATTAAGGTTGTCACATCCAGTCATCACAGGCTTGTGGACCTGGACAATGACCACTGTCCTTTCTCAGGTTTAGGGACAGGAAGCCCGAGTGAAGTTGTTAGCCAGGATTCCATCCTTCTGTAGGCGCTAGGGCCATGCAAGATCCAAGCCTTTCTCTTGGCTTCCAGGCTCGCTTGGCTTTGGGAACATTAACTTTAACATTAACTTCACATGGTTCTTTCCTTATGTGTAAAAGTTCTTTTTTAGGTTCGGGAGAGATGACTCAGCTGTTAAGAGCATGTTCTGCCCTTCCAGAGAATGTGAGTTTAATTCTGAGGACATGGGTAGCTCATAATCACTTTTAACTCAGCTCTGGAGGATTCATAGCCCTCTTCTAGACTCTAAACTCACACTTACCCTTTCATGTATATATATATATACTTAATTAAAATTCATATTATACATAATTTAAAAACTAAAACTTCTGTTTAAATAAGTTACTAGTCATATTGGAACAGGGTTCACCCTATTCCGCTAAGACCTCATATCTAATTTTGCTACAGTGATCCTGCTTCCAAGAAGCTGGTATTCTGGGGGTAAAGATTTGACAGGAGAGTTTCACAGTCTAGCTCACCATTGTTGCCTTTGTGACTCAAGACGGAGTGATGTATGAAGAGGGAGGGAAGCAGAGAGGAACGTCTGTCCCCTTGAAAATCTGATGGACTTTTCCCACAGTGTTTGCTCAGTGGTTCAGTTCACCTAGTTAGCAGTTTGGTTCCTGGAGCAAACCCTAGGGACCTTCAGGGCAGGTACAACCTTAGACCTGTGACCTTGATCTGTCTGCTATTCTCCCCATCTGGCCTCTCTAAATGACTCTTTGGCTCTTTGTATCTCTATCATCAGTGGGGGCTGGAAATCCGCTTGATTGATGGGAGAAGCTGCTTTGCTGGTACACACTTCGGGACAGATAGGCTCTGTTGACCAAGCAGAGAGAATTGTGATGACTTCCTGCCTGTGAGAGTAATCTCACTGTCTCAGGGGAGTTAGGAGAGAGGACAGCCATGTGAGTGTCCCTGAATGTTCAATGACTGTTCAGTGGGTCCTGCTGCACCTCCTGAGAGTCACTGTCCATGGGGTTGCCATGGTTACCGTTACACATACATAGCTCATATCAAGCTAAGGCAATGTAAATAAAAACAAGCGAGGAATCATTTAGTATGACTTTCTGACGAATTGTATCATAAGCTGTTTACTGTCAGGGCTGTTCCCCTTCCTCCTCCAGCTTCTAAGTCACAAAAATCTGTGCCTTAATGACGACAGTTTCCTGGCGTAAGTTATAACTTAATTCAGTGACTGAGTATTTTCCCCCAAACTTCATGATCTTTGCAATTTTTTTTCCTACTTGCTTCTGGTTTTAGAAGTACTCAAAGGTCATGGCTTCCTGCAGACTCTTATAAAGTATCTGCCATACATGCTGTTAGAGACTTTTGGGCATTTGGGAAATGTGCTATCTTAAGTGGCTGTTCCTTGACATTTCGACTGTGTGCCCTGTCTGTGGAACTGACAGTAGAGCCGGTAATGAAGGCTTTGCAATCCACCAAGCTTTTGGCCTCATGTCAACTTTGCCTGCCAGTTTCTTTATCTGTAATCATATGATAGAGTAACCACTGTGCCCACCTGGGTATTTATGGCAGTCATATAGTGTGTGACATTTATATTTATATAGCTATGTTTATATTGACCAGTGTCTGTGTGTGTGTGTGTGTATGTCTGTGTGTGTCTGTGTGTATCTGTGTATGTGTATGTCTGTGTGTGTATGTGTATGTCTCTGTGTGTATGTCTGTGTGTGTATATCTGTGTATGTGTATGTCTGTGTGTGTATGTGTATGTCTCTGTGTGTGTGTGTGTCTGTTATGTGTATGTCTGTTATGTATATGTTTGTGTGTGTCTGTGTGTGTATCTGTATATGTGTATGTCTGTGTGTGTGTATGTCTGTGTGTCTGTTATGTGTATGTCTGTGTGTCTGTGTGTGTAGGTCAGACAGCTACTTCTCCCCCTTCCATCATGTGGGTCTCATGTATTGAACTCGGGTTACCAGGCTGTTACTTGCTTTGCTGTCTTGTTGGCCCTTAGTTTCACCTTTTTGATGACAGGTCTTTGAAAATGATTTGCCAGGGGGGCACCAATTAATTGCTGCACCCTTTTGTGACCATGCTAGCTGTGTTGCACACAATAGGTTTCTCTCTGCGCCTGGTAGAGCTAGAGAGCTGGGAATGTAGACAGCTTTGTCAGTTCCCAGATTGAAGGGTTCAGCCCATGCTGATACATTAGTTGTATTAATTAGATTTTTATTTTTTGAGGGTAGAGTTTCTCACTGGTCTGGGTTCACTGCCCTCTGCCAGGCTGTTTAATTATTCAGTTCCAGGGATCCACCTGTCTCTACCTCCCTAGTGCTGGGATTACAAGTGCATACCACTGGGCCTGGCATTTTTATGTGAGTGCTGGGGATTGAACTCAGGGCCTCATGCTTGCATGATAAGATCCCTGCCCATTGAGTTTCTCCTCAGCACTCTAATTGGATTTTTAGATGAGCTTCCATGTGTTAACATTGGTTCTAATGTGAGACAACACTGTGATGGACACCAACACAGAACTTCTTGCTGTACATGCTTATTCTTTCAAACATTTTTTAAAAATTATATTTAACATTTACTTTATACGCATTGGCATCGATCTCATAGAATTAGAGTTACAGACAGTTGGGAGGTGCCATGTGGATGCTGGGAATTGAATCTGGGTCCTCTGGAAGAGTAGCGAGTGCTTTTAACTGCTAGGCTACCTCTCCAGCCTGCAGTACATGAGTTTTAAGCTGCTGCATTTGGAAAGACTCATGGTTGTTAATTATGATACTGAAAGTGCCTGATATCACATAAAGCACAGTTACCCTGAATACTGTGACTAATAAAATGGTGTGATATTTGCATATATCATTTTGCAAGGGTACCATATCCTCTTACATACTTTAAGTCATCTTTAGATTCAATAGACTGCATTATGTAGACATAATGTAAATAATTTTATAGATGTCATTTAGGGCACAATGGCCAGGAAACCATATCTTTACATACTCATCAAACACCAAATTTGTGCGACTGTTTTTCATGTTAGGATAATGGGATCACAGACCTGGAGCCTGTGAGTACAGAGACCATACTGTACTGGCATTTTTAGAAGACTCGGTGTAGGGTTGGGGACTCTCAGCAAGAACGTCAAGTATGTGGTCCCTAAGCTCCTGCAGCTTTGGCTTTGAAGAGGACAGCCATTGAACATGTGGCTTGTACAACCCTGACAGGTGTGGTCCAGCTCCTGCTTGGGCAGGGTCATGTCTGTGGGCTTATTTCCTCTGCTTGGTAACACTATACTCATGTTGGTGCACAGAAGGTCATGGGCAGACAGACCAGAGGTGCTCTTGCTCCAGAGTATATGAACTGTGTGAACTCAGAGGTAGTTCATATGTGTATACATGTGTGCTGGTGTACATACATGCAGAGGCCAGAGGAGGAACCCAGTATCCCTGGGCTAGTGAACCTGAGCTAGGATAGCAGGTAACAAGACTCAGTGATCCTCTTAGCTCTGCCTCACCTGCTCCATGCTGGGGTCACACGTGTGCATGAACATATCTGGCCTTTATGTGGGTGCTGAGGATCTGAACTGAGGTCCTCTGAGCCAGTGTGCCATCTTCTCAACCCTTCAGGGTAGTGCTTTTACTACAGTGTTGTCATGAGTAGATGGACCGAGAGGGCCATAGCCAATAGGTGAGAAAGGATCCACCTGTTTGTAGACACGAAACAGCATTTTCCTCATCTTTAGTATCCTACCAGAATTCACAAAATGACCCTCAATTGTGTCTGACATCTCCTAACTAGGAAAAAGTATGTGTGACGGATTCTGTGTTTTAAGATTTCTTTTGACCATTCTGGGAATTGAACCCAGGGCCTTATGCATGCAGGCCAGAACTCATCACTGAGCTATATTTTCAGCCCTAGATTCTGTGATTTAGTATTACTTTTATTTTGGAAACTAGTTACTGTTGGTCTCGGTAAAGGGACTAAAGAAAATCTATTGCCTGGAACATCAGCACAGATATGGACTTCTGAGATGTTGTCTTTTTGTCCAGTACAGTAAACACAAGTCACCCTTCCTCCCTCAGAGATCTGCATCTCCCCCCCCCACACCGTCCCTGAGCTCTAAGGGGTGTTTTGGATAGATATTTGCTATGATAAGCAGATGTCCAACAGTTGGGATTCAAACCGAAACCAGAAAGGCAGGAAGAAGGACCAGCACAAAGTGTGGTGTTGCAGACCCGTTAAGTTAATCTCCTCAGTTCCCCTTCCAGATATTCCAGCTTAGACTCACAGACCAGACACAGGAGGCCTTAATTGTTTCTTGGTGTCCCTGTCCCTGCCCCTCCGGCTGTGCTCAGCAGCCTGTATGTTCCTGGCTCAGCTGTCTCCAGGCATTGTCACTGTCTGGCCCATCTAGATTGGCTTAGACCACCTCACAGGGAATGGTGCCTCCTTGGATTGGAGCGGATGTCAATTGCCCACATACCAGGATAAGTCTCTTTTCTTGAGGACCTGCCAGGCTAAGCCCAGAAACTCCTTTTTCACAGGAAATGGGTAAATATTTATTCATTGCCTTTGAATTTGCATGTGAACTAACTGAATAGATAGTTCAGTCAGTAAAATGCTTGACTTGCATAAATACCTGAATTTGATCCCTTAAATCCACTTTGTAAAAGCTGGGCATGAGTGTGTGTGTTTATAACTCTATTGCTAGGGAGGCAGAAACACGTGTATTTGTGGGGAGAATCCATGGAAGGAGAGTGTGAAAAGCAGGGTCTAAAGAGTTGGCTAGGGCTGCTTTCAGTCAGACCAGACCTAACAGGTACATTGATGTCACCTAGAGAGCACAGTCATGGGATGCCATGACAGGCAGAGGTCTGAGGCTCTGGAGGGCAAAGCCAAAATGGAGTAGCTAGTCAGGCCATCTTCCAGGAATATCTGGGACTGAAGCTTGGTCTGCCTGAGCTCTGGTCTGAACAGAATGGAGGCAGGGTCATGTCCAAGTCTCTCAAGATGAAATTGAACAAGAGAAGATGAGGAGGCCATGGTTTGGAAACATGATAGATTTATATCATGCCTCCCACTTGGGTGACCTTGGGAGAGTCTTCACACTTGTGTTCTCTCTGGGAGTATGTGGGGATGAAGGGAAGTGATGTGTGATACTCAGGTGGGAGTGTCCTTTGGGGGCAGTCTGTATGCAATGCTCCTGAACTGCAAAGAGCCACCTCTGCAGGCTCCCAAACTGTCATCACACACAGTGCTTCGGCCTGTCTGAACGTCGTCTTCTCCCAGAAGGTCAATGCGACCTCCTAGTCTGGGACGGGTTTGGCCCTGGTCTGCTTGGTCTTATCATGGCTTCTCATGTCATACTTTCCAAAACACATCACTCATCTCCTTCATCCTGGGCTGAACGGATGCTGGCCTTCAAGGCTGCCTGCAGAGGTGGACAGTTCTGCCCACTCCTCCAGCTCCTTGACAAAGAGCCCTATCAGTATTAGCATAGCATAGTGCTCAGCTGAACACTTGATTTCCCAGGGCCCTTGGAAGCCAAGGTGGCTATGAGGCTTCTGGCCAGTGTGCCATCAACAGAAGCCCATCGGGTGGGGATTCGGGAAAAGTGGTTTTTTTCTGGTACGGAGGCTTTGTTTCCTGTATCCTTTCCTGGTATTCCTCCCCTGGTCAGGAGTAGGATGCATTCTCCTCCCTCTAAATGTTAGAGGAGCTTTGGTATGGGAAATAATTGAGGACAGACCTGGGAAGTCAGGCCATCAGGGTTGAATTCTCCGTCCTTGTAACCTGGCCTGGTTCCCCATAGGGAGTGCTTCCTTCACTTCACCCTGTCGTGACACTAAAGATTTAATGTCTTTACTCCGCATTTCATTGTGGAGTGTGCACGCTCTGTCCTTGTTTCATGCGGATTTCCTTAGAATCATGGCCTCTCTTGTGTTCCATGAACTCACTCACACAGACTTGTGCCTCTAGTAATGGGAAGAAATCACCACTCTTGGGGGCCTGCCCCATCTAGAAGCTTCATGAAGCTAAAGAGGCTCGTGAAACTTGAGCCTCGGAGTAGACCTCAAACCACAGTGAACAGAGTGTCTCTCGAACCATCTGGATCTGGTCTTGTGGGTTGACAGAAACAGAATAAGGGTTATTGGTGAGACTGATGCTCCAAGGAAATGGGCAAGCTCTCCCAGGAGGGTGTGTCTCCAGACCCCAATGCTAAAGTCCACCACCTCTGTTGCTCTGTTAACATAGGATCCCAAACTGCCATAGAGTCCTCCAGCCCTTCCAGTCCTCATTTTCCCTGCCTTTAGCTTCTTTCATGAAGCCTGATCTCCTTTCTGCAAATGGCTGTATGTAGCAGGCTTTCTTGGACCACCAACCAGTTCCCAAATCAGACTTCTTACCAGTTGTGAATGCTCGGCCTTAGCTTATGCTTGTCCCCTCCGCTGGCTCTTATAACTTAGTTTTACCCGGTTCTCTTCACCTATGTTTTGCCTCAGTGCTTTTACCTTTCTTTCCTCCTGTGTGTCCTACTTTTCCTGCTTCCTTTTCTTGCTGGCCTTGGGCACCTTCCTCTCTTCTTCACTCATTCTTTTCTCTCCTTTCTCTTCTCCTGCTTGTCCTCTCTGCCCACCAGCCCTGCCTATCCCTTTGCTGCCTAGCTATTGGCCATTCAGCTTTTTATTGGACCAATCAGATGCCTTAGGCAGGCAAAGTGAAGCAGCAACACATCTTTACATCATTAAACAGAAGAATGCAGCAGAAGCAAATGTAACACATTTTTAAATCGTTAATGTTCCACAACGGGAACCAACACACAAAATCTCAAGATGAGTTGTTGTGAGTTGTAAGATCATTTTTTTAACCAGGTATATAATGCAGGGAAGTGGTGCATGGAGGCTGCATTGGACACGTCTGGACTGTGCTGTGTATGTTGGACAAGGGTCTTGAAGTTTTTGCTTTCGTGCCTGAACAACAGGTTACAGAAAGCCCATTGGGCATGGTTCTGATAGGATACAGGCTTGTAGCTCCCTTACACCAAACCCAAATTCACACTCTCAAAAATCCATTATGGTAAAACACTTCCTTTCTTCCTTTTTTTCCTTCCCCTCTGTCTCTCTCTTCCTTCTTTCCTTCCTTCCGCCCTCTCTCCCTTCCCCCTCCTCTCTTTTCTTTTTTTTTGAGGGTATCTCTGTGTAGCCCTGACTGCCCTGGAACTCACTCTGTAGATCACTTGGCCTCAAACTCTCAGAGATCCACCTGCCTCTGAGTGCTGAGATCAAAGGTATACACCACCATACCCAGTCAGAACACTTTCTTAATGTATCCCAAATGTCAGTAACTTACAAAGTACACAGATACTAGCTGAAAACAACAGATTCCTGGGATTTAATGCTCTATTATCTGCCCTTTATAACGGTACTGTGTCCTATTAGGAGGAGTTAGACTGGATGGTGGTTTTCAGTCCTTTGCTGTCAGAAAAACCTTCTTTGAACACTGACATGTACAGAGTTTGTATGTCCTGGGAGAAATCAACTCTTAAAAACTCATGTATGTATGCCAAGGTTTTTCTAGCCAGGGCTGAAACTCAGTGGTAGAGCATTTATCTAGTAAGACCCTGGGTTCAAACCCCAGCACCACTAGTAAGTCAAATTTTCCTTACTTAGAATTGGGCTTATAGAGCTCTGTGGAGTGGCTCATACCTGTAACCCCAGATCTGCTTGGGAGGCTGACACAGGAAGATGCTAAGTTGGAAGCCAGCCTGGGTTATACAGTTATATAGCTCTTTCTACAGAGTGGGTTCCTATTTCAAAAGTCTAGCAACAATAGAACAACAAAATAATAAAGCTGAAATAAACCAAAAGTAACAAAAATAGGGTTGAAAACACCATCTTGGTCTGGGCATGGGGGCCCATATCTTTTTGTCTTAATTAATTTTTAATTTATTTCACACACCGATCAGTTTCCTCTTCCTCTTTTCTTCCTGTTTCCTCCCTCTACCTCCCTTCTATCTACCCCCACCCACTCAGAAAGGGGCAGGCCTCCTATGGGAGTCAACAAAGCCTGACATATCAAGTTCAGGTAGGACCCCAGCTCCTCTCCTTGTATCAAGACTGGGTGAAGCAACACAGCATGGGGAATGGATTCTCAAAAGCCAGCTCAAGTGAGTGATACATATCTTTATCCCAGCACTCAGGAGGCAGAGGCAAATGGATATCTGAGAGTTCAAAGCCAGCCTGGTCTACATAGGGAGTTCTAGGACAGCCAGGGCTACATAGTGAGACCCTATCCACTTTCCTGTACATACATGTCTGTCCTGAAGGAGCATTCAGAAAGATCAAGATCAGTGGTTAAGCAGTTAAGAGCACTGGCTGCTCCTCCAGAGGATCCGGGTTTAGCTCCCAGCACCCACAAGGGTTTCACAGCCATCTGAGACTCCAGGTCCACATAGCTGGTCAGAAGCTGTTCAGTAATGAAGTGGAATGAAGGATTAGTTCCCACTGTTTTTTCCTTAGGTGACCCTGTATCTTTAACTTTGTTAAATGTGACTTTTTCCTTGGAGGTACAGAATTGAAGTATATAGCTATGAATTTAAAAAGGAGCTGTGGTGGCCCACACTTTCAATCCCAGTACTCAGGAAGCAAGGGCAGGTGGATCTCTATGAGCTTGAGGCTAGGCTGGTCCACTACAAAGTAAGTTCCAGGACAGTCAGGACTATACAGAGAACCCCTGAAACAAAACAAGAAAGAAAACAAAACAAGAAAGAAAACAAAAAACAAAACAAAAGCCTCTGTGTGTGTGTGTGTGTGTGTGTGTGTGTGTGTGTGTGTAAGTGCATGTGTGTATATGTATGTGTGTGTATATACTTGTATATTCCCCCTACACACGTTAACTTTGAAGTTTCTCATGTACCAGGATCTGCAAAATCTGCCTTATTTGAAAGCTAGGGGAAGGAGTTGTAAAAAATGTAAAGGAGTTCTTTACATTAGACTTGAAGATAGAATCCCTCATCCCTTCAGAGGAACAAACCTATAGCCATTAAAAAGAGAAAGGAGGAAACCAGGCAGGAACTGAGCCAGAGTACAAGGGAGGCATCAATACTCATAGATGCTTCTTTTGCATTTGGAAAGAGAAAGCCAAGGGATAATTTGGGAATGTAGAAAGGGACAAGGCATTAATGATGTTGGATTGTACCTGCTAGGAAAGGAGAGCAAATTAAAAACACACTATGGGGGTGGGGTGGGGGTGGGGATGGGCTGGGCCAGGGATGGCGATGGGAGCAGGATGCTGGAGCTCAGTTGGTGGAGTACCAGTCTGTACAAAGCCCTGGGGCTGAGTCCTAGCACTATAGTGGTGCATGCCTGTAATTCTAGTACTTGGGAGGCAGAAGTATCGTAAGTTCAAGGCCATTCTCAGCCACATAGCAGATTGGAGGCCAGTCTGAGATATTAAGATCCAATCTCAACCCCCTCACCCTCCCAAAAAAACCCAGAAAAATCCTCATCATCAGCTACCATTTCATATATTACTAGCGTCCAAAAGTAAGAAAAGTTAACTGTAGCAAAAGAGTGGATACAGATGTGGGGTACCTAGAGAATGGTTTAACTGATGGCGGGAATGTAAGTTGGTCCAACGCTGTACTTTTGGGGATACTGTCTGTGTAGCCTACACAACTCCATAGTTGCGTACCAGCCTGTGTTTGTAACAGGGGAGACGGGAGAATGCTTATCTAAGGGTCATTTGCAGTAACTCACAAACAAGGCAATACTGAAATAGCTCCACTAACCACTAGAGTCCATTGAAAAACTAAATTGTACAGTGAAATATTACACAGCAGTAGTGGTGAGGGCCTCATAGAGGCAACGTTATATAAGGGTAAACCTGAGGGCTTTGTATGTGAAGACATGAGCAGCACAAGTGTATCCATGCAGACTGTAGGAATAGAAAACCCAATGGCAGGCTGCATAGGTGAAACTAAACATTAAGTCATTAGAGATACCTGCCTGGGAGGTGGATCAGCACAAGCCTAATGGCTTGAATTCCATCCCCAGGGACCACATAAAAAGCCAGATGTAATGTTGTCCATCCAAAATCCTAGCATTCCTACTGTGAGGTGGAAGGCAGAGTATAAGAGTAAACAAACAAGCAAAACAACCAACGACAGTGCCTTGAGTCTCATGTGACCCCCCTACGGATCTCCCTGTGACTATGTGTTCAATTTATAGAAAATTTAATCAGGACCAGAGAGATGGATCAATGGTTAGAATGTGTACTGCTCTTTCAGAGTTTGGTTCCTGAACTCACAAGGTGGCTCACAGGCACCTATGATTCCAGTTCTAGGGGATCATGTGCTTTCCAGAGGATCAAGCATGCATGTGGTATACATACATACATATAAGCAAAACACACATAGAAAAAGACCTTTTAAAAAAATGCACCTGATCGTTTGTACACGCAAAACATGTAGAGTTAGAGAATCCAAATTAGGAAGAGAAAAAAGATGCTAGTAATCTTAATTCTCTCACCATCCCTCCCTCACATCTGAGTGGGTTTCCTTGCAGCTTTTCTATAGATCAATGAACAAGAAAGCACGGCAGTTCTTGGAAGCGGGGAGAATCTGGTGTTTCAGGTCAGTTTTGCCATGTGGTGAATTTGAGGCCAGCCCGGTCTAGTGAGACATATCTCAAACAAACAAGCAAATAAATAAGTGAACACAATTCTATAAAGAGCTAAAGATGTGCGTGCCCTGGCTTCCCTCCTGAAGTGCATTCCCACTGTTATTACCATTTCATGTACTCTGTGTATATAGCACCTTAAATGCATAGCAACCAGCCTTGGGAACTAGCAGGAATAATGTAGAAAATGTTAATTATTATTTTTTTCTGGAAAGTTTTGGCAAAAATCTGATACTCAGGGTTATTAATTCCTTTTTTCCCTCTTCTTGCTTGATTCTAGGAGAAGTTTCTCAGAAACTTGGTACTTGTGTGTGTTCAATGTTGGGTGGTGGATAAGATCTCTTGTAAGTAGTACTGTTATTACACACACACACACACACACACACACACACACACACACACATTAGCCAGACAGTGGTGGCACATGCCTTTACTTCCAGTACTTGGGAGACAGGTAGGCAGATCTCTGAGTTTGAGGCCAGCCTGGTCTATAGCGAAAATTCCAGGACAGCCAGGTTAATATAGAAAAACTCTGTCTTGAAAAGAAAAAAGAAAGTTCTGTTATTGAAGAATTGTGTATGTGTGTGTGGGAGGGTGTCCCTGAAAATTATTCTCCTGGTCAGTTGTAGCCAGAAACATAAAAGTGTTCTCTTTTTTTTGGATTGGGACTTGCAGTCTCAAGGGCAGTAACATTGTTACTTTGAGTAAAGGCCACTGAAAACTTATCTCTTCTTAAGCTTTCAGTTTTTGCTGGAAGATCCATTGCAAACTGTATTGGGGGGGGGGGGCGCGCAGAGACAAAAAAAAAACCCAACAACAAAACAAAACTGTAGCAGCTGGGTCATTCTGACCTGGAGTCGCCTGGAAAGCTTCTAATTGTAGCAGCTGGCAGTGATGAGTCAGCTCCGTCCGCCAGCCTCTTCAGTGGTGAGTCTTGATAATCAGACTCATTGTTTCAAAGCCAGGTATACTTGCCCAAGCCTGTCTGGATCTGCAGCAGGAGGGAGTCAGTCCCTCCTCTAAGCAGTGAGCTGTGTTCATGCTCACCTGTGTCCTGGCAGTGATACTGGAGACCTGGGGGGCATGGGTGTGGCTTATTCATTTCATGATGCACAGTTTCCTTGTAGGCTCCCTTTGCTGGGCATCTGTGTCATACCAGGGTTCGTCAAAGGTTCCTTAGGGTTTTGCTACCTTTTAGAACTTTTCAACTAATGACCTTCTAAGAGTATTTTAGGCCTCATTTTGCCTAAAATTTTGTCACTCATGCTCATTATATAACAGGTGTGCCTCAGAGTTTGAGTGAGTGAGAAATGAATTCAAACACCAGAGGAAGAAAAAGGCTGTAAAGAGAGAGACTGGCTAAAATGGACCCAAAGAATGGGTCATGCCAGTTCTGAGGGGTCATAACCCCCAATGATTCACCCCTCCCACATTCAGTTTTTTAAGTTCTAGGTTTAAAAGAAATGATAGATTCAATAAGTAAATAGGCAAATAACACAGGACAGCTGAAGAAGTATGTTTATAGCCATCACAGAGATTTATAGCCTTCATTTTTAAACAAATGACCAGGGGCTGGAGAGATGGCTCAGTGGCAAAGAACAATAGCTTCTCCTGCAGAAGACCCAGGTTTGATTCCTGGCACCTGTACGGTGGCTCTCAACTATCTGTAACCAGTTGCAGGGGATCCCACCCCCTTCTTCTGGCCTCCATGGGCACCAGGCACACAAACGTAATAGTACATGCAGGCAAAACACTCATACACATAAAATAAATAAACCTTTTACAAAAGAGCAAATACTGACGGCAGCCTCTGCTAAGTACGTCATTCTTCTTAATCCACATAGAGCCCCCAAGGAAGCATCATTAACTCCATGTACTGCCAAGGAAGCTGCAGGTCAGAGAGGCTCAGGGGCTGCCATGGGTCACAAGATAACAGTGGGTGAGGAGGCTGGGATTGGAACCCAAGCGCAGATGTTCCAAAGCCTCTCTGGAGATTCTACTTTCCTGTAAACTGATACCGGGGATGGGTTTTCGCTGTGAGGTCTGAACTTTATTTTGTACTCAGTGGAGGAAAGAGACCAAATGACAGGGAGTGTCAGAACTTTCTTCTCGAGAACCAAACTTCAAGTGTTAATCCTACTGCAAGAAGAGATTCAGAGTTGAGAACCAAGCAGACACGAGTTTAGGAATGTCCATCCCCGCTCTTCACATAGACACAGAAATCAGGAGACCCCCCTCCCACTTTTGAAGGTCTCCTGTCTTTCAGGCTGGCTTTGAACTTACTATGTTGAATCAAAGTTGATTTGAATTTCTCATTCTCTTGCCTTTACCTGTAGAGTGCTGGGATTATAGGCACATAACCACACTTGGTTTATCCTGTGCTGAGGCTTCCACCCAAGGCTTTATGCATGTCAAGCATGCATGCTACTTATGTATCTTGTATTCAAGAACACAGATATACTTTCTTACTCCAAGTGAGGGGTAAAAGGACTACAGTCATTTGTGCTATAATGCAATGTGTGTGTCCTTAAAAAAATCATTGTACCATGTGAGACTGTAATAAAATCCTACATTTATTAGGATGAGGTTAAAGACACAGCACTTGAACATTTCTAATAAAATTCTAATAAAAAGGTATCATGTCATACGCATGTGCAAATGATTAAGAAATACATGTATATATCTCCTACAATAAATACAAAATGATAACCTTTAAGGCATAGATAGATGTGATAAAGTTGTGTGCATTCAGGTGGACATTAAAAGTAGCCTGTGTCACTGTGGAAAATTCTAACACTCCTCGTGCAGGGCAGGTCTCATAATGAAATGCTGGCTGGAGTAGCTGGTGGGTGTTGAAGTGTGTAGATGTGTGCATGGTTTTTGTGTGTTCTTATGTAGCTTAGTCCAGCTAGGTGCCATTTAGGCCCCACTTGCCTTAGTGTATCCTGAAGAGCTCATAAGCATGCACACATGCAACTCAAGAGGTTTTCCATTTACTCCTCACACATCAATGTGGTCAGCCATACAAATCCTAAGTTCCAAAGCAAGCGTGGCGGCAGGCCTGACTGTATGGGGAAACTGAATAAGACCTAAAGCTCTTGCTGATCTCTGTTTGGGAAGTGAGTGGCTTTGTCCCCTGTCTCTTCCATGTGCTACCTTGTCTACACTGGGTCCTTCCACGGGGACCCAGATGAGCTCTCTCACCTCCCCAGGGCCCCTGTGAGAATATGACAGACCTTCAGGTAAGGATTGATTAGGAGGCAGACTCTGACCCCTGATCTCCCCGAAGATAGAAACTGCACACTTCATTCTTAACAATTCTTGCTGAATCCTAGGCTCTTCTGATTGCCCAGATTCACTTCTTTGATGTCTGGGGGCTGCTTTTATGTTTCATCCCCTCCTTGAATGCAGGGCAACCCTTAGATTTTCCAGTGTTTAGCAATGAGAGCAATTGACAGGTGTTGCTTTGGGGGCCCAGGACAGATTCTGCTGATATTCTGGAGACCTTTGGAGACAGGTTTGTTCCCAGGGATTGACTGGATTGGCAGGATAATGACCCGCCTTACTGAGCATTTTGGGAGTGATGTTGGTTCCTTGGAGTTCAGCATGTGGCCTTTGGAGTGGATTCCCATTCTCAGCCTTGCTGCTCTTCACCCACTGAAACTAAGTGTTCACTTCCTGGCTTCCTGAAGTTCATTAAGCCTGAACTTCTCTCACTGTCTGTCAGCTTCCTTTAAAATTTGCGGCTCAAAATAACTCCCCCATTTAAAGCGTAAAAACAAATAGACATGATCACCCCCTCCCATCCCCAAGCACATGCAGTCCATGCCTCTATGAGGCCTATATTGCTGCCCAATAAGACCCTGTCTCAAAAGAACTTACTGCAATTTACCAGTGTGTGTGTGTGTGTGTGTGTGTGTGTGTGTGTGTGAGATGGAGGTGTGTGTACACATGCTACCATATGAAAAGCCAGCAGGTAATTTGTAGGAGTTGATTCTCTCGTACTATGTGGGTCCTAGGGATTGAATTTAGGTCATCTGGCCTGGCATTGTCCCCTAACCCTAACCCATAGGCACCAAAACTAGATTTTTTTTTTTTAATGATGATCTCAGGAGGAGGTCAGGTACAATGGCTGTGGAGGTAGAAATTCATTGTCATTATAAGTTTCTGTTTGTTAATCTCTTTCACTTGGCTGCATTTCTAGAGAAAAGGATATTTCTCTGCTTTTTGATTCTGCACCCAACCTATAGGATGATAGTTGATCGAATTATATAAATAAAAAGCAAATAATGCATTCATGGATATAAATATATTGAATGAATTATTGGTACTTTTATCCCAAATATTCTGGAATTTACAAACTCAAGGGAAGGGGCTGAGCAGTCTAGCTAGATGGAGAAATGAAGGCCTTAGGTTTTCATAATCCCCCATGAAAGGTTACAGCAGTTCCCTGTACACTATTTATTTTGTCTTCCTACCTTCCTGTCTATGCCCAATAAATTGACAGACTTTTCATCGTTTGCCTGAGTGTGGGTACTTGAAGTGTTCATGGTTTGTGCTGTTTTGTTGTAGCTCTGGGCTCTTTGCCCCTTCTTTTCCCTCCCTTTCTTTCTCCCTCTTAACAAAAGGAAGTCATTGCAAATAAGTTCTTCCAAATACCCTTTGTTGTGGGAGGTTGTAGCTTTTGGGCCAAGCACTTGCATATATATGTAGGGAGAGAGTTCAAGACAGAGTTTCTCTGTATAACAGCCCTGGCCATTCTAAAACTCTCTTTGTAGATCAGGCTGGCCTTGAACTCACAAAGATCCACCTACCTCTATCTCCTTGAGTGCTAGGATTAAAGATGTATGCCACCACTGACTGGTGCACAGATGTATTTTTTTTATTCCCCCAGAAATTGTGATTGGCATGGAATCTGTTCTCTTTACAGATCCCTCCATGCTAGACGAGACAGCCAAGTATACCTACAAATTGTTCTGAGCGATCAGTATAAATGGCACAGCCTAAGCAGGGAGCAGTAGGGCTGTGAAGGAAGAAGTGTGAGGAGGATTCTGCTCAGGGCTGGAAGGAGGTCTGCCACACTTGAGCTGGGTATTGAAGAATGAATAGGAGTTTGTGTTAATAATAGAGAAAAGAAGAAGGACTTTACAGCACAGGGGAGTGTATGATAGGGTGTGTGTGTGTGTGTGTGTGTGTGTGTGTGTGTGTGTGTGTGTCTACCTCTCATCTTCAGGCAGCATCTGATGGGTTCTGGGAGGTGGTAGCTCCTTATGGGCACCAGGGAAGCTTCTCATCCTAATGTGATCTGGAAAGTGCTCAGAAACATGTTTTGTGAAGCCCAAGGCATATTTACTTGTTGATGGTGGTTATCATCATCTCTGGAGCACTCTGTTGAATAAACAGACACTTCCCTGCCTCTTGAAGGTCATCACTTCCAGTCTTTGTGGTCAGGAAGGAAAAATAAAAGCTGATGTGGTAGCAGCTGGTGTGATGGCTGTGCCCATGACCTTAGTATTCTGTTTATGTGGACAGGATTTTTTCCAGGGCAGAGCAGCAAGTGACACAGAGTAGGGAGAGACTGAGACTTCAATCACGAGAACAAGCCAGGCATACCCCCAGGTGACTCGCTCAAGATTGAACATAATGGGGAGGGAGAAGCTCTCTTTGCCTTGCCATGACCCTCCCCCAACCATGCCTGTCACATGTCTGTTTTGAGAGTGGGGGAAAGCCATGAGTAGCCCAAAGCCCCCACCATTCAGACCCAAGGAAGACAAAGCCTACCTTGCTAAATTTCTCCTTAGACCAACTTAAAAAGTTTACACATTAGAGCAAAAATGAGAAACACTTGAGGCAGCTTCTGTGCATTTTCCATCAGCCCCTTTATAAATTCTGAATATTCACATATTGGGCTCTTACCGATGATGATTGCTGTGATCCTGGTGTGCCCGATGTTTTAATGTATCAGGAACTGATGCAAGCATTCTGCATAATAACTTGTCTCTATGTCTTACTCTTAAAGAAGGATTCCTCTTTATTTCTCAGATTTGGGAAACTGAGGCATATAACAGTTGACTTGCTTAAGGTTGAACATCTAATAAATAAGGATAAAAACCCAGTTCTGGATCTGGAGCATATGGGGCAAACTGCTGTTTAACTGTGTCTATGTTACAATTGATGGAGTACAGTGCTTAAACACGTATGTAATAATTTAAAGCATACAATATATAGCTATGGAGATTTATGTTATATGTATGTCTGTGAACCATGCGAGTGCAGATGTGCACAGAGGTCAGAAGAGGGCATTGGATTCCCTGGAACTGGAGTTAAAGGGTGTTGAAAGCTACCATATGGGTCCTGAGAACTGAACCTGGGTCCTCTGTGAGAGCAGCAAGTGCTCCTAACCACAGAGCCATCTCTCCAGTCCCATAGTGACATCTCTCCAGTCCCATAGTGACAGTGCTAAATCTTTTTGTTTCCCTCCCTCCTTTCCTTCCTTATATCCTTCTACGGGGAATGAACTCATGGCCTCTAGGTGAGCTCTCCATTACTCATCCATATCCTCAGCAGGCAAATCATTCTCTTGCTGAATGCTACAGCCTAAGAAGGTCTATGCTAGTTGCCATGGCTTCATGCATAGCTTTAACTGTATGTGGTTGTTGTGGGTTACCTAATAGAGTCCTCCTTCTTGGATGTTTCTTTAGCCCTCTGCTTCCCACTGTTACCAACAGCGCTCTGGCAGAAAGGCCACGGCTGCATTATATGTGGTGGTCCTTCATCCGCCTCTGAAGCCCCAAGAAGCTGCTTCAGGGTTCCTGAACCTTGTCAAGCACGACCACCAGGGGGCGCTGCTCCATAACCACTAGGAAGTGTATAAGTAGGTGGTCTGGATGCCTCCTTTCCTGGGAGCCATTGCTCAGGCAGGGGTGGAGATGACGGGGATATGAGGGTGGGGGTGTCTTAATTCCACGCTATGGTGCCTGGTACTTTTGGAATGGCACTCAGAAACATTTAGGAACTGCCTTTGCTGACTTGAACAGTAGGAATAATTCTATTCTTTAGCCTTCGTTACATAGGTAAATGGTATTGAAAACCCCCAAATTGTATTCTAGTAGGTTATCACTGTAGGAAAATAAAGACTAAAGTTACCTACCACAAATGAGCTGTCTCTCACATCCCTTTTCTTCCTTTTTAGTTAGGATTTGGCCTAGAGTTCTGGATTCATAAAAGAAATATATAGAATGTATAGAAGGCTCTGGATACCAGCTGGGGTTTTCTTAAAGATTTGTATTATAGTAAAAACAAATGATACAAATGAGTTAAAATCTGCCTTTAGGGTGAGGGAGATGCCTTGATGAGAGAAAGCACTGACAATGCAAGCCTGGTGACCTGGGTTCAGAAGCCTAGAACTCACATACAAGGCAAATGTGATTTGTTCTGAGACCTCCATACATATGTGCTCCGTGTATACATACAGACATGCCTGCACAAAAACAAGTAACTAAAAATAGAATCTATGCCTCTTGTGATTCTCAAGGGAGTTTCAGGTGCAGGGTGTACCCCGTGTTTATGAGATGATGGTGACTTTGAGGAGCACTGGTTACTTCTGCTTCACACCAGTGCTGCAGACACTGTCCTGTCTACTCTGTGCCCTGCACAGTGAAGCTTGAGGCACCACCCCTTTCTCTCCTCAAAAGCGTGCTTGGTTTTGTGCTTCCAAGTACAGAAGCTTCTACATTGTTGAAAAAGGACCAGTTGGACTGTCTGTGGTTAGACGGATGAGTTGTTATGTACCTACAGGGAGAGCACTGTGACCCACAGGCGCTTCAGTTCTGAGAACACTGACCCAGCAGAAAAGAGGCCAATGGGGCTCCTCACTGCCAATTCCCTTTTCTTTTCTGAGGGGAGTGGTTGGGGCTGGCCGTGGTGTGGCTGCAGATACCATTCGGTGTCAGGGTTCCTGAGCTACAGTGTCAGGACGACCCTGCCCATGGGGGCTTTTTTCTGTACATCAGGGTGGAACAGAGTGGCCCTATCTGTCCTGGTCTCCAAGGCAGATCAAAGGCAAGGGCTGAGGGAGGGGTAGCCATGGGAATTTGCAGCCTGCTCTTTGCTGATTGGTTTAGGGGCTTCCTGAAGTGACCGGCTTTCTGTAAGGTATGGTGGATTTGACTTTGGGCTTGAAGAGGCCTGTGCTGGCTTTTACTTATTTATGGCAGTATTGGCTAGGGTAAGCAGGTTAGCTGCTGGCTATTAGTGTTTTGTGAGATCCATAACCAGAGGGAAGCTCACTTAATTATGTCTTTGGTGCAGTTTGCTGTCGTATCTAAGGAGGAGGTAAATGGTTTGTTTTGCATAAGGTGGATGCAAAAGCTAAGGTTGTGGTTATGACAAAGGGCGGACTAAGGAAACTTCACTTTTTTTTGGCGCCTGCCCTGCTGGCCTTGAGGGGGCGGGTCCAGTGACAGCCTCTCTCTCTTTGTGTTCTCATTCAGCACTGCTATGGCCAGAATGAAGAGCTGCCCTCTTTGTCATTCTTTGTGAGAACACTCTGAGGTGTCCAAAAAAAAACCCACCCTGACCTTCTGAGAACAGATGTCTGCAAAGGGTACAGCCAATCAGTGAAGTTTGCTGGCAGGCTGGGGCAGGCCCAGGGGAGGAGAGAGGGCTTGGTAGCTTGGTCACCAGCCACCTTCTCAACCTCCACTTCCTTCATAGCACCTGTGGCATTCATAGTTCCTGTAAGACAGGGAATCTCCATTCGAATGACCCTGTTTCCTGCCAGCAGGGCGGCCAAAGCATTTATGGGATGCAATTCTGCATTTTAGTGCCTTTATTGCCATATCATATATTCAGGGCTTGCTACTGTTATAATGTTGGAACCACCAAGCCTGCTGGGAATGCCTGAGAGGGATGAGCAGGTCATATTCGGCAGGCTTGCTTTGTTCTGTCCTGTTCTAAACTTTGGTCTCAAGTCACGGAGATGGCTCTTGAGACTGAGCATGAGTTTGATCCACCAGACCCACTTGATGGGAGGAGAGAAGTAACTCTTGCATTCCATAAACAGTCATGTGAGTATGTGCTCACAAGCGTGTGTGTGCACATATACACAAACTCTGGGCTCGCTGGACACAAACCATCCTCTTTTTGTGTGTGGTCTGGAGATCGTCCAGATCGTTAGAATTTTTTGAAAAGTTAGAAGATGGAGTAGGAGTTAGTGGTGGCTGGACTGTAGGGTGCTGCCCTGAGACACTGTCACTCTCATCTATGGTCTCGATAGAGATTCTGGGGCATGTGTCTCCAGAAAGAGCTAGACCTCAGCAAAAGGCCCGAGGAGTGTTTAGGCTGCATTCAGAACAGACAAGGAAGGTGAAGGTTGAGAAGAGAGGCCGGCGGGACCATGCACAGGGCCTGATCTGGGAGCCTGGCCTTCTTCTCAAGGAGTATGGGAGATTGGACCCTGGTGAGGATTCTGGGGACGAGTTCCCCTGAGGGGAGCTTTGTAGGCCTGGGCAAGCACTTGGAGGCCTGGGAAGGCCTGCTTTGTTGGTGTCACTCATGGAGGCCATGTGCTGCTTCTGGAGTTTTCTCCATTGCTGAGACCACTGCTGTACTTCTCATTGTTTTCAGAGATGGAAGCCAGCTGGGCCCCTCCACGGCCTTCCAAGGGCAAAGTCATCACATCCCCCACACTCTTTCCTGTCTCTCTATGCTGCCTCACCAGGCTTCCCTAAAACCCTCTGTGGCTCCCCAGGGCTTGTGCGGAGGGTTGGAACTGTGCCAGGAGGCCTCGTGAGGTTAAGCTGAGATAGAATTTTCTGCTCCTCTTTCCCTTTCTCCTGAAGGTGGCTTCTGCCCACCCTTTCCCAAGGCAGCTCACACCATCAATGACTACTTGTACTGACTGCATAACTGAGGGGTATTTCAGGGCAGGATTGCAGCTAGGAGCCTGGGGTGGACTGGGTGATAGAGAGAGGAACTTTCTCCAGAGGAGACTATTTCAACCTTGGAGGGAGATGGGGAGAGAAGTGAGAAGTGAGGGCGTGGGAACAGCGGTTAGCTTCGTGGCATTCTGCAGCTGCTCTTTGAGGAGCTGGTAGACATGGACTGACTCTCTGTGGCTTTTGGGAGAATAACTCCTGGCCTGTGTGGAGATGCAGGCAGTTTCCTGGGGGCAGAGGAGAAGAAGCAACAGTAACTTGTGGCCAAAGCCTTAGCTGAAGGAAGGCCATTTAGAAATGGTGGCTGAACAGGCTGTGCTCCAGAGGGAAAAATGGAGGGTATGTAGCTTGCTCCCCAATCTTCATAGGAAATTCCTCTCAGTTGTAAGAACAAAGAACAGTGAGGTCTTCTGTAAATACCTGATGGAGAAAAGTCAGCTGAAAGACATTTTAGATTGTAATGGGTGGGGGGCATCTTGGGGACCTAAATTATAACTCCAGCTGTGCTCATCCAATGTGGGTTGCATCTGAACACTGTGAGACAGGTCCCACCCCCATCCTCCATACATCACTGTCAACTCCCCTCTGAGTGGCTGCTGTCTATAGTCTTCAATAGCCCAGCACCATAGGACATACAGAGAACAAATATAAATATAGATTCATATGCATATCTAAAACATATTTACTGGCTATAAATTTAATACATGCACTAAGGTGTCATTATATAATATTTGTATTATAAAACATAAATTTAATACTGTAAAAAGGTGAGGAGGTAAAGTGCTTGCTGTGTAAGCGTGAAAGACCCACTTAAAAAGCTGAGCGCTCTAGCACCCTCTGTAATCCTGGTGCTGGGGAGGCAGACAAGGGGATCTTTAGAGTTCAGTAGCCAGTGGTCTCAATGAACTTTTGAGCTTAGGATTCAGCAAGACCACTGGCTTCAAACAATAGGATGGACATGAATGGGGAAGGCACTTGACACTGAGTTCTGGCTTCTAGAGCTGTGCATACCAACGTGCACTGCACATCCAAAAAATAGTTTAAAAAATATACTGCAAAGCTATGGGCATGAATAGATGAAATGGCCAAACATAAATTTTATGTCTTTGTGTGTTCTTTGTTGCTGCGATGGGCAGGTTCTACAATAGGGTCTGGGTGGGCTCTCTCTGGAGGTCCCAGCAGTATAGATAGTGCTTATTCTCTAAGAAGCTGCATGTTTTTCTTGTCCTTCAATGTGATCAAGAGGCTACCTAGCTTTGAAGTGCGTGCATGCGTAGGCTCTTTAGGTCAGTATCCTAGCAGGTGTACCCTACCTTTTGACATTGTGATATGATGTTGTCATCTGTAGATTTTGTGCTGCAAAGCCATATCAAGTTTCAGAAAACATGGCAAAAGTTTCTCACAATGTTTTTGTGCTGGGTCACATTCATTGCTATCCCTGGTTGCACACAGCCCCATGGGCTGCGGTTTAGTTTGCTAGAAGCTGAATGAAAGGTCATAACCTTCTATAAGTTGGATGATGTCCTGTCACTACTAGAAAAAGGCACTAGAAGGAAATGGTTATGCATACATCTAGTCACAAACACGAGAGTGCCTGAGACATTTCTGTTCTCTGTTTAAACTTGTCAGTGTTTTTTTCCCCACCAGAGATGTGTAGAAGTGTGCATGCGAAGGCCAGAGAACAGTTTATAAAAGTTAGTTCTCTCCATTTGCTCTATTGATATCAAACTCAGATCATCAGGCTTGGTGGCAAATGCTGAGCCATCTCGCTGGCCCAAGGAAGATTTCTTTTTGGTGGGAATTATTCTTTATTTTAGAATAATGCCTGTGCCACAGCACTTCATTTGTTTCTAGACCATATTTTCATTCTTACTGTAGAATCTAAGATTTAGCTTTCTTATATATCCTGTAGCAATCACACATCTTTCTACACATATATCTCAAACACACACATATCCAACCCTCTATTAAATATATATGTGTCAACATGTATGCATAGATCTGGAGTCACACATCCATTAACCAGTGACACGCACACATTCAGACAGGCCTGCATGTGCCCAGACTCACACATGTACAAGGCAGGTACACTCTTTCTCTCCTTCCTTCACCTTTAAAATTGGGTGAGTCAGTGCTTCTTGTAGACTTAAGATCTGTGAAAACTAAAGCTGCTATGGTCCTCTTCTCCTTTCCCTACAGGAGCTGTTTCTTTTCTAGACTTTCAGTCATTTTGAATCTACCCTCATATTTTGGAAGAGTTTGAAAAACTTCCATAGTGGTGTAATACACAGTGGTCCAGTGTGTCACACTGGGACATCCTTCCAGGAGCCCTATGTGGTAGCCCCTGCTACCACATGACTTGCTCTCTGCTGTCATTGGCACCTATGAGCCTCTTCACTAGCTGGTGGGTTGGGTCCCCTGTTGGGAGGCTCCATGGCGGCACATTTGCTGGTGACCTCCAATCCCTGGTGGATTCTAGAGACCTGGAATTTCTAAGAATGTATTCACTCTTCTTTTCTTTGGATCTCGATCTTGATTGGACATAAAATTCTAGGTAGGAAAGTTCCCTTGAAATTTCAAGGGCAGTCCATTATTATTTTAAGTGTCCTGATATGGGATGTCTTTGTGTCTGCTGTGAAATATCATGTTTTGGCCTATGGCAAGGCATCTTAGAAGCAGGCAGAAAAATCCCCCACATAGATAAAAGGGGAAGAAGGGCAGAGTCAGAGAGAGAGATGCTGTGAGCTGCCAACAAGAGAGGAAGATGTAAAGGAACTCAGGTAAACCACAAACCACATGGCAAGACATAGATTAATAGAAATGGGTTAAGTTGTAAGAGCTAGCAAACAATATGCCTGAGCCATAGGCCAAGCAGCATGTAATTAATATGAACTTCTGTGTGTTTCTTTGGGACTTTGGGACTGCTGGTCCAGACCTCAGGGCTAGGCAGTGTTAAGCAGCTGCAGGCAGGTCCAGACCTTGGGGCTAAATAATTCAGGGAATCATAGCTATGTAAACAGCCCCAAGAATCCTTGTTGAGTCATGACACCAAATGTTAGGATCATGTGTTTGATCTGGCATGATACAATAACAAATTACCCGATAAGCTAGTGGCAGGTGTCTATGAATAGAGAGGACTCATGCCCTATGCAGGGTACGTGGTGATGGGCAGCAGGAGACACGCAGGAGCTGTTTCTACATAGAACTTTATAATAGAGAGATATGGTTATGATAACAGAGGGATGGAGGGAGAGAGAGAGAGAGAGAGAGAGAGAGAGAGAGAGAGAGAGAGAGAGAGCGCTCTCAGGAGAACAGAAGCACAAAGGAGAGCCGGAGTTGGGAATTCTTCTGACATGGGACTTGATATCAGAACTCGGGAGGCTGTGGCTTCAGGAGCTAACAGGAACTCCTAGGGAGCTCACAGATTCGTGTCAAATTTTCTCTCTTTTTCTTCCCAACCTCAAAGAGTATCTTCTAGCCTGTCAGCAGGATAAAGACACTAAAAGAAAACATCAGAGCATTTTCCTTTGGTATTGGCATCTGCCAGGACCTTTCTTGCCAAAGTCTTGGTCATCTTTCTTGAAATGGGTGGTGGTGGGGGAGGATGATTAAACATATGAATATTCTTAGTGACTTTATGAAATGTTTTATAGTAATTGTGGCCAGGTGTAATTCTTTTTTTTTTTTTCCTTATCTTGGAAATGATGTGATAGGACAATGACATGTTTAACTAAAGAAAGCTGGCTTAATATTATAATTGTTTCAGTCTATAATAAATAATTCAAGTGTTCTTATTTTTTCTATCTTTTGATTTCTTTCTTTTTTCTTTATTTGCTTTGTTTTAAGATAGGGTTTCTGTGTATAGCCTTGTCTGTCTTGGAAATTGCTCTGTAGCCCAGGCTGACCTCAATCTCAGATCTGACTGCCTCTGCCTCCTAGTCCTGGAATTAAAGGCAAGCACCACCACTGCCTGGTCCTGTCCTCTGATTTTTTATCTTCAACTTTGCTTTCAGGCTCTTCTTCAGGAGCTTGAATTTCAGATTTAAGCAATTTAGAAGAAGTCACACTTGTTTCCTGCAGGTTCATGTTTTACGGCATTCTGTTCTTGTTTTGGTAAGCATAGGATCCTGTTGGCAATGATAATTGTGAGGCATTTACTCTCTTTGCACTTTTGTTCTTTGTCCTTTGGCTGTTTCATTTGTCTTGAGCTTTGAGTTAAGAATTTCTCAACAGCCTTTGTGATGGCCCAGCACATTTTTCTCTCTTTTACATCATGTATAGACTGTTGTACTGGTCTGATCTAAAATTCTAATTTTTCGAACATGTGAATGCTCTGATTTAGCTAGAAATGACTGACCATGCTACAGGTATTATGCCAAACATTTCCAGCCACTGTTATTTTTACACTCTTAAATGGCTGATCTGTCTCACCCCTCACTTTTGAGATGAGCCTGTGAGGAAAGTTCTTTGTTTTGCCCCAGCTTCCGTGAGCTGATGAGCATGCCTTTCTGATGTGGTTGCTACTCTGCCTGACAGTTTCTGACGGGGAGGGGCTTCAGAGTCAGAGGGTAAAGAGCGAGAAGCACTGCTGTTGGCTTTGTGATGTGGCCACTGGACTTCTGTGGCAGGACAGGGAGGGACTTCCAGAGACTTTTTGCAACCTTGCATCTATGGCTACAGGAGACCAGCAGTGCTGTGTGGTCAGAGTTCAAGCAAGGAGGACACCATTAGCCCAATGAAGCCTTCTGCTGGCATTGATTTCCTTTCATGAGGCACTGGGCAGAAATTGTAAGTTGCATTTATTTATTCTGTGGTTGTGTGTGTGTGTGTGTGTGTGTGTGTGTGTGTCTGTCCGTGTGCATGTGTACATGTGTGCACCATGGCACTCATGTGATCAGAGGACAAGTTGTGGAAGTTGCTTCTCTTCTTCCTCCATGAAGATCCTATGGATCAAACTCAGGTCATCAAAGGTGCTGACAGGGACCTTTTCCTGCTGAGTCATCTGGTCTACCCTATGGAACAGTTTTTAAATGCTAGTGTTTGATCTTGTGGTAGGCTCTTTTGTCTGGGCCTTTGGCTTTCATGGTCAAGGGGAGGATTCTGACAAGGCATGTAGGCTTTCCTCAGGCCATCTCCACCCTTCCTTAGCTAGCAGGTGAGGTGTCATGGTCATGGTCTGTCTATAAGTTAAAACATTACCATGGTATGTGCAAAGTGCCCACACTGTTTGGTTGTGGTCCAATAGGGAAAACAAGAAGGGCCCTGACATTTAGTAACATCCTCAATGCTGCTTTTTCAGGCTTATCTGCCATGGTGTCCTCATGGCTGTGATGTCAAAAGCCCCTGTAGATAGGGAGTGGTGTACATTTCCTCTTTCACTATCTACTTCTAGATATTAAAACTTCAGTGTTTGGTTAAGGTTGTAGGATAAAATTCTCTTTTTCTTTCTGTCTTTTTTTAAAATTTATTTTTATGTGGGTGAGTTTTGTCCTTTGTGTACCACATATATGCCTGATGTCTGCAGAGCCCAGAAGAGGATTATAGGCAATTGTGAGCTGTCATGTGGTGCTGGAAATCAAACCCAGGTCTTTTAAAAGAGCATCAGTGTGCTTAGCCATCTCTGTCTTTTTTCCCCTTTTGTTCTAAGTTTATGTTTGTTATTGTTATTGGAGTATGTGTGTGTGCGATGTACATGTGAACACAGGTCAGAGGACACCTTTTAGGAGTCAGTTCTCCCTTTTGGGGAGTGAACGTACATCTTCAGGTCTGAGTAGTAAATGCTTACGCACAGCCATCTTGTCACTCCAGTCCTTTAGAATTAAGAATAACTTTTTTTTATAAGGGTCAAGTAGGGTCTAGGAACAAACTGGCCTTTCATGTAGAAGACACATAAGTTTTGGATTTTTATGACAACGTTTCTCTGTGTACCTCTGGCTGGCTATCTTATAGCTCATTCTGTAGACCAGGCTGGCCTGGAACTCAGCACTATTTATGAGTGTTAGTAAAATCTTGTGCATAGAAAAATCTAGAAGGATAAATGTCAGTAGTAACTGGATTTCAGTGATGGGTATATGAGTAACTCTTTTATCCCAGTAAGCATTTACTATAGTTTTAAACTTTCTATAGTATTTTATGTACTTTAAAAAAACAGAAGTAAAGCATAAAATTGAGGAGTTATGTCCATAGCATAGAAGTGAAAACTATGTATTTGTAGAAAATCCTTATTATTTATTTATTTAGTTATTGTTGAGGCAAAGTCCCATTGTGTAGTCCTGGAATTCACTGTGTAAAACAGGTTGGCCTTACATCTACATAGAAATACCTGCCTTTCCCTTCTGAAATGCTAGGGTTAAAAGCATAAGCCACTAGCATCTGGTCTGAAGATTAAAAAATTCTTTTATAATTATACATATATATGTGTATATATGTATATGTGTAATCAAAGTTTCCCATTATCTTTTCTAACCTCCTACTCCCACTAAAGTCTTTCTTCTTCCCAAGTCTTCTCCTACTTCGTATGTCTCTCTGTGTGTGTGTGTGTGTGTGTGTGTGTGTGTGTGTGTGTGTGTCTCACTACAGGTAATCAGGGTTGTCTGGTTGTCTGCATAAGCATGGCTGTATTTGCTTGAGTTAGGGAAGTGTGCCAGTGACTACATCACTGTGGAGTGTGACTTTAGGACTTTGGTCTTAGAGCCTATTAGACCTTTCGTGGAATTCACAGCCTTCCTTGAGAACATTAAACTTAGAAAATATTTAATGTGTATGTGCACGTGTGCATGTATACATAGACACTGGAGGACACGTGCACGTGTGCATGTACACACAGGCACTGGAGGACACGTGCACGTGTGCATGTACACACAGGCACTGGAGGACACGTGCACGTGTGCATGTACACACAGGCACTGGAGGACACACAGACACTGGAGGACACGTGCACATGTGCACGTACACATAGGCACTGGAGGACAACTTGAAAGTGTTTGTTTTCTTTTCACCGTGCAGGTCCTGGGAATTGAACTTAGGCTCCGTGGCAATCACTGGTACCTACTGAGATATCTCGCTGGCCCCTGACGACATTTTTTAAAATTTTATGTTTGTTGCATAGTAAAAGCAGCTGGTCAGTTTTATATCTATGTCATTGATTAGATGGGTCCATTATTTTCGAGCCATAGAACCAGATGTTTTATACATGAATTAGTTTGCCCTGCATGCTGAAAACCATTGTTACTGTCAGGATTCCATGCTGTGAATGCTGATGTTCACCCTGATCTCTAGGGTCCCCTGTCTTACCTAACTGCCAAGAAGTTTGTGTCATTCAAGCAGTAAATATCGAAATGTGGGGAGAATATGACACTTTGATTTATGCAAACCTGTCCTGAAATTTGTCGTCATGTTACTGTCTTTCATTCAGAAAAACTTTTATCCTATGTTAATTGCTTAGAACAGAGCAAAATGTATTTAAAAAGAAAATTTTAATTTGCCCTTTGACATGTTCAAATTTGTATAAATGTATATTGATTATATCCACCCTATCTCCCTCTCCCGAGGTTGCCGTTTCTTGAATGTAAGAACTTTTGCACTTTGGTCCTTTTGCCATGTGCAACCCTCCCCCCCCACTTCCCCCACCCTTCCCTTTCTTCCCACAAGGGCTCCCTCAGGTGCTGCACCTCCAGTGTTAATTTATAGTCAGTAAACTTTGAAGTGGTCACCATTCCTGAGAAGTAGGGAAGAAGCCTGGAGCACGGCCCCGAGAAGGATCTGTGTTTCCTCTGTGTTTCCTCTAGCTTTTTCCTGTAATCTTCATTTTAGGCATCAACTGGTCTGGGCTGCAGAGTTTCTGAGCTCTGGGTGCCAGTCTGGCCTCGCCAGGCAAGTGGACAGGGACGTGAGCAGATAAGGTTTTCGAGTCTATGTGGTAATAGAAAGCTCCTCCTGTGTACCTGGCAGGAGGCGTTTGTGATATAATTCATGGTAGCAGCTTAGGTGAGCCACCCTGAATTGAAAACTATGCGAGAAGCCCAAGGATGGCCCAACCCTCTCATGAATATCTTGCAGTATGAAATCCGCTAAAGCAAAACAAAGCAATTGGTGGATGGGAGACCAAGACCCTTCTGATTATCTTTTGGGGTGTCAGTTGCTGACCTCTTTACTCTGGGACACTTTCCCTTTGTTGGGATCAGTTCCTGGACTATTCTTAGGTCATTTCCCTGGTGGAGGGGCCTGAGGGCTGTAATCATTGTCACAGACAGGAAGGGCTTTAATAGGCTCCATTGACTGGGTTGGAAGGGGAAGGCTGTTGCACCCCTGCAGCGGAGGCAGGAAACCCCTGCATCACTCATTGCCCTCTCAGGTGGAAAGTGAAGCCTCTGCAGCCCCATGATGACATCTTAGAGGCTTATCTGCCACCGGAGCAAAGAACAGGGGGATTTATGCACACGTCTTTTAAGTGATGGGCCCG
This sequence comes from Sigmodon hispidus, assembly GCA_004025045.1. Classification (NCBI taxonomy): domain Eukaryota; kingdom Metazoa; phylum Chordata; class Mammalia; order Rodentia; family Cricetidae; genus Sigmodon; species Sigmodon hispidus. The sequence continues at coordinate 202,049 of PVIH01000679.1, forward strand.
ATTTTGCTGAGTGTTGAAACTGAGTTCCCAACAAGTGTGGCGGAAACAGGAACTGCTGTTGTCCAGGGCTGCTGCTCTTGGCATCTGGTGTTATTCTGTGAATCCCAAGTTAAAGTTTCACAGTGTACCAGACAAGAAACAGGTCAGGACATACAAGAAAGGAGTAATTTGACCAGCTTCCTCACATCCCTTCTTGCACGCGGGCAGGGCTTGTCTGTTCTTTTCTATGGGCAGTATTCAAGGACCCTCCCTCAGGCATCAGTCAGAAAGAGATCTTTAAGAAATTTAAAAAGTAGAGCCTCTAAAGACTCACCTTATTTATAATTTATCTAGAAGTGTAAGACCCTCCTTTTGGTCATTTAAAAACTAAACACTCTTGGATAAACATTGGAGCAAAGACAGAAGGAATCAAAATGGAGGACATAAGCTGTCCAGAAAAAAATGAGAAGCTGGTCCCAGTGGTACATATGTCTGTCATCCCAGCAATCAGGAAGTGAAGCAGGAGGATCCAGGGTTCAAGGTCATCTTTGGCTGCATAGCAAGCTCAAGGAGAGTGTGGGTACTTGAGATCCTGTGTGTGTGTGTGTGTGTCTGTGTGTGTGTGTCTGTGTGTGTGTATGTGGGGGGAGGGAAGAGAGGAGAAGAAATTGAAGTGGCCACAGGACAGTGTAGTTGGCCTTCCATGTCCCTATTGTTGAAATCACATGAACAAGTAATTATTTTAAAGGAATGAGAAGGAATGCAGTATGTGAGACTAAAAAGAAGTGGGCAGGAGGAAATAGAAACCCAAACCTAACATAGATTTAAGAGCCATGGAGTGGAAACCTTCAGGAGGGAAGGGGATGTCAGGAGGGTGGGGGCGTTGGGTGCTTGCTTGCTCTTGGAAAGGACCAATGATAGACATTTAACTCTAAGTACAAATTAGAGAAATGTTTTGTACCAGGTACACAAAGTACCTGGGTCTTCAATCAATGAGATATCATGTGGACGCTAAAGTGATTTTAAAAGCATATGTAGGAGGGGTGAATGACATGCCTATGTGTATTATAACTCTGTGAATACAGTCCCCATCCCTTGCCACCCAAAGTTCTGAAGAGAATCTAGTTTGCAAAAACACATCAGGATATCACAATGGCAGGGCTGGTCCAGGAGTCAGTGGTAGAATTCTCACTTAGCAGTGGAGAGGCTGTGGGTTTGACTCGACCCAAACAAAACCCACAAACAACCAATCCCAGTGGCAGTGTGCCAATGATTCATATCATGATGTGTTTGTGTCTTGGAGTTACTGTGCTGAGTGGAAGACGCTGTTGGCAAAGGCCTCCTGTCCGGTGCTTCCACAAGTGCAGTAGACAGATCGGGGAAGGAAATCTGCAGTGACAAGGTTAGGGAGTGACAGCTCTGAGCCTTCTCTCTGGGGACCATGGATACATCAGATCAATCATGAAACAGTTGCACAAAATGGTGAATATACTAAAAAAATGAGGTTTTTTTCTACTTTAGTGTATGAATTAGTTATGAAAGATTGATAAGATGAGGGTGATTGTCTTTGGTCGGGGATTCTTAGGTTCTGTATTATCTATATGATAGAGGTTTTATTTTAATAAGCTAAAATATAATCTAAAGCAGTGGTTCTCAACCTTGCAAATGCTGCTAATGCCTTTTAATACTTACTGTCCCTCATGTTGTGTGATGCTGTTGATCATAAAATTATTTTTTGTTGCTACTTCCTAACTGTAACTTGGTTGCAGTTATGAATCATTGTGTAAATATCTGTGTTTTCCAATGGCCTTAAGCAACCTTGGTGGAAGGGTCATTTGACCCCATAGGTTGAGAATGATTAAAAGCCCTTTGGACTCTAGAGGGACAGTTTTAATAGCCAGTCTTTGACCGGGAGCAATGGTGATGGAGTTGCTAAGCTTGCTTTTAGATGTGTGCGCCTCCTACAAACCTAAAACCCGGGTTTGTACTCTGATGATGTCATAGATGTGAATGGCCGTTAGTGGAAAAGGTTGTGTATGCCATTTGTTTAGGGTCCCTGGGAGGTAGGATTTTATCTCTGGGAAAATCAGGAAAGCTCTTCCTGGGGGAATATTCTAAGAGGCGGTGGGCTCTGTGAGTGTAGAACCAGTGGGGGGCTGTTACTTATATAACTTCCTGTAATTGCCTGGCAGTAGCTGCAGAGAGAGCCGCCCTCTCCTGTCTGGGGCTGAGCAGAGACTGCAACGCTTCCCTTCTTGCTGCTGACTTTACCTCCTTGCGGGGCTTTGTGTGGAGGCAGCCCTTCTGGGAAGAACTGAAATGCCATTTTAACTAGAAGACTCGGTCCTCTTTGTGCTTTGGAGATGGGCAATTCCTATGCTGGACAGCTGAAGAGTACACGCTTTGAAGAGGTCCTCCACAACTCCATCGAGGCTTCCCTACGCTCCAACACCCTGGTGCCCCGGCCCATCTTCTCCCAGCTGTACTTGGAGGCTGAGCAGCACTTGTCTTCCTTAGAAGGTAAGAAACATGCATTTCTTATGTTGGTGTGTGTGTGTGTGTGTGTGTGTGTGTGTGTGTGTGTTCATTATCTGCATGCAGCTAAAGTGAGCAGTGTAAGCCTCCCGTTAATGTCCCCCTGCTTCAGGAAATCTAGAGTCTAGCAAAAAAGGATGAAAGTTGCGCACAGATTTTTATACTCATAGGAGGCAGGTCTATTGTGTGCTAGACCCTCCTGAGACTGTCATTTATTTATACTCAGATTAGACGGCTTGCCATTTTAGCTTTGGTGAGTAAGGGATTTTAATATGTTTGGCCCTCAGCTGTGTATTTCCTTTTCTCTTCTCCCTGTGACTCACAGTTTTATCTTTGCAAAAAAGTGTTTCTGTGTGGTAACTGGCGTAAGAATCCCCTAGAAATTTAAAACAATTTTTAAGAACTTATGAATTTTGCATGTACCAAGTGTTTATTATAAGTATTGAGATGACTTAGAAATTTTCTTTATCTAAAAGATAAAGTGTGTGAGTGTAGGGGCTGGAGAGATGACTAAGAACACTGACTGCTGCCCCAGATGACCTGGGTTCGATTCCCAGTACCCGCATGGCAGCCCACAACCGAAACTCCAGAATCCAATACCCTCACACAGACATACACGCAAGCAAAGCACTAATGCATAGAAAATAAAAATAAACAAACTTTTAAAAAGTGTGTGAGTATGTGTTTCCCTGTCAAGTAAGCTTGTGATCTGCAGGATGAAACAGCTACTGTTTTAGAGTTTTTCTTTTGTTTATAAGTTTATGATTTGCTTAAAATTATACCCAAATGTCAGTAGTTTTTGAAGCAGGGAAGGTCATTGGTTTTAAAGTTAAAATACACACACATACACACACACACACACACACACACACACACCAAGAAAGAAAAATGTTTACCAGGTTTTCAGTGTTAGGCTGAGTGGGGGTGCCTGTCCTAAGTGACTTTGTGCTGAGTGTGTGGATGTCTGCCTGTGAGCCCTTATTTTGCAGAGGACAATGTGAGTCATTTTCTGGCTTCCTTAGTAAATTAACCTTGCAAATGGCACAGATAAGGACCTAGACAACCTGAGCCTACAACTAAGAGAAGCTAGATATGCCCGGCACTATCAATTAGGAAAACATGAAATTCCTTGATAGTCATTAAGAGAGTGTGAATGTTTCTGGCATAATGTCACTGTGACTTTTGCCAGGAACCAAGAAATTATTAGAGACTGTTCAACTGATCCTAGTGTTGACCAGCAGAAAGACTTCTGTGACATACTGAGTTAGGGGGCCTCCTTAACCTCTTACTGTGACATCAAGTCTTGCCAATGGCAATTAACAACAGCAGTCATGAGGATAATTTAGAATACTCCAGTAGTGTCCTAAAATCTGCTGTCTCTTGTGATTTAGAGATGTTCAAGGGTAGCAGAATTGTACTTTCCCAGCTGGCTGTTAGGGTGGGATAGAGGTGGTGGGGGTAGAGAAATGAGTACATAGCTCTTCACGTGGGAGCTCTTGGGGGCACCCCAGTTGCCTTCTCCAGCTGTTGGAGATCTCTCTAGGCTGCCCACCTTCTGGTTGGGAGGTCGTGTCTTCTCAGGTTCTCCTCTTTGATGGGCACTTGATATTTTCCAGTGATCCCCATCCCACCCCTGCCCTGATCTGCTGGCCAGGACCCAGGAGTTCCTACTAGTTCACGCTCTACCTCTTCATCTCAGTTCCTAGTGACAGCGTTTGATTCCTCGGGGTTCTGAGTGTTCCAGGTACCTTGCCAGATGATGATGATGAGATCGTTCAGCCTTAGCGCTCCTGGGCTGACTTGACCCAGCCCCTCTGCTCTTTTTCTCTTTGCTCAGCAAATAACCCAGAACCATTTCCTGGGATTTTGTTTGTCTGGTGCAGAAGTCAACTCAAGGGGTCATTGGGAGACAGAGACCTTTGGGTTTGTTAAATGTTACCATAAACCCAGCACTAAGCTCAGGCCATATCTTCTGCATCATAAACTTTGGAGCAGACAGGCATTTGGGGGCCTGTCTTGTTTTGTCTGTCTGTCTGTCTCTTGTCCGGGTCTCTTATCTGATGGCTGGCCTTCTTCAGATAATACCATTGTGGCTGATGCTTATGAGCAGGGTTGCTGGGTCACTAAACTCCTGGGGATCTGATAACATTTTATGTATTTGTGGGGGTAATTTAGCAGGGGTCTTATTATAGCTTTGTTCTTTAAATTGGGGCTCTTACCCACTACTCATTTTAGGAGAAAATTCGTTTACACAATATTGACATTTTAAGAGAAAGATCAACAAAACAGATGACTGCCAGCCTCAGCTCTAGCATCATAAATTTACTGTTTAAACAGGATGCAGGTAAATTCCTATAATCCTACCTGCTCAGAATGCCCTGAAGTTGCATCTTATGGCAAGGAAAGGGAATTGGTTGTAAACTCCAGAGTGAATAGCCTCAGGTGCCTGTTGTAGGGGACACTATGGGATCCTTGGATTTGTGTTTTATTGTTACTGTGCTAACCCCTTCAACCCTGATGGTTTTGTCTAAGACCACTTTAAGATTCTAACCCTGCCAGGGCACCTCCGTAAACATGTCTGTTTAGTCTGCTGTGAGACTTATGCTGAGGAGCCCATCAAAGTCCGGAAAGTCTGCCACAGGCCTCTGACCTTTAACCCTGCCTGCAGTTAGAGACCTTTGGCTCTCGGTGGTTTAAGACCCTCTTCTCTTGTTTCTTTCTAAGCGTGTTGGAATGTCTGCTCGTTGGGTTTAGCAGAATAATGGACACCCTGGTCCCTGTGACCTCGGGGCTGATCCAAGGCCCCGGCTTTGAGGACGTTTGTTTTAGCTGTTGGAGATCTTGTGTGAATGTCCACTCCAAGGCTTGTGACTGTCCCACTCTCTGGGTCTCTGCAGAGCTAGATTAGAGCCTCATGTGGATTAGCCTCTGCCCTGGGGCTAATTCCTGGCATCTGGTGAAACTCTGAGACCTGCTAGGGGAACCAAACTCTGCCTATCTTAAGAAGAGGAAAACACCAAGGCGATGAGCTGCGGGGCTCATTCCTCCTGCCCTCATCTTGTCCAGCCCTTCCACAGTTTTCCTACTGCTTGGTATTTGCCCTTGGCACCCACAAAGTCTAGGACACCAAGAAGAGTAGACAGTTGTTATTTCCTCCTTAAGGTCTGGGCTCCAGTTAAGTTATGTCCCTGTAGCTTGTACGCTTAGATCACAGGTAAAAAACCTGGTACCACTTGGAGGCACCGCATTTTCTAGAATATCACTACTCACCGTGACCTGAGGGCTTACCATGTAACGAACTCATTTTGCACAGAGAGGTTAAGTGACTGTCCCAGGGCCACACAGGAAGTGGCAATCTAAACCCTGAAACTTGACTTGCCAGAGTTGTGGTCTAGACCTTTTCATTATGCAGACTTTTATTGTTAACCTAAAACCTTCAGATGGCCAGAGGATGTTAGGGCCAAGTATGAGAGCAGCAGGGAGCCATAAAAACAAGCCAACAGCAGCAAGAGACAGGGAAACAAAAGAGAAGATAGCCAAGTCTTTAAGGACATTTACAATGACTCCTTCTGGGAGGAAATCTTGTAATGTTTAGTATTTGAAATGTAAATACTAAATACACTGAGAAGTATTTTTACCCAAAACACTATGAGAGAAGACACTAAAGGACTAAATGTCAGCAACTTTGAAACAGGTTACTTTGTGTGAATCCTTTGCTTTCCCCAACAATGGACAAGGCCCGAACAGTGGACAGCTCTTGCTTCAGCATGGCCACTGCACTGAGAACCTTGCTGGGTGCTGGGCCAATGAGGGAAGAGTCCTCCACACACCTCATCAGGGGGAGGTGCTCAGGTCAAGTCATTCCCACCACATTTGCTGTTTAACCTTTCCTAAAGCCACAGCGTACCTGGCCCTGTTCTAGAATTTTCTGGAAGGGGCACTTGTATGTGTGTGTGTGTGTGTGTGTGTGTGTGTGTGTGTGTGTGTGTGTGTGTGTTTGCATTTCCAGCAGTGAATATACATATTCTTTGGATGAACACTAATGTATATCCAGCAGCTCCCTTATACAATATTGAGGCAGCATGTGCTACCCTAGGGGCACCTGCAGGCCCATAGCGTCAGATACAGGCTGTTGAACAGCTGTAGGTCAGTGACTCCCTCTCGGCCCCAGGAAGGGCTCCTTATTCATAATAGAGACTACATGTTTCACGATCATATGAATGCTTTTGGAATGCCTGCTGTGTGGTATTGAGGCTTTGTGTTCAGTCCTTAACAAGTTACTGTATCCATAGTGGCTCCACCACACCTGGGTAGACATGGGTGCTGCCATGACTAGAAGAGAACTTGAACCTGAGTCTGTGTGAACCTAGGGAGTCATCCTCTCTGAGAGACCCTTGACATTTCCTTATAGTACAAGAAGGATCAGAATGCCCAACTTCCAAGTGTTCCTAGGACCAGTGAGTTACAGAGCAGAGTTTTCCTTAGGAAGTACAGGCCTCCTTTGTGTGATGAGGTCCCCAGGCCTCAAGTCTTTGTGGAAGTTATAGCTCCAGGTGGAGGAAGAGGCCCTGGAGGAGGCTTCCACAACCCCCCCCCCTGCAGTGTTCTTATCAATCATCACTCTTCTCTCCCATGCCCAGGTGGTGGCCGAGCAGACAATGAGGAAGAAGAAGATGAGGGAGAAGGGGTATTAGAACCCAGTAGTCCTTCAAATGCCTACCAGCTGCCCCCTCCTCCTGAAGGCTGTTGTACCACTGATGGTAAGATGCTCTACCCTCACTCAGAATTTGCAGCTAGGTTATAGCCTTCCTTGTCCCATGAGATGTGAGCAGGGCCTGTTTCCCCACACAGACTATAAGAGGCTGAGAGTTAGTCCCAGCTGCTCAGTCACTATAGGCAGCCTCAGCTGTAAGGATGGTGTGGGGTCAATATTTCCTGTTTGGGACCGTTGTTTGGAGATTAGAATATACTTTCGTTACTGGAGTTGACTTTGCTGTGTACTTGATTTGGAATGGGTTAGGAATGACCTTTCATGCCTGTCAGTTCTTGGCTGTGAAAGGAATTTATCTGCCTTGTCTGGGAATCAGGGCAGTCAGAGATGTCTCAAGCTGAAAAGAACAGAGGCAAGACATGCTGCGTACAGCAATGTCTCAGCACTGAGTGTTTGTGCTCTACACCTGGGGAGGCCTGCAGTTTTACATTTGAGACCCTATTACTCCCTGAACCAAGCAAGACCTGTCTATCACTACTATAGTAATCAGCAAATAACTTCTTGAACCCATGTTCTGGAAGTTCAAAGATTAGAGATGAGAACTTGGGGGCTATCTGGGGAGACAGATGCTTTGTGGCCCCTGTGTGGGTGCCAAGTTTGTTAGTATGGGGGCTGAGGGAAGTCCCAAATGCAGGCAGAGTTTCAGAGATGCTTCTTAGAGAGGAGCATTCTTCTTCTGGGTTTTAGGGGTTAGATAAGCTATGGAGAAAGCAGTGTCGAAAAGGCTTAGGGATGAGATACTTGCTGCTTGGGAGCTACAGGTGGCTGAACAGAACATTCAGGCAGGGCCTGGGACCAGTGACAGGCTAGGACTCCAGAGTGATCAGGGCATTTGCCATTGCCATCTACACTTGGAGGCCTGAACTTGTCCCCTACCCCTGACCCTGATTGCTCCTGTGTCAAGTCAGTACAGCTGTGAGACAGTCCCAGAGAGAGGAGGTGACAATGGTGACCAGGATCTCTGGGCCTCTGCAGTAGACTCAGACTGCCCTAGTCCGTGCTTGCTGGGCTGAGAGAAAAGCCTGAGAAAGGGACCAGTGCAGACACCCTGGAGCAGCCAGAGAAAGAGAAGCTCGGGAAGGGTGGCAGGGGCTCACTCCGGGGATGGAGTGGGGGTCTTGCAGCTCACTCATGGTTGACAATAGAAAACACCAGTGCTGTTAGCGTGCCTTCATCTAGACTACCTGTTCTCAACCTGTGGGTCATGACCCCTTTATTGACATCACCTAAGATCATTGGAAAACACAGATATTTACATTACTATTCATAACAGATAACAGCGGCAAAGATATAGTTATGAAGTAGCAATGAAAATAATTTTATGGTTGGTGGATCACCATAACATGAGGAACTGTGTTAAAGGGTTGTAGCATTAGGAGGGCTGAGAACCACTAAGCTAGACCAAGAGTCTGGAGAAAGCCCTAATGAACCCTGGCTTTTTCTCAAATACTTTTAAGGACATTTTCCACATAAGAAATATATTTAAAAATTTTACAATACAAAGGTTCAAAGGTTATAGAGAGGTTTCTGCCATGGGCCTCAAATTCCCATAGGGAAAACTGAGGAGGCCCAGCTCTGGTCCTTCTTCTTGACTGTATCTATTCTGCAGCCCCATAAAGTACAGTATGTGAAGGCTGAGACAACCTTTGCTTTCTGATGGTTTTGTCTCAATGTAATTAATGTCAAACTCTGACCCAAAGGTAAGGGTGCTATTTGGTGCCTCTGTGTTCCCATGCCTTGGTTTGGGGATGTCACAGGACAGAATATGAGCTCTGTCTACCTCTTCTAGGCTTCTGCCAGGCGGGGAAAGACCTACGTCTTGTCTCTATTTCTAAAGAGCACATCGAGGTCCCTGCAGGCTTCCTTCTTGTAGGGGCCAAGTCTCCCAACCTGCCCGACCAGCTCCTCGTGTGTGCAGTGGACAGGAGGTTCTTGCCTGACGACAATGGCCACCATGCCCTACTTGGTGAGTTATTGCTTTTGTTGTGGTTTTCTGTGGTGGGGCAGCAAGGGAGGCAGCAGCTGCTGGACATAGGTTACTCTGATGTTTGATGTCCTATATTTGCTTTTTTATTTTTGTTTTTGTACATTTCTTTATGTAATAGAAGGAAAAAAATGGGAATTATTTAAAAATATGGCTGGTTGGGACTAGGGAGATAGTCCAGTTGGCAAAGTGTTGCCGTGTACCAATAATGGTTATTAGCACATGAAAAATGGAAGGTCTGATGGCCAAGCTTATAATAACCCAAACAGACAGGTCCTTGAGGCTTGCTGGGTAGCCAGTAGAGCTAAATAATCAAGCCCAAGGGTATTTAAAAAAAAAAAAAAAAAAAAAAAAAAAAACCCAAGCTGAACAATTCCTTAGGAATGGCAGCTGAGGTTGACTGCTGGCCTTCACATGGGCAGACAGACAGACTCATACTCGTATGCTACCTACATAAATTTAAGAAAATGACTGGTTGCTTCCCTTTAGACAGCCCACCATTAAATATTAAGTTTTTCATCATTTGATGTTCAAACCTTGCTTTGCCTGTCAGGATGAAAGGGCTGATAAACCTTGAACCACTGAACCAGGTACTTCCAGATACTAGTAGGCAAGGGATGGGAGAGTGAGGTTGTGTGTGTGTGTGTGTGTGTGTGTGGTCTGTCCCTGCCACAGGGTGGTCACATCTAAGTGACCGCCAGACTCTCCAGCCATCTTCTGCTTTGATTTCCAGCTCCCTCTGGAGAGGTGGTATCTGTCACAATTCTGTAGGGGAGCTTAGACTTGTTTGTGAACTTGTCTGAAGTCATGAGAGAGAGAAGACACTAGGGACCAAGTTCAAGCATTTTAGACTGCAAGTTCCTCTCTTACACATTGTGCTTTTGCTGTGGTCAAGGTTCAGTCGGGGTCATTTTTCCTCCTGGCTTTGGAAGCCTGCTTGCTTGCAGCGTTTCAAATAGTCACTGGCCTACTAAGATCCTGCTGACTCATTGTGACATGGAGGCCATGCCCGATCTTCTCTTGTTCAGATGGCATCATTATGTTTTTGCTATGTACCTTTCTGTGCAGCAGCATCAAGGGAGACACCAGCTAGGGCTGAGAGGCCAGAGATCTGGATAGGGTTGGTTTGTTGTTTATCCACAGGCTACCATGTGGCCTCCTGTACCTCCTTCATCCATGTAGTAGAGAGGGGTTTGGATACATGTTATGGATTTGGGCAGAATGTTCTTGTCTAGCAACTTCAGATTTGGCCGTTCATCTCTTTGGAGAACTAGATGGTGGACGGCTTGACAGGTCATTTTCACATGGAGTCTAGTACTGTAGAAGAGTGTATTTTTGGTACAAACTTATGGATCGAAAAATTTACAACATCTCCTGTATTCTTCATGGGCTTCCACCCTTTAAACATCCAGGTGGGAAAACTCACTGCAGAGGAAGTGTTTAGGGACTGGGGTGGGAGAGAGTGAGAATCCTGTCACAATGCATGTAAACTCAAATAAGGCAGGTGAATGCCCCCAGGATGAAACAGCACATCTTGGGGGGGTGGGGAGGGTGTTCCTAAGGCAGGTCTGTGCATTTACTGAAATCAGCTCTTTAAGAATAACTTTGAAAACTTACCCAAAAAGCTGGTGGAATCCCTGAGACTGTGCCGGAGCTTACTTCCTGGCTTCATGGAGCTTGCTAACTGAGTGCACATAATACCCATATTAACTCTGGTGCCTCACACAGCTGTCTTTTGATCTGCTGGTGGGGTGCAATGGGATGAGGTGGGACAAGAGAGCGGAGGATTGCCTGAATTCCACCCCTTTGTGACTATAAGGGAATTGCTGGGGCAGTAAATCTGGGAGGTTCTGCCTCTTAAACCCTGGAGACAGGAATCTTCTAACTCCTTCTCCTCTAGCCCCCAAGAGTCTGGCCCCTCCTCGAGTGCCCAAGAGGAACTTTGTTAATTGCTGGCAAAAAGCCATCCGGAATGAGGAACAAGGGCTGGCTGGAAATAGCCTATGCTTTCTCCTTTGAACGTTACTTTATGCTCTCAGCGTGGACACTTATCACTGTTTAGGTTTCCTGCTATTAACCTGGGTGGCTGCCTAGGACAAGGTGGTCTCCTGAGCTCCTGCAGTAACCAGGCTAAGCCCTGTTTAGTGATCCATAAAACTGGGTCTGAGGATCATCCTGGGGAAGTAAAACCTTTAGGAATATTGTTCTAACTACTTTGAAGCTGTTGAGGGATTTTGTCTGAGAAAATTGAAAGGTTTCAATCCTAGGTGTATTTTTCAGCTTTTGATGTTGTTAATAATTAACCTAAGTGGGCCAGCCCCTTAGCCATCAGAGAAGAGAATGTGTCTCTTCCTAGCATGCTCATTTCTTAAGGAGAAAATGAGTCTGTTGTTTAGCAGGCGAATCATGCACACATTTATTGAAGGTCAAACTGAAGGCTGGTGTTTAGGTAAACCTGGGAAGTCAACCCTTCCCTTGGAAGCTCCTGCTGTGGGGTAGAGATACTGGCAAACAGAAGTAGTTTGGTCCATGGGGTTCATAGGGTCAATAGATAATAACTATACCAGCAAATCTAGTACCTAATCCTCTGGGGGCATTGTGCCCTCCTAACTTTGCCAAGGTGTTAACTGTTGGTGATGGGAGGATGTTTTTGTGGCAACCAGGTTCAAGTCAGGCCTCAACAAAGTTACTAAAAATATTCTAGTTGGAAAATAGTACAAACAGTGGCGTGAACAACACACAGATAATAAATCTTATTTCTTGAAGACTCATGCACCTGGAACTGTCCTGGAGAAGTTGAAATAACAAATGAGGTAGAAACACTGTGATCTAGCCTTCGGCTGTGACACACAGATGGACACTGACTAGTAGAGGGTCCCCCAGGCAGCAGCCGAGGGGACTTGGATCTTGAACCCAAATGATGCAGTACTGGTTTAGGAACCATGGGATGGCCAAATAGGGCTGGGCCTTCATTTGGATCTTGCAGGACAGAAGCTAGGAAGCCATCTTTAACCTTGAAGCACAGAGGGGAAGAGACCAGAAGGCCACCATGTCCTTGCCTTCGGTGGCTCCCTGTGTGGGGTGCAGCAAGCCCCGGGCCTTGTGATTCCTCCCTCTTCTCCCTGACAGGTTTATCTGGAATCAAATTCCACCCCCACCATGTACTTCATCTGCAATTATTTCCATACGTATCTTTCTCTAAAAGACAAGGACAATTTTCTGGAAAGCCAGTCCATTATCTTATCAAAAAGCTTAAGCATTCCTTAATATTGTTAAATACTCAGTGAGTCCAGATTTTTATCATATACTCTGTTTTTTCTTTTAAGTTGGGTTTATTAAGTTCAAGACCCAATCAAAGTTTTCCTAAGGCATTTGTTTGATTCATCTCTTCTCTTTTGCATTTTTAATATGAATTTATCTTTTGAGACACAGTCCCATGTATTCTAGGCTGGCTTCAAACATGCTATATAGCCTCAAATGACCTTGAACTTCTGGCCCTCCTCTTCCATCTCCCCCCCTCATGCTGTGATATAGGTATACATCACTGTGTCTATGCCATGTTAGGATCAAACTCAATGCATCATACACAGCAAGCAGACACTCTGCCTTGTGAGATTACATCCTCAGCTCTGTCTTTTTAAAATTATATATCCCTTCTCCTTTGTGTTCTCCCTTTCAACCTATACTTGAAATATGAAAGGTGTTATGAATAAGGCAATTAGGGGCTGCAGAGATGGCCCAGTGGTTAAGAGGGCTTGCTACTCTTCCAGAGGACACAATTTCATATCTCAGTATCCACTTCAGGTCTGGGAGATTCAATACCCTCTAATGGTCTGTGTGGGTACCTGTATACTTAAGCACCCCCCCCCTTTTGTGCAAACACATAAACGAAAATAAATAAATCTTCTAAAGGCAAGACAACTATTGTGTTTTAGAAAGCTTTCTTGGGGCTTCCATATACAACTGATTTTTATCATAAAAGAAACTGAGGCAGGAGTGAGATTTGAGCTGAGTTTAGAGGATCTGAGAGAACTATGATGTTCTGACAGACACATTGTACCCCAACAGCCTGCCTAGGCCTGTGTCTCATCTGGTGTCTTCCATATAAACACGATGTTTCTGCATAGGTCTAGGATTTGTCTCAAACTTCAAGGTGAAACTCGGAAATTATCATTCTCTGCTTTGCTCATTCACATCCACAGACAGGAATGTGACAATGAACATAGGGTTTGTGGCCATTCATATCTCCTGCCAGGATCCAAGAGCTCTTCATTTGATGGTGGTTTATTAGGAAAAGTCAGATATTAGTGGAAATCCAGCCCATTTGTGAGGGTTGGATGATAGAAATCCTCTCTTCAAAGGAACTAATCCCCAAAACAAGCCTAGACATCCCCATCCTGCCCCGCCCTGCCCCTCCCTCCATGGCCATAATACTGTGCACTTAGATGCCACCCACCAAGTCCAAAGGAACCAGTGGTGGGAACTTCCAGGAAGAATCATGCCACTTTAGTCCTGGAAGGAAATTCCAGCTTTTATCTCTGTCTTCTGTGACTGGGTAAGGAGAACCCAGAGCAAAGTCACTTCCTGTCCCTTACCACCTGACTCTTCTCTGTCCCATTTAGTCCAAGAGGAAGGAGAGAGGAGCACATGCTCTGAGTCTGAGACAGGTTAGATATTCAGGAGACACCTTAGCCCTGTAGTGTTCCTTTGGGGTAATCTGTGGAGAAGAGGGCATAGCCCCTTCCACAACCCTGGGCCATGACTAAGTCAATACTGTGGGCCCTGATCCACTCATCTGTAAACTGGAGGCCTTATGGTTTATTTTGCAGGGTTTATAAGATTTAAAGGGGATGGTGGACACTGGTAACATAAAGGGCTTCACATGCACAGCTTAACACGTGCTGGCTGTATGATAAATATTAGCTCTTGTCATGCTGTTTGCAGATTGTGAAAATGAGTTCGGAGGTATATCTGAGTCGATGCTTGAACCTGACTCCTGCTGAACTTCTGTGTTCCTGTTTGCTGGCTGAATGGGAGAGGTGAACATGCTTCACACGGTAGCCTGCAAGTGCAGCATCCATTTGGGCTTGTGCTCCTTAAACAGATAGCCCTCTAGTTGCCAGACTAGACCCATGGGATGATCCCAGGGTGCTTAGGTAGTTATGATTAGGAGAGAGTTATCCGTCCAGATCACCTTTGGTGGTGTGGTAACTGGAGTATAGTTTTTTCCTTTCTGGCCTCTGTGCCCAGCAGAAGCCTGAGTCTTTAGTCCAGATACCTCATTTTATGACTTCTAAGCCCTGAGGTCAATCCCCAAAAGGAATGGCTCTATGCTGTGCTCTTTCTTGAAAGTGTTCATTGCCCTTCAGGGAATTTTCAGAAGTCTTAGGATGCCACCATCTGCTTCGCTGATGGTTTAAGCCACTCCTTTCCACTAAGCTAGGTCCTGTGCTCTTACCCTGGCTTCTTTGCTCACCTCCCCCCACTGCCTCTTAGAACAGCTAGGAACAGCTGTGTCCCTCTTGGAACAACTATGTCCCCATCTAGAAGGTTTTACTATTGCAAGGAGCAGTCTGCTTGCTGGACCCAACTGCCCAGTATGTAATTAGACCGGGAGCATACTCTCACCTCTGAGTCACCAGGGGTGACTGCTCCACATGGCTGTAGTCACGTCCCTGCTGGGACAGTTGCTGACACCATGAGGGTCCCATGTACATGGTTTGCAACCTGGATAGCTGGTCTCTCAGTGTCCTTGACTTTGAAGTTCTATGTCTTGCTCAGCATAGAATTTTTTCTTAGGAACCTTGAACATTTTTTCAGGTTGTATTCTTGGGTGCCAGTTAGGCAGTGTGTCTCAAGGTTCCTAGGTTGGAGGCCAGTGAGTAAATAAAAGTATTTATTATTAATTAATTGGTTAGTTTTCTCTTTCATCTTCTTAGCAATGTTACCGCATGTTGCTCTCTGTCATCACTCAGATGCTTACATAGATATAACCTAACATTTATGAAGTGACACCAAAGCATGCCCTTTTGGAAGGGCAGAGAGAGTTTATGAGAGACAAGATATACATTTCCCTGATGCTGGGCAGCTTCCAGGACTCTGAGCAAGATGAGCGTAGGAGCCTGGGAAAGTGCCAGTCCCCTCTCTGAGGAAGGGCTGGACATGCGTTGGGGGGTTTGTGGAGGAAGAAACTGAGGCAGGCGCAGGTAGGGTAGGGGTGGTTAGAATAAGTGGGTTAAGAGGCACCTTGTCTCAGTGAGGGCAACATGAAAATAGAGATGCACGGAAGATTTCAGAGCCTTTGGATCCAGACTTCATCCTTGGGCAACTCTTTGTGTCTTTCACAAGAACATTTTGCTTTTCATAGTGACTGGCAATGGGAACAGTTAAGCAGAGTATCCTATGTACTTGATAATGAATGGTACAATGTCCCTGGTACTGTGTGCACATTAGCTTCCCCCAAGTCCCACTCAGTATTGCCAATGTCCGTGTTGCCTTTCCCATTCACACTGGTACAGCATGAATCAGTCACCTTGTGCCTATCCCAGCCTTGTTTCTAAGGCCTTTTATACAATATTAAAATGCTCAAGAAAGATGTAGATTGGAGATTTTGTGCAGTATGGAGTCTTCTCTGGGGCAATGTTTTTTTTTTTTTTTAACTTTTATCTCACCTATTGGACTTCTGAATACTAGCCAGAGTCCCCAGGGACAACCTGTCTATGAGCAACGCTTATATAGAGACCTGTGGCTTTCATGGCTTCACACAGAATGACCTCTAGAGGCCATTAACAGGCAGAGATCTTGATAAAGGAAGTAAATGTGGCTGTGCCTTAGGGCCTCCCTTGGCCCTGATCTGCTATGGACAGAACAAGGTTATCTTGGCATCGCTTACCCAGGAGCAGTGGTCAGATGGAAGGTCAAACTGTTATGTGTCTCTTGTACTAACCAGGGCCTTTAACTGGTTTCCTTGGAATGGCTTTGCGCTTTGTAGAGACCCTTTCCAATGCATGCTCTGCATGTCCATAGCTCCTATGAAGAGGTTTCTCATCACTGCTCAGATGGCCTACACAGGGCCACAAGCTGGTGGAGAGGTCCTCTGTCACAGCTGGAGGATGGTTTGCCCTGACACAGATGTGTTCACGAACAGTGTCTCCACTCTGCTGGCTCCTGAACTGTGGATCTCATGTTCAGGGTCCCCGCTGTGCATTTGTTATTTTTTGATTTGCCTGACTGGCTGAATAGGCTAGTTATGGCCCTTTAAAGTGAGCTCAAGGTGTGGCTTTTTATTTGTTACTTAGCATCAGGTCCTATTGCGACATTTTTATGCATGCATATCATTGTATGTTGCTCGTATTTGTCCCCAGCTACCGTTCCTAGTCCCTCCTCCTGTCCCCTGACTAGTTCCCTTTCTCCTCTGAATGTTCCCCCTTTATTATATAGCTAAAGCAATATATATCATAAATATAAGTATATTTCATGTCACATATACTTTTGTAAAAATTCTGATTTTGAATAGCAGAGAAAATATGCAATATTTTGTCTTTCTTCCCTCATTTTTCTCTTATTTCTCTTCCTCCTCTTTTAAAGCCTCATGTATACACAAACACAAACACACACACCCATACACACAAACACATACACACATACATACAAACACACGCACATATACACACACATACACACATATAAACACACACAAACACAGGTATATACACACAAACACACATATACACACATACATACACAAACACATACACACACATACACACAAACACACACACATACACACATACAAACACACACATACACACACACAAACCCACACACATATACAAACCCACACATACACACAAATACACACATACACACACAAACACATACACACACATACACACAAACACACACACAAACACATACATACACACACACAAACCACACACATATACAAACATACACATACACACACACAAACCCACACACATATACAAACCCACACATACACACAAATACACACAAACACGCATACACTTACACACACAAACACATATACACTTACACAAACACACATACACAAACACACACATATACACAAATACATACATACACACAAACACACACACAAACCTCGACATACACACACATACATGTATAGGTACACAATCACCCACATTCATAAATATATACATACATACACATATATGTTTAAAATGCAGATTCTGCATCTCAGAGAAAACCTGTAATGTTTGCCTTTTTGGGTCTGGCTTATTTCACTCAACATGATGATCTATAATTCCATTCTCCCCCCTTCAAATGATACAATTGTGTTTTTCATTGTGGCTGGATAAAATTCCTCTGTGTATGTAGACTACATTCACATAAGTGGAATTTTCAATATGCCTCCCCAAGAGGCTTGCCCAGACTCATTTCTGTGGCCCAGTCTCTTTGCTCCTGTTTTGGTCTTCAGCCTAATTGCCATGCCTGTGACACTCTCTGGGTGATGGTAAGGGCGCAGGTCCTGATGAACTGTGACTGAAGACGAGGCCAGAGGGAGGTTGAAAGGGAGGTGGAGAGGCTCATGGCTTGCTCCCTTCTGCCCAGGTTTCTCTGGGAACTGTGTTGGCTGTGGGAAGAAAGGCTTCTGCTACTTCACTGAATTCTCCAACCACATCAACCTGAAGCTGAGCACACAGCCCAAGAAACAGAAACACCTCAAGTACTATCTGGTCCGCAACGCACAAGGGACACTGACCAAAGGACCTTTAATTTGCTGGAAAGGCTCTGGTGAGGAGCAGGGATTGAATCTGGACGGGCGGGGGTGGGGAGCTGGGAATGTACTCGAGGTGGGTATTGTGGGGCTAGGAGGGAGGGAGGCAGTGGTTTAGGCTGTAGCAGGAGGGCAGGCCCATGGCACTGAAGATGCACCTTGGTGTCAGAGGTACTTGGACAGCTTATTACATGACAGACTTCATGGGCAAACACTAGCAGAGGGCTAGCTGATGCTTAGCCTCTTTTTGGTGAGTATAAGGGACAGTGGCTTTTATTCTCAGAGGACATTTACTGCCTAGGGATGCTTTTGATCATGTCTACAGGCTCCTAATAGCACCCAGAATAGTGCTAAAACCCCTGTAGTGTGGAAGATGGTCCCCAGCAAGAGGCTGTGATTCCCACAGTATCACAGGGATGAGGCTGAGAAACCCTGATTTGGAGAAAGCTGGGCTTGAACAATGCCATGCCATCACCACCTCCTGCACCCCTGAACTCTCCAAAGAGAGCAAGTCTGGGGTGCTGGTCCCCAGGGGTGAGCTGTACTGTGGCCTTTCTTAGCCTCCCCTTTATCTCTCCTCTCAGCTGAGGGAAGAAGCTAAGGTGGTGGCTGTTCTGAGACCTGCCCTGTGTGGTGGAGTGTGTCTGAGAGGGAACTTCCCAGAACTCCTGTCCTCTACTTTCCTGCATCTTCTGGAATATTCCACACAGGTTCTCTGAGTAGAAGGAAGAGGTCTCAGTTGTGAGTGACTGACTATGAGTGCTATTCCTCTCCCCCCCCCCCCATTTTCTCTTCTTCCTTTACTGTATGTTATGGATGTTTAATAAGTTCCTACCATGCACCAGTCAGCCCCAGGCCTCATGGATTAAGTTGATGTTCCTGTTGGTTCTGTGCTCTGTCCTGCTCACACATTAGAGCTGCTGCTGGGGCGGGGCAGTATTTATGAAAGAGAATGATGGTTCAGGGGAGGAGGGAGGTGCCTTGGAATGTTATCCTGTGCCTCTTTGGATTTTAAGTGTAGGGCTCAGGTGCTCAGTTGTATTTCTGCCTCCCCCACCTGACACTCTTATTTTATCTGCATATACAGCCACCCTTTGGCAGGGAACCATTTATGGAACATGGCATCTTTGTCCTGCAACACACTGAAACCGACTAGCATGGCACTGGCACTGTTTATAGACTCCCATGTGCCCCACACTCTTGTAGACGATTCCACTCTAGGAAGTCATTCTGTAGCTATTGGATAAGAGCCAACTAGATCTCATCCTCCTCCTCTTCTTCTTTCCTTCCCTCCCTCCCTCTTCCTCTTCCTTCTTTTGTTTTTTTGAGACAGGCTCTCTCTGTGTAGCCCTGGCTGCCTCTGCCTCCCAAGTGCTGGGATTAAAGACCCCCACCCCAGCCTCATGTGTGCTTCTTCCTCCATCAGAGTTCAGAGGTCGGCAGAACTCCACCAACACCTCCTCCTCTTCCCTGTTCCCACCGCTGGAGAGCTCGGGGGCTTTGGCTGTCTACCCCATTGAGCCTGTTCCTGGGACAAACCCCAGCGCCCCGATGGGAGCTCAACAGGCAGGTGAGCGTACAGAGGGGTGGCCTGCGTGCTAATGTCATGTGCTTGGAGTCAACATTCTTCAAAATAAGTAAGGACACACTTTGAGTGTTGCTTTTCTATGCCATTCTGTACATTTCACTTTGTGTGTTGTCATCCTGTGTCTGTAAGATTTAGCAAGGTGTGTACTTGTTGGCTTTCATCTGGAGAGTTTGCTTGCTCTCCTGTTTGATAAGGAAGGTGATCACCCCAGTGTTGGGATCCTGTATCAGTCATTCTGCATTCTAGGTCACAATGCAGAGGTCAGTGGGTGACAGGTATCAAGCCAGCATTTCAAGTGGATTTCTAGGCTGGGTGAAAGTTAGATTCCTGTCTTTTATCACACTATAGGTGTGCCCACTCTGTGCAGGTATCTTACTAAAGCTTGCTAGGCCCTGTGAACTGTGGAGTGTTTGGAAAACTGAGACTCCATGGAGGCTGAGGCTTACCCAGGACCTCACATCGGGGAGTTGGGCGAGGCAAGCATGTACACCAGTGTTTCTGTTTTATATGCCTGACTCTGAGCTACACAGAGATGTCTCTAAGTAAGTGTAGTTGCTGACATCAGCCTTCCTGAGGACTTTGGAAGGCCGTTAGTGGTTTTCATCCCTCCTGCCCAGAAAGTCCGTGTGGCACATTGCTCTGGGAGGGAAGCCAGTGTCCTGAGCTTTGCAGACCCATCAATCACTCTCCCCGGGACATGCTGTCTTTCAGGGGCTCTAGGCTCCTTCCATAGACTGGCCTCTGGCCTCCTCCTCCTCCCATGTCCTGGCTCTTCACTCGCTTTGCCACTGTGGACTGGGAACCCACTGCTTGTGTCTAAGCACCTGGTGTAGACACCAGCACTGCTATCTTTTGTGGAATGGTAGACACCAGCACTGCTATCTTTTGTGGAATGGTGATACAATTCACTTAATTCCTGGAACTTAACTCTAGTCCCCCCATGTGGAAACCTGGGAGCGTGTATGTGAGTGTGTGTGTGTGTGTGTGTGTGTGTGTGTGTATGTGTGCCCTTTTCAGTTTAGCTCAATGAAGGCTGGAGAGATGGCTCAGCCATTGAAGGTTAGACTCACAACCAAAAATATAAGAGTTTGGTTCCTAGAAGCCATGGCTGTCTCTCCAACCACTCAAAGAAAGAAAAAAAAAAAAAGAAATTAAAGGAGATTATAGTAACAGTAGCACCGTGGTGCCAGCTCTGTTCAGTGCATTGGCTGTTTACCCACCTGGGTCCTTCACACAGCAGCTCTGCCAGTTCCTATCATGAGCCCCACTTTATGGAGGGGACATTAAAATTTGGAGAGATATAGTATGTGTCTCAGGACACATCACTTGTAATTAATGGGACTGTGGACAAGCGGGGCAGCTCAGAACCACATTCTAACTGTCACATAGGGCTACTGTCTTGATAGGGAAGTTTCATGAAAACCTTCCTACAATTTCAGCAAACATAGGTCTTCTTATGGGACCAAAGACCATGGTTGCACCCAGAATTATTCTCAAGACTTAGGAAACGTGAACCCTCTAAGTAGCCTGACCCTGTTAGCAACCAACCTGCCAGCCTTCTTCTCCAGTGTCTTGATACAAACTGAACTTCAGAGGGGTGGGAGGTCAGAAGCAAGCAGAACCAGCCATCTCAGATATAGGGCTGCAGGCTAGGAGGCCCTGGTCACACATGCATTGTATATTCATTTCCATATGTATCTGTCTGCTCACATATTCATGTGTGAGCAGGAGCATGTATGTATTTCTAAGTGTGCATACATGTATTTGTGTATATTGGTTCCTTGAACATTTTTGTGTTTATAAGTGTGTTTCTGTGCACTTGTATGTATAAGCAGGAATGCAAGTATGTGTTCCTATAAGCATATTTGTGCATGTGTGTGCATGTGTGAATGAGTTTGCATTCATATGTGCGCATTTATGTCCACATTGGCAAGGATATGCATGTAGGTATGTGTGTGTTTCTATATGCACATATGCATTTGTGTGGGGGTTTATGAGTGTGTGAGTAAATGTGTACATGTGAATGCATGTGTATGTGTACCTGTGTGTGTGTCTGCATGTGGCGGAATCACCATGTCATGATAGGCCTCACCATCACAGTGCTAGTCTATCTGCCTGGTTCCAGTGCAGCCTGGGATCTGACCCCCTTCCATTCTTTCTGCTTTCAGGACTGGCTTCTGATCACCCCGCGGTGACCTCGGCGACAGGTTCCGCTGTCTTAAATGGGAAGGATTCTCCCAAGCATCCACAGCTGGCAAAGAGCAGCCTGTCAGCTCTGCCTCGTCCATCAGGTTTAGGTAGTGCTGCTGATCCTGGGGGTACTGGGTCCCTTCTTTTCTCTGGACTTGGGCCAGAGGGGACATGGGAGGTACAGAACTGGGGACATAAAAGCTCCAGAGTTGAATGTTGTATTGGTGAGCATCATGGCAGGTGTCACATGTCCTCAGTGCTGTGGGAGAGTCATATGTGCTGAGGGGCAGTGAGGGCTCTGTGCTGTTGGCAGGTGACCTCTCTTGAAACAGGTGACAGGAAGATTGGGGATGCTGCGGTAAGAGGGCTATCAGGGCAGATAAGTATAAATCCAGAGCCCAGCTCTGTCTTGTAGTAAGGCAGTAAGCCTTGCAGCAGTCTGTCCTTGGGGATAAGAATGCCACCCCAAGGACAGACAGTAAGGCTCTCCAGCCTCTGTTCGCCATCACTGCACATCTGGAAACTCATTGATTGACACTGGCTGCTGTTAGCAGTATCATCCCATGACTGGAGCTTGTCTGCCCAGTTAAGGCCTGGGGAGGTAACAAATAGGGAAGAAGCCAAGAGACTTGGGGACTGTGGCTGGACTCCCACCAGGCTGCTAAGCCTCCTTCCCTTCCTCCCTTGCCCCTCCCCCGCACGCCCCATGCTGTGTACACAGGTGAGCTGGAGTTTAGGGTCTGAGACATTAAAGGCCCTTAGAAAATGTCCATCCTGGGCTAGAGTTGCAGCTCGTGGGTAGAGTGTGTTTGCCTGGGTTTTATTTTCAGCATTGAGAAAGAGACTGGTCCAGAGAGGCACCCTGGGCTGGAATTCAACTCTGTTGTGCTAGAAAGGCTTCTGTGGCCCAGATACATCCATTTTGTAGCCATTTGCTGAAGGAGCAGCCCCCCTTCCTGCATTCCTTTGTTCTTCCTCCCACACCTCATTCCCCACATGAATCCAGAGCTCCCCGAGTCTTGACTAACTTTAACATTCTGAAACTTCACCCCTCACTCTACCCTCTGGACTCCCACCTTTCTCTAGTGGCTGTCTTCTCCAGGTGTGTGACGCAGGGCAGCCACATGGCTGAAGAGTGGCCCTTGCTCATAGGGACAGGAAGCCCCTTGCTGCCCCTGCCTTCTTCCTGATTAGCTCTGTGGATGCTTAGTCTTCACATCATACACCACATCATCAGATCCTCTCAGCCCAGGCCTCTAGGACCTTGGCTTTGGGGAGGTAGCCTGCAGACGCTCCTTTAGGATTGGACTAGAACTTTCCAAGCATACTTTGTGGAGGTGTGTAGGGAATGGAGATCTTTAAGGTCCTGCTGGGATCTCAAAGGCCTTTTGGAAGTCGATCACTGAAGCTCATTCTCCACCTTCAGCTGCTCACTTCCTTGGGAGCCTCACTCTGCCCTTGTCTCTCAATGCTCACCCCGTAGCCTTCTGGAGCTCAGCTCAAGGCCATTGCTCACCCTCCCACATGGCTCTCCCTTCCTGGCAGGGTCTCAGCAACCCAACCCAAAATTCTAATCTTTGACTTTTGAAGGTACCACATGACTGTGGTAGAGCCTGACGGGGGAAGAACTGACTAAGAGTCACTGGCTGACCTGGGTCACAGTGTTAGCACAAGCATGTGTCAGAGCTATCATGCCTTGCTTTTCCTAGGGACACTCAAAAGCAATGAGTTAGAAAGTGCTTCCAACTTAGCGAGGCCTGCCACTCACTGCTCTCAGTGATATGCTGCCCCCTGGTGGAGGATGGGAAATAGGAGCCTTGTCTCGGATGGGGGCTGGTGCTCCTAGATGGAGGGGACAGAGGACTGGAAGCTAAAAGTCCTGCAGTGAGTGGGCTGCATAATGAACCACTTCCTCAAATAATGCCAAGTAGGATTTCCTCTAGAGACAGAGAAATAATTGGCTCACACTGATATGCGTGGTTGTTCCTGGTGATGTTGTAAGAGCACTTACGGGCTTAGAACCCAGGAGAGACATTTCCGATTGCCCTTCTAGAGTAGAAGGGGATACCTGTAGATCTCTCCTGAATTCTCAGCTCCAGGCCCTTATTCCTGTAGCTCAAGACTGCCTCCTAGAGGTCCTGACTCAGAGAGCTCTTCCTCTGCTCCTGGGCCCAGTGTTTGGTGAGCTGGACCCCTGGTGCAAGATTACGTGAAGCCTGCTGGTGTGAGCTCTTTGTAAGCAAAGTACGTCATATCTTTTTACCTTGTGTTTGTTTGCATCCACTTTGGTTGGTCTAAAGACAGGTTGCATTTGAGTTTCCCTGCAAGAGACTCTACAACAATCATCTCAAAGTACCTGTTGCTGTGTTTGACCTGGGCGCTGGTGACAGGGTGTATGCTCTTCCTGTTACTTCAGGGACCCCATGTGGTAGCTCTAGGCAGAGCTTAGGAAAGGACAGTTGGGTCTGTGTATGTTCTCTGTCTAGGCTGAGGGAGGTATCATACATGCTCCCAGGTATCAGGATGATCCATTCTGCACATGCTGAGATTCTCAAGGTCCCTGGAGTAGGCTTGCCTTCAGATAAGCAGGTTTTTGTTAGCTTGTCTGTGTTTAAAGACAGGTCTCACTGTGTAGCCCTGGCTGGCCTAGAACTTGCTATGTAGACCAGGCTAGCCTTGAGCTCAACAGAACGGTTCCCGTTTCTGCCTTCTGGGTGCTGGGTTTAAAGGCATGTGCCACCACGCTTGACTAGGTAGTTTTAAAAGTGTCTAGGTGAGTGTAAAGTGCATCAGGGGCTGAGATGGGGCTGTAGAGATGTAAACATTTGTGTCCAGATTTTGAAGAAAGCAGGGTAGCCAATTCTTGGTACTAGTTTGTGAGTAGTTTTGAGTCACGAGCATGTTGATATGTGGGCAGAGATGACTCATAAGTAACAGTGGCTCCAGCTTCAGCTCTTGCTTTTTAATGTCTAAAATTAGCTTTTGCAGGTTGGGTGGGAGTGAGGGTGAGGTTGGAGGGTAGGAGGGGGGTGTGCAGGGGGTACTGCCCTCAAGTGGCAGAACTATGCTGGTGCATTGGCCGTCTGCTGGTGTTTAACGCTGTTGATGCTGGTGTCTACTGAGCCCAGACCCCTGGCTAAATGTTTCATTTGACTATTTTACATGTATTCCCTCTACTTCTGATTAAGCCACTTTCTTGGTAGATTTTTGTTATTATTTTGGCTGTTTTAAAAACCAAGGAACTCAAATTTGGAGAGATGCAGCTTTAATACAACCTTGGAGCAAACCATTTATAAAAATTGACAGGATGTTTTCTTTTGCCTAGATCCTCAACTAGAGGCTTAAAATCAATTATAAGGTTGTGATTATAAAAAATACCAAGGGCAGGGGATACAGGTCATTGGGAAAGTATCTGCCTAGTGTGTACAAGGTCCTGGATTTACTCTTCAGCTCTGTAAACAAAACAAAACAAAATGAAACAGATATGCTCTTCAAATTAGGGAGAGTTTTATTGATGCTGGTTCCCAATGGTGGGCTAACTCATGCTCTCAATATCGTCTAGGTGTCTTGCCAAACTCTGGGCCTCCCAAAAAACGGCACAAAGGGTGGTCCCCAGAGTCTAAATCAACCATGGATGGTGGCTTCTCTCAGGGTGGTGTCAACAGAGCTAAGCATGGTAAGTGGCAGGAGCCTCACTCAAACCCCAAAGTTGGGTGGCATGGCCTGCTAGGAGCATGTATGCATGTGTGCACATGTGAGTAGGCAGGTGAGTGAGGGGTTCTGGATAGCCAGGCTCTGATATAGCAGAGGGACAGGCAACCTCTCCATCACTTCATGACCTGTGTGCCAAAGAAGATTGTGTCTTTTGGTGGAGAAGGTGGGGCTGAGTAAGCCCACAAGTCTTGAGAGTAGGGAGACGGGCAAGGCTGCAGTTTGGTTTGGTGGGTAGATGTCATGTAAACCTGGGGACAGACGCCTCATTTGCTTTCTTTTCCTGATATACTTGTTATGTTCCTAGAAGGTACTGGCATACCCTGTGTGCCCCATCCTGGCGTGGTGGGACCAGCTTCAGTCACTTTCCCTGTGGTGGCCTCCGGTGAACCAGTGTCTGTCCCAGACAACTTGCTGAAAATATGCAAGGCTAAGCCAGTGATATTTAAAGGCAAGTGCAGCTGTGCCCCCAGCTGTGGAGGTAGGGACAAAGTCTGTAAGGAATCCTGTAAAAACCATGACTCTGTCTGACTCCAAAGGCACCCTCCCCACTTCAGCCAAACCAAAAGCTGTTCAGGACAAGAGAATGAGGTGGGCCCAATCTCTAGGTACCTGAGAATGATAGTTCATGTCAGTTTGTCCCTGTGGGTGTGTATGACTCTACCCTATGACACTCATTTGCTTGCTCACTATACTTTCCTTTATTCATTCTATTTCATAGAACCCAGGCTATAGTTATCCAGCTAGTACTGAGGACAGAGGGGATGGACAGAGCATCCCATGGCCTGTCTCATTGTCACCCAAAGCCATACACTCTGCTTTTGATTGGGCTGAGACAGCCACGGTCACTGCTATAGAAACAGCAAATAAGATATGATTTGATCTTCTCTGTGTGGTGGCTAGTGTGTGTTACCTGGGGTTAGCCTTGTGGCTAGACTGAAGAAATCCTTTTGTGATGAGCTGGAGACTTCTAAATGGGAAGCTGTATGCAGGTTCAGTGGGGAGGAGATGAGGTGCACAGGACCGTATCCATCCACTTCTTAATTGTACATTCGGCATCCTGCTAATGGGAAGAGAGTGGAAACATGGGAGGAGAATGGCAGAGGCATCGGTTGCTCAGCGGGACAGGCCCTGGTTTCTATCCAGACATAAGCCTTTGCCCATACCCAGGAACAAAAGAGACACAAATTCAGAAAGGAGGCTGCACACCTGACCTTTGGCTGTTCCACTGGGCCCTGTAGGCTCACCTTCCACCATGCTGTGTGTTCTTTCATGCTGTTCTGTGGGGAGAGAGCTGAGAATACAGAGCTAGAGAAGGTAGTGAAACTCGGAGGTGGACACCAGAGTCTGCTCAGACCAAGATTCTCATACAAGGAGCCCCACACATCTGCATCTCACACAGAGCTATCTCAGAGAACAGGTCATCTGCTTTGCTCGAGTATGCTTGCTTGACCTCCCCGCCTCCCCAGGCTCAGGCCTGCCAGCATCTCCGTACCATAGCTCCCATCTGATTCTCAGGGCCTCTCGCAGGAGCGACATCCTTTTTGTTAAAGTGGCCGCATGGCTCCTTGTGAGCCAGCACATCTGTGAGCAGTGCTGTCTAGCTGTGGTCCCTGGTCCCGTACCCCAGCATCTGAGGGGAGTGAACAGAGATGCATGTTCACTGGACTGCCTTGGAGTCAGAACATGCCTAAGTTTTGAACCTGGAGCTGTAGGTGGGGCCAGCATGTGTCTTAGCAAACTGGTTCTACTCAAATATGAGAAACATTTTTCTTCTCGAGATGTGGTCCATAGAGTCCCACATGATGCCTGTGTGTAAGCTATATGTGGTGAGATTTGGTATCATTTTAATGACAAAGGGGAACATTCATTCACATCATGCACTGACAATTTGACATTTTCCCATTGTGCAATGGCTTTGAGAAGGTCAAGTTCTTGCTTAGGGTCATGCAGCTAATGATAGCAAAGAAGAGGTCAACCCTTGCTTCAGCAGTTCCATCCCACAGCTGCGCTCAGCAGGATTCTAACATCCACAGAAGCATCGCTAAAGATCTTCCACTGCTAGAGTCTTTGGGTCTAGACACTGACCTCTTTTACTAACTCTGCTCACTATAGAGTGTAGGGAGGTGTGAGGCTTGGCTTTGGGGACACAAGGTCTGGTCAACAGACTCCACTGCTATGCACCCCAGCTGTTTCAGGGCCATTGCTGTTTGATTTGTGGTAAGCTTCTTTTACTTGACTTGGAATTTGATCAATTGCAAAATAAGGGGATTGAACAAGATGAACAAGCAAATGCCCTTCCCTGCATCTGGCTGGATACGACATTTTTGTCCTGGGTCCCAAAAGGCAGAGCAGGTGTTTTATGTCATCAAGGACCGTAGGAAGTCTGAAATTTCTCAAAAAAAAAAAAAAAAAAAAGAGCCTCCAAGAGACCCAAGAGCTCCTCTGGCTGTTCTGGTCAGGGAATTCACAGCAGTACTCCACTCTGGCTGACCACAAGACCAGTTACTGAATGGCCACTTTTTTTTTTCTCTAGGTCATGGGAACTTTCCCTACCTCTGTGGAAACTTGAACGATGTGGTCATCAGTCCCCTGCTGTACACCTGCTACCAGAACTCACAGACACTTTCCAGGGCCTACGAGCAGCATGGAGCCTCCACCATGCAGCCTATCTCTGAGGAGACACAGCTGTTGCTGACCGTCTACTACCTCGTCCAACTGGGTGAGCTGTGGGCTAGGGATAGATCTCACTGGGAGGGCCAGCTAGATTCAGGAGGCCAGAGAGGAATAGGAAGATCAGGTTAGCCCTGGGTTAGTTCCCAGGGAGGAGTCAGCAAACAGAAGGGTGTAACCAACAGAGTGGTTCATAGACCAATCATTCACCTGCTGGTCTACACACAAAGACACAGACCACATAAAGCCAATACTCTGTCCTCAGGGAGAATTCAGCTCAGCTGGAGAAGAGAAGCAAGAGGCAAGTGAGAACTAGATGGGGTGTGAGCATGTGAGGTCCATTTAGGAGCATCAGGAAAGGCCTCTGAGTAGAGACTTGACCACCAGGAGGAACAGCTTTATGAAGAGCTGAGGTTGGGGGTAAGAGAGCACAGGCTGGAGGTATGGGTGGATGGGAGCATAGTTGGGGACTGTCTGTGGGTATGAGGGAGCATAGTGGGGTGTATGTGGGTTGGGGGTGGGCACAAGTGAAGAGTGAGTGATGGAAAAAAGAGGTTATCAGTTACATCTAGTCACATTGCTTTCAAGGTCACCTCCCCTCTGGAAGGAGAGCTATTGAGTCCAATAGAGGCTGAGGCTAAAGGTATAAATTCAGGAAACATGGGTTTGAGAATAGTGTATGGGGAAGTGTCCAGCCCAGCTATGATCACAGCTATGACTGTGAGCAGTCATTGGTGGACAGTCAGGAGCTCAGGCTTGACCCTCAAGACCCAAGTAGTCAGAGGCCCAGTAGATGAGGAGGCTCAGAACGGAAGCACAGGATGGCCAAGGTTCTGGTAGACCCAGCATCAGGTCTCTCTAAGGCTCCTTTCCAAGATCTGTGTGAAGCTATCAGTTGGCATAGCTTTACCCAGATCCAGCCTCACCCTTTCTTCATCACCATCCTCCCTGGCACCAACCTCGCTTGCCTCTTGGTCTTCATGTCTGTGAGAACTGTGGACCAGGCCACATCTCCTCCCTCCTTGGAGCTCATTGGCTGTTTCCAATTCTACTCAATAGGCATCTGTCCCCAGGCCTGCTGGCTGCCAGCCTTCTGCTCCTGTCTTTCTGCTCCTCCTCACCCTACTGCCCCTGAGAAGTGTTCTCCCTGCGGAGCACTGTGGACTTGTGACTTCCCTTTGAAGTGCTCCGGTCTAGGACATCTGTGAACCTTACTCCTTCTTGTCATTTGAGTTTTGACCCATAAGCCATCTCCTTAAAGGAGCCTTGTCACCACACCCAGGATGGCTCCCTCACCCCCAGCCTGTATCTAGTTCTCTTCGGTTTTAGAGCAGTGTCACTCTCTGTGTTTCCATGGTATCTCTTCTGGATTACGGAGCGTGCGCTGCAGGACCGAGAATGCTGGTCTGTTGCTTTATGTGTGGGTGCAGCCTCTGCAGGGCCAACTTGGTGCTCACTGAGGGTGTGTTGGGGGGGATGTGATTGATACAGAGGAAGGAAACTGTGTCAAGGTCAAGGGCTGAGCACCCGTTAGTGTGACTGGGAGTAGAATGCGAGAACACTGGTAATTGATTGTGGGTTAGACACATGAGAGGCTGGTTGCCTTGATGAAGGCTGTGTGAGGAAGGGGCTGTGAAAAAGCCGTATAAGATCAGGTCAGAAAGAATGGAGGCAAAGAATAAATAGAGGGAATATAGCCCACCTCTAAGGGAGCCCTGCCTGGAGGTGATGATGCTAGACATATGTGGGCTTAAGGGAGCGTTCTTAGAGACAAGGGGTATAACAGCTAATCTGTCAGTTCCAATATGATTGCCCACTTCAAATAGCTAGCTACAACCCAGAAATTTCTAATAAAAAAGATAAAGACCTCAGGACCAATGAGGTGTCTCGGAGTCAAGGTGCTTGCCACCAAACCTGAAGATGAGTTTGGTTTCTGGAATATGTATGGTGAAAGGAGAGGACTGACTTCTGTTTGTTGTATGTTGACCTCCTCACATGTTCTATGGCACACATAAGAAATAAGTGGAAAAATAAATGAATCTATAAGCCTATCTAATTAAACTCTGGCACAGCCCTGAGCTGCAACTACAAGCTACCTTTTACAGATTGGGGAGTTGTAATACTTGGTCAACCTTTTGACATTTGCAACTCTGCACTGTCACCTAAAGAATTCATTCTTGAGAACTGTGCATCCAGAGCTTTTAATATAGCAATGCTATCTTGGTGTTTAAGAACATTCATGATATTGTGTTGGGCTGTATTCATAGCTGTCCTATGGGCAGGGCAGCTAAGGTCTCATTGTGGTGAGGGTGGGGGAGAGCAGGGTGGAAGTCTGAAGACCTTCTCTCCAGCTCCTCAAAGGCATTATTAGGCTAGAATACCCAGATAATTCACAATGGAAAACACTCACAGGGACTTTTGAAAAATGTTCGATCTCACTATTCACTGAAGAAATGCATGAGCAATGAACTATGTAATTTTTTTCAATATCCAAGCGATGGTACCCATTGATGCTGGAGGAAGCTGACTTTTGAGAATTCAAGCCTAGGCTTTCTATGCCTGTGATAAAACACCATGACCAAAAGCAACTTGGGGAGGGAAGGGTTTATTTCAGCTTCAAGTTTCCCATTACAGTTCATCACAGAGTGGAGGCAGGGCAGAAACTGAAACAGGGCAGGAGCTGGTGCAGAGGCCAAGGAGGAGCGCTGCTTACTGGCTTGCTCAGCCTGCTTCCTTACACCATCCAGGGCCATGCGATTAGAGGTAGCGCTGCCCACAATGGGCTGGGTTTTTCCACTCAATCATCAGTCAAGAAAATGCACCACAGGCAGGTTATATTTTCCTCTTAGGGAGGTTTCTTCTTCCCAAATAACTCTAGCTTGTGTCAAGTTTACATAAAACTATCCACATGCCTAGGAAGTAACAGGGTGTATCTAAAGACATACACTTCAGAAGTGCTTACAGAAGAATTTCTTGAAGATATACAGAAATGTGCAGTATTAACAAGGATGACCACATGGCCCTGCCAAGAGAATAATTTATGCCCATTGGCAGTGCTATGTAGGGAGACCATAACATATAGAAACCTGTTTGTAGGGTGATGTTAAAGAATCGAGTACCCACAATTCTTACAGGAGGTGGAGAGAAAGAGTGTTTTTTCTTCATGTCTCTTTCAAGATGGCAAGTTTGTGGCTGGCTTCATTTTATGTTCTCTATTCTCCAAGCCTTGGTGACTTGACATCATTATTTCAGGCTGTGGGATTTTGAAGCATACCCACCTATTCTCAGATGCTCATAGCACTGGTGGCAAGCTGCCTATGCCCCTGATCAGCAGGCACTGAAGTCTTCTCTCTGCCATCATGTCTTACAGCGGCAGATCAGGTGCCACTGATGGAGGACCTGGAGCAGATCTTCCTGCGTTCCTGGCGAGATTCACACCTGACAGAGATCCGGCAGTACCAGCAGGCACCTCCACAGCCTTTCCCACCAGCCCCCAGCACTGCAGCCCCTGTGACCTCTGCTCAGCTGCCCTGGCTGGCAGGTCTGGCTGCTAGCTCTTGCAATGACAGTGTGCATGTCATTGAATGTGCTTACTCCCTGGCTGAGGGCCTCTCTGAGATGTTCCGGCTTCTTATTGAGGGCAAACTCTCCAAGACCAACTATGTGGTCATCATCTGTGCCTGCCGGAATGCCGCCATTGACTCCTGCATCGCTGTTACTGGTGAGTCTTGGCCACCTCTTGGCCAATGGGAAAGCCAAGTCTCTCACCTTGGTGGGTCCCTCTCTCTTTTGTCTTGAGTTAGTACCATAGCTTTAGAAGGTAGCCTTGGTCTCAGCTGCTCATCACTGGAAACATGCCTAGTTACAGACATTCTGGCTGTCAGTGGCTAAGTTAGCAATGCCCATTTGGCCTCTGGAGAAACTGGGCCAACTTTGTTAGCTGCCATGTGGGTGCTGGGAATCGAACCCAGGTCCTCTGGAA
This sequence comes from Sigmodon hispidus, assembly GCA_004025045.1. NCBI lineage: Eukaryota > Metazoa > Chordata > Mammalia > Rodentia > Cricetidae > Sigmodon > Sigmodon hispidus. The sequence continues at coordinate 234,226 of PVIH01000679.1, forward strand.
GAGCAGAGGGTGCTCTTAACCGCTGAGCCATCTCTCTAGCCCCGGGCCCAACTTTGGAATCTAAATTGCCCTGGCTATAAAATTTGACTTTAAGAAGTTCACTCACACCACCACTATGGCACCCACTTATTTAAGGACCAGACTGAGATAAGAAACAATGATCCACTTTGCTAGTTAAATATTGAAACTTTCCCTGAAAGTCCTCTGTGTGCAGCCATTGCTCCTGTGGCTAGGATTTGGTAAGGTAAGCACCAAGCACACAGGCTCTGGCTGGGGGGGGGGGGGCGGTGCACATTTTTACAATTTAATTTATTCCTGTTTTATGTACATTGGTGTTTTGCCTGCATGTCTAGCTATGTGAAGGTGTCAGAAGCCCCAGGACTGGAGTTACAGACAGTTGTGAGTTGTCATGTGGTTGCTGAGAATTGAACTGGGTCCTCTGGGAAGAGCAGCCAGTGCTCTAAACCACTGAGCCACTTCTCCAACCCCTAAGTGGTGTATATATTTTCAACCCGAGGTTTTTGTATGACTTAATTAAAAGTGCACCTATACAGCATCTTGGTGACCACTTAACACAGTTTGTTCCTAAAAGTACTGTTCTTTATAATTTTTCTGGGTTTGAGTCTCGCCATCCTCTGCGGTGTGTCTGGCCCTATTGCCTGTGTCCTGTGAGGCCAACGCTGCTGTTAGCCAGCTGGGACCCAATGAGATGGTGGGTCTGGGAAGGTTAGGAGACTTGTCTGTGCCACACAGCTGGTGGTGACATACTGAGTCAGGTCCAGGGCTTTTCTCTAAGTGAGCGTGGTTGTCCCAGTCTTTTGTATCATCCCCCTTGGTCAGGATGTTGTAAGACTTTTTCTTCATCATCAGGCAGAGACCCTGCCATCTGAGAGCTCCCTGTGTTTCTGAGGACCATATGACAGCTATTTTTGTTTTCCAGGGAAATACCAAGCCCGGATTCTCTCTGAAAGCCTCCTCAGTCCTGCAGAGTACCAGAGAGAAGTGCACTATGAGCTGGTCACTGGCAAAGTGGATTCACTGGGGGCCTTTTTTAGCAGCCTCTGTCCAGGTAAGCTTGTGGAGACAGGTGCAAACACACACATTGAAAGGAAGTGAATGTGTGAGGAGGGAGATTGCTGGGGTCTCACAACGCCTGGGATCTGCTTCATTTGGCCTTCTCTGCCTGAGTCTCCCCTTCTGTGCACTGAGATGTCCTCTGCCTCCATCCTGTTGTAGCTTTTTGGCTGTCTGTCTGTCTCTCTGCTCTGGCTGTAGAGTTCCAGGGTCAGCGAAGAGTTTTGTTCTTCCTGTCCTCTGTCTGAATCTTTCTTTTTGAAATAGGGTCTTCCTTTACAGCCTAGACTGGCCTCAAATGTGCACGCGGCTCTCCCAGCATTTACTGCCTTCTTCTCTGTCTCTGTGGCCTATTCAGCCACTCAGATACCCCTTCTCCACAGCTTCTGGTCCCCCAGGACTCATTTAATGCACTCTAAGAAAGCTCTGTGTTCCAATCTCTGCCCAGGAAGGCACAGAGTTCCTTTGCCTCTGACCTCAAATGCTGTTTGTACTTTGTCCCATCACTCATGGAGCCAGGGTATGATTCACCTTGTGGCTACAGCTCTGGATAGGAAGACCACACCTTCTCCACATATCACTTGAGGCCAAGCCCAGACACCGTAACTGACCAGAGAGGTTTACTGAATTTCTCTGAGATACAAAACCCACTTCTGTTCTCTGTTTTGGGCAGAGGGTGACATTGACATTTTGCTGGACAAATTTCACCAGGAAAATCAAGGCCATGTTTCTTCCTCATTTACTGCTTCTACTACCAAGAAAACAGCCGTTCCAGATGCCAGTGGGGTTCCTGTGTGCACAAGTGAGTGGTGGGGAAGGTCACAGGCATGCGCAGTAAGTGAGGGAGGGAGGGATACAGTTGTGCACAGTGTGTGATGGAGAGAATGGATGTTGGGTTGGGAATGTTGGCTCCACTGTGCACAGGTTGCACGGTGAGTGTTGGCTGGAGTGTGCACTGGTACAGACAGTGAGGAGTAGAGCGAGTATTCCCAGGTGTGTTAACCACTCAGTGAGAAGCCCTTCAGGGATGGGTCTGGATTCGGCAGCATTTGTCCAGAAGTTTGAAGACTGTAAAGCTCCCATGGTGCACCTAGAAGGCTTGAAATAGGCCTACGTGATCCCAGGTCATGCTCTCCTTACATTCCTTTCCCCTCAGTGTGCTGTTGCAGTTGTTCATTCAGATAAGAGTGTAAGGAGCTGTGGCCATTTCTTTCCCTTCCAGAGAATGTGGTACCTCTTCCCAGACTTAGCATCAGCAGACAGATTATACACCTACTCTCATTGCCCACATGTTTACTTCAGACTTTATTATCTGAGGAAGAAAGAAGTGTGAGAGGCTGGCCCTGGGCCCTTGAAGACTATGGCTGCCTCTCTTTCCTCCCCGCTGCACTGAGGGTGGCAGCTGCTGCTGCTCTCATCTGGGATCCCTGGGGGGCTCTGGCTGCAGGTTACCGTCGGGAGCCTCGAGGTATCCGGCCCTTTCAGCTGGCAGTGGCACAGAAGCTTCTCTCGCACGTGTGTTCCATCGCAGACTCCAGCACCCAAAATCTGGACTTGGGGTCCTTCGAGAAGGTGGATTTTCTCATTTGCATTCCACCATCAGAGGTAACCTACCAGCAGACCGTGTTCCACGTCTGGCACTCAGGTAGGTGGTAGGTCTTTCAAGTAGGAAGTGTGGCCTGGGGAAGGAGCTTTGACCCATCTGTCCATCTCACATATTGTCTTAATCACTGTTTTGGTACTATGAAGAGACCATGGCCATGACAACTCTCATAAAGAAAAGCATTTAACTGGGTGACTTACAGTTTCAGAGGTTTAGTCCATTGTCATTATAGTGGGAAGCCTGGCAGTGTGCAGGCGGATCCAGTGCAGTGGAAAGAACTGAGTGGAGAAGTTCTTGACCCCACAGGCAGTAGGAAGTAGTCTGAGACACTGGGCATGGCTTTGGCATATATGAGACCTCAAAGCCCATCCTTTACATGACACATTTTCTCCAATATGGCCACACCTACTCCAGCAAAGCCACACCCCCTAATAGTGGGGTTCCCTATGAGCTTATGAGGATCAATTACATTCAAATTACCACACTTGTGGGTGTTGTCACCACACTTTGATGTGTGGTAGATGGTGCAAGTATTTTTGTCACCCAATTATTAGAGCACAAAACTTGTCTAAAGACAGACAGAACTCGAAAGGTAGAACCAAAGGTTGGCTTTTGCTATTTCTCTCTTTAGTTCATACATGCGCCATGTCTTACCCCCTCAGTGGCATGATGTTAGGCCTCTGGCTTGAATTTGTGATAACTTCGTTAGAAGCTTCAGTCTTAAGCTGCTTGAAATGTTGCATTAGGAACTTGCTTGCTGGTTCTCTTGGGTGGGGACACTATGCACATAGGCAGATGTTCACTTAGCTCTGTGTGCTGAAGAGTTTGCAGATACTCACCTGTCCACATATCTCCACTGTATGAATTCCTGATGCTGCCCTCTCCCGTCAGGGCATAGCAATAGGAGGGACAGAGGTGAGTCAGTGGTGAATGAACCTAGGAGCTCCTGAGGTGTTCTGCTGTGTTGCAGGGGTTCTGCTGGAGCTGGGCCTAGAAAAAGAGCCTGTGACCAAGCAGAGAGCGGAGCAACACGTTCTGAAACTAGACTTGGAGGCCCAGGCAAGATTTAAGGCCTTTCTGCAGAACTCCTTCCAGAATCCACACACGCTCTTTGTCCTCATCCACGACCACGCCCACTGGGATCTAGTGAGGTCAGACCTCCTGGTCTGTGACGGTGACATGTTTCTCCTTGGGGATGAGGGCACAAGTGTTGAGTGAGCACTGGGGCTTGGTGTGTGTAAGCAGAGGATGTGGAGGTAATTTTCAGCATCTTAGAGCCATGTCATGTCTGAGATCACTCAGCACAACCTGCAAGGGCCCTAAGAGAGAGCCTTGGGTGGGGTCAGGAGCCAAGCCTTGAGCCACACCTCCTGAGTACAGCCTGAGGCTCTTGGGAGAAACCCTCCCTGATAGAACTCTGTCCTGATTAGGATGTGGGTGGTGGCCAGCTGGTTTGGCCCCTTTGAAGGACAGCTGCTTTTACTCAGTTGAAATGAATCTCACCCTAGATGTATGTGAGATTGGTCAGTTGGAGACTGCTAGGGCCTGGTCTCCTTCCAGGGGATGGCCGTAGAGCTGACCACTTAGATGTTGCCTCTGGTGGAGGTGAGTAAGTTCATTCCTGGACCAGGTCAAAGAAGAAGACTTTATTACTACTGTTTAAACTTACCAGGACCCGAACAGGTTTACAATCTAGAGTCTGTCTCCATGTGGGCTTGGAGGAAAGGAGCATTCCCAAATGGTAGAGGCCATTTATTTTGGGGACAGGTACCTCAGGTAGTTGCCTGGCACCCAGAAGATGAAGCACTGACTTTTTAAATCCAGTTCCCTAGATTTAAGAGTGTGCCATGGCCATTTTCTTACAAAGAAAGTCTGAACTGGGCCTAGCTGCTAAGACCCAGATCCAAAATACTTCCCATTCTTTTAATGTTATCTTCTAAACAAATGTAAAATGTACCCTACATTATCTATATTATCTTTGAATCATCTCAAGTCAGTAGACTTTACTTAATTTTGTAGGTGTTATTATTATTATTATTATTTTATTTGAAGCAAGACTTGGTACCATGTAGCCTAAGCTGCCCTTGAACTCACTACATCATCAATAATGACCTTTCATTTCTGATCTTTCTGCCTCTACCTGCCAAGAGCTGGGATCATAAGTGTGCACTACTATGCCTTGCTTTATGTGGTGCTGAGGATCAAACCCAGGGCTCTGTGCATGCTGGGCAAGAAGCCAGCAGCCCCTGCCAAGTTAAAGGGACATTAGGGAGGTCATCTGGACCCCCAAGTCTCCTGCTTTCTTCACTCACATCCTCATCAGTTTTGACACAGGGTAAAACTGGGTATGAATCATCATTCTAGAGCAGACACACAGCATCATACAGGAAATCCACCATAGTTCCTGTCCTTATAGCCAATTTTCCTGTGTGTCCTGAGTACTGACTGATACCAGCTCTAATCACCTCTTTTGTGTTTCTAGCCATGGACAGGCTATGGGCTTCATTTGTAGGAGAAGCTTGGGAACCTAGTTAGACATTTAACCAGCTGCCTTGCCCTTGTAAGATCATCAGCCAGAGTTGGTTTAACATTTCTTTTCTTTTCTCTCTCAGCAGTGCTGTTCATAACATCTACTCTCAGAGCGATCCCTCTGTGGGATTAGTGGACAGGCTGCTCAACTGCAGGGAGGTGAAAGAGGCACCTAACATTGTGACCCTTCATGTGACCTCTTTCCCGTATGCACTGCAGACACAGCACACCCTCATCAGCCCCTACAATGAGATCCACTGGCCTGTCTCCTATAGTAATGTGAGTGATACTGTGCCGTGATATAACTGGTCTGCTAGTTTGGAGATGCTGGCTTTAGTAGAAGTCCTGTCTGTCCAGTGGGAATTAGTGGGCTCCAACTCCTTGGATCTTTGGTTTGGGCTAGAATTAGATTTCCTGGCTTTTTGGAGGAATTTCTGAAGCTCATCCCTGATGATCTCTATAGACAGTAGAGTTGGCAGACATCTTCCTCAGGAACTGAAGCCTCAGAGCAACATTCTGAATGAATGTTCTCCTGGAACTGGATAAAGATGCTGAAGATGAAGCCCTGAGAGATGGTAGAGGTTTGGGCACTCCTTGGATGGCTTAGTGTGCAACTACTTCCAATCATTCTTCTGTTGCATAAATCCTAATTTATAATAAAAATCTGGAGCCAGATATTGAGAAAAATCTGAAAACTCAGAGAGATAGAGGAACAAGTCACAGCCACTTCTCACCTAGCCAACTCCTCAGGCTGATAAGGGTAGATCCTGTCTCCATGAATCCTCAGACGGAATCCTCTGAGCCTTCATCTGAAAGGGAAGGGGGGCCAACTCTTGTATCTTCCTGCCCTATATTCCTTTTTCAAACTTCCTAGTGCTAGGATTAAAAGCATGTGCTCCCCAAGTACTGGGAGCAGAGGCCTGGGATCCCAGGTGCTGGGATTAAAGATGTGTGTCACCACTGCCTGACTTTTCTGGCTAATTCTGTGGCTGGTTCTACTTTTGTTCTTCAGGCAAACTTTATTTCTAGACATGTGTTAGAGCTTACACAGTATAACACCATAGTCTTCAGACTGAACTCACCCCCTACCCTCGGATGCTTGTTTTAGCTGGCCACCTGTCATCATTTATGAAAGTAGAAGCCCAAAGTTATGGTAATTTGAAAACTCTGCATAGCTGGATTCTAGCTGGGTACATGAGGAATAAGTAGCCTAGAATTCTGGACTTCTTCAGAATGCTTCAGCCATCCCCCAAGCTCCAAGGACACGAATATCTGGCTTCCATCCCATGACATCAGAATTAATATTTCTGTGGCACTTAGCACGGTCCATACTTTAAGTGCTGTAAACCCATGAATTTATGCAAAGGGCCAAGAGGATACTCTGACTTAGATATGGTAAGAATGAGAAGAAGGGGGTGAACCATAGGACCACTGTTAGTGGATGACAAGGATAGGCTCCTTGACCATGGTGCTCAACTACTCTGTCTTTGAGAGCCAAGTTCACACCTTTGCAGTTTGGACAACCTCTCCCAACTTGGCTCAGCTCAGGCTGGAAGAGTTTCTGCATTAATTTGGAAATAATTTTGTGTTGATGTAAGATTTATTAGATGAGTTTGAGTTCATTCCCTCATAGCTCACAACCATGAAGATATTGCAGCCAAATGGATGGGAAACTTGAGTGATGGGAACATACCATCTTTGTTCTTTGCTCTAGGCCTGCAGAATGAGCTTTACAGGTACCACTTACAGGACTGCAGGATCAGCACTGATATCAAAATGCCAATCAAACACAGTCCACAGGCTTGGCCCTTGAACCCAGACCTTCCCTTTAAATGTGACATTTGAGTGACTGGTGCTCTTCCGTTTTAGGGAGTGGACCTGTATCATGAAAATAAGAAGTACTTCGGGCTCTCAGAGCTCATTGATGCCACCTTGTCAGGACACAGCCTCCCCTTGCTCCGATATGATAGCTCCTTTGAGGCCATGGTCACTGCATTAGGAAAAAGGTATGCTTCTCCTCAAAATTACTAGACGTGCTTGGTAGCATCAAGTGTGAGTGGAAGTTGGAAGTCTTGGCATCTGGGCCAGGGAGATCCAGGAAGGGTGTTCACCCCCTCATTCCCCAGTGACTTAGTCCCTCTGTCTTCTGCATTTGAAGCACTTTGGGTCAGTGACATTCTTGTCACACTGCTACTTCATAACATTGTAAATTTCACCTTGTTATGTCTGCTTTATTCCTGTTTACTGAGAAGCAGTTAAGGCCGTCTAGATCTTGCCTTTGAGCTATTTGGACAGCGGAAGAACAGTATTTAATATCATGCTCCCTACCTCATTGCCTATGAGCAAAGCAAAACCCTCTTGAGTTCTTCACAATATTCCATGACTCTCGTGAGAAAGGTGACTGTTCCTAACCTGTGTGAGCTCTAGCAAGCAGAATGTTCACTGTGCAAGTATAAGGGTCTGAGTTTGGATCCTCATTGCCTGTGTAAACAGTCTGGTGTAGCAGCATGCATTTGTGCCTCTAATGTGGGGAAGAAGAAGGAGGAGGAAGAAGAAGGAAGGAAGGAAGGAAGAAGGAGGAGGAGGAGGAGGAGGAAGTCATCACTGAGGTCTTCACCCTAACCAGTCTAGCCATTGCTGAGCTCCAGGTTTAGTAAGAAACCCTATGGCAGAGAAGACATGCTAGAACTGTGAGGCAGCTGACTCCAGTCAGAAGACAGAGAGAGAGAGAAAGACTGATGCCCAGCTTACTTTCTCCTTTTTATTTGAATCCGTGACTCCAGCCTGTGAGATAGTGCCACACACCTTCAGGATGGCTCATGTCCATCACTTAAACCTCTGTGAAAACATACTCATATAAGCACTCTTACAGACATATGGAGAAGACTGTCACTGGGGTAACTCTAGGTCTTGTCAAATTGATCACGAAGATTAACCCTCACACCTGGCTTCTCTGGTGAGGTGCCTGAGCTAATGTCATTTTTCATGCCTACTGCTGGAAGATCACAAGTGGTAGCCAAGTCAGCAAGCCAGTGCTTTTGTCTCCCAGCTGGGCAGAACAAAGGCATTTGTGCTTTGGCTTCAGAAGTCCCCAGCAGCTGACCCCTACCAGTTTCCTTTGAATCTGAAACTTACAGAGTCGCCTGCATCTTGGGTGGCAAGCATGGCCAGCCCTGGGGTCATGGGCATGGTCTCTTTGTGTTCCTTGCAGGTTTCCCCGCCTGCACAGCGCGGTGATCAGGACCTTTGTTCTTGTACAGCACTATGCAGCCGCTATGATGGCTGTGAGTGGCCTCCCGCAGATGAAGAACCATACATCAGTGGAGACCCTGGAGATCACCCAGAACCTCCTCAACTCTCCGAAGCAGTGCCCCTGTGGCCATGGGCTCATGGTCTTGCTGCGAGTTCCTTGTTCCCCCCTGGCAGTGGTGGCTTACGAGCGGCTAGCTCATGTGCGAGCTCGGTTGGCTCTGGAGGAACACTTTGAGATCATCCTGGGCCACCCCAGCTCTGGCATCACTGTGGGCAAGCATTTTGTGAAGCAGCTCAAGGTAGGTGTTGAGCTCAGGGACAGAGGGCTATCCCGGAGCCACCAAAGGATGATGGCAGCAGGCCCTTGAGCCCTGACCACCGCTCCACCTCCTCTGCTGCTTTCTCATTTCTCTGGGTCCCCAACAGATCCTGAATTATCAGTCCTCTGATAGGAAGCATGTTTTTTTTCTCTCCCCAAGGCACCTTTCTCCTCCTTCAATTTAGCTGATGCTTATTCTTTGAAATTCAGCTCAATTTCTTTTCCCTTTTTATAAAGACATCATAGAGGCCCATACTTGAGGGTCTCTATTCCTATACAAATGGTAAAGGATAGATAGACTTAGGTCCTTCAAAGTTGAGTATAGTGCCTGGTCCCTTGTAGGCTCTTATTAAAACACATAGATGATAAAAAAATTTAAACGGGGCAGAGAAAACTGGTCAAAGGCTAAGAAGAAGCCAGGAAGGAAGGGGCCAGTTGGCATCACTGAAGGACACAGGGAGAGATGTCAGAGATACCTGGAGACACCCACCATCTTCCAAACTGGCCAGTCTTCAGACGTCCTCATGCACCCAGCTCCTGCTGTGGGAGACAGAAGCAGAACAAGCCCCCTTCCATCTGAAAGTACAGTGACTCACAACATGCTTACATTCCAAAATAAAGTTCTTCCTTTGTATTACAAGATGGGCTGTGAAGGCCACCAATTAGTGGGTGGGCATCAAGGTGTTCTAGAGCCAGGATGGTCAGGAAGTGGCCTGTATTAAGTGTGGGTTGCACATTGTATGTCTAGTATGGTGTTTTTTACACTTATTTACTGTTTATGTGTGTGTACACTTGTCACAGGATGCATGTAGAGGCCAGAAGATACCTTTTGAGGGTTGGTTCTTTCCTTCCTCTGAGCAAGTGCTGGGGATTGACCTCAGGTCATAAGGCTTGGTGGCATGTGCTTTTACAACTGAGCCATGTCACCAGCACCAATTAGTACATTTAATCCACAACAGCTGGATGCTCACATCTTTGAGATGGGAAAAATCAGAGCTTCAGTGACGCTCAGGGACAACCTTGGGAAGCGACATTCCCTGGAGTCAGGCCTTCCTTCTTCTCCTCTCTACAGATGTGGCAGAAGATTGAGGATGCCGAATGGAGGCCCCAGACTTACCTGGAGTTGGAGGGTCTGCCCTGTATCCTAATCTTCAGTGGGATGGACCCTCATGGGGAGTCACTGCCACGGTAAGTTGAGAATCCGGTCCTGAGGAGATGGATAAGGGAGAGGAACAGATTGAGTTACTGCTACCCAACCCCAGGTAGAGGGTTTCCCACTCACAGTCAGTATGGATGGTATATATTTGGGCTGGTTTTCCAGGGCAATATGTCTGAGATGCGGGCAGTATTCACCAGTTCTCAGAGGACACCACTGGGTGAGGGTAGAGTTTTGGGGAAGCAGCAATGCTGGAGTGAGGGGAAATGAACTCAGTTGGTGAGGTGTCTCTGTGTATTAGAGAGGACAGTGCCATGTGGGATGATGGCCATCATCTCCAGAGCTGGGACCACTTTCACTGGTACTGTAACTATTGTGGTGGCTGATGTAGGAAGGGTTCATGCATGATGCCATTCAGAAAGAGTAGGTTGTTAGGTACAAAGACTAGATGTCATCTTTCTTCGTCATTGTTCTATTGCTGTGAAGAGACACTATGACAATAGCAATGTATAGAAGACAACATTTAATTGGGGCATGCTTACAGTTTCAGAGAGTTAATCCTTGATGGTAGGTAGGCATGGTGCTGAGCAATTGCTGAGTGCTTACATTTCATCTGTAAGCTGGAGGCAGAGAGAGAGAAGGTGAAACTAGGGCTGGACCCATCCCCAGTGACACACCTCCTCCAATGAGGCCACACCTCCTGGTCCTTCCTAAATAGTCCACCCACTGGGAAACAAACATTTAAGTACATGAGTCTATGGGGGTCATTCTCATTCAAACCATCACATCCCCTGACCTGTGTGTTTCTGTAGTCATACGTGTCCATTGAGTTGCTCCCTGTTTCCTGGGATCTTTAGGCTACACACAGACACTTAGGATGGAAGGTCGCTTGTCCTCCTACAAGGTGTGACTGCACAAAAGTGACTATATCTGACTTCACTGCTCTCATATTTTTAGCTTCCAGCACAACACGGGACACATTAAATGTGGATGTCCAGTTAATACATTTAGCCTACAACAGTACATGTAGGTTCTTATGAATATTCAGCCTCATCTTTTATTTTTCTTTTCTTTTCTTCTCCTCAAGATGGTTTCTCTGTGTTGCCTTGGTTGTCCTGAAACTTGGTCTGTAGACCAGGCTGGCTCAGACTCACAGAAATCCACCTGTCTGTGCCTCCTGAATGCTAACATAAGGCTTGCACCATCACTTCCTGGATCACCCTCATCTTTTAAATGGGAAAAAAAGTCAGAGCCTCTGAGAAGTTGCATATCTTGCCAGTTTCCAACCCTGGGAAGTGGTGATGCTGAGGTTCAAGCCTCAATTCTGCCCGACTTGAAAGTCGGTAGTATCTTGATTGCATGCCCCATAGGAGCAGATCTCTTGTAGGTACCCTCAGAGAACCCAGATTTGTGGCTCTGAGCTCACAATAGGCTTCTCCATGTATCAGAGCCCCCTTAGTCTAATGAGGAAGGTGGTTGTGGCATCGTCATTCTGTTCTCCAGCAGTAGTATGGTGACATATTGTTCATAATCTGGCAAAGATTGCCTAAAGATCAGAGGGCAGAGTCAGCTACAGAGTTAGCCACTGAGGTCAGACAATGGTGGCATACACATTTAATCCTAGTGTTTGGGAGGCAGAAGTAGAGATCCATCCAGATCTCTGTGAGTTCAGGTCCACCCTGGACTATACGAGATTAATCCAGTCTAAAAGAGAAACAGAGTCAAGTAGTGGTGGCTCATACTTTTAATTCCACCACTGGGGATCTTATGCCTTTGCTCTTAGTACTTGGGAAGCACACACACTTTCAGCACTAGGAAAATTGAAACAGGAAGTGATGTGGCTGGGCAGAGAAAGAAACATAAGGTGGGTGGAGACAGGAATTTCTTTTTGACTGAGGACTTAGAGGCATTTAGTCTGAGGATTCGTGGAGACAGGATCTTTCCCCTTTCCATTTGAGGATTCATTAATGGGGAGAAGTTTCTCTAGTGGCAGGTTCCTGTCTCTCTGATCTTTCAACATTTCCCCCCAATATCTGGCTTTGGGTTTTTATTAAGACCAACTAGAATTTGTGCAAAGGTATAGAGCCTCCTAGTGGAAGGCATAAGATGATGGATGAACACATTCTGTCCTCCCCAGGTCTCTGAGGTACTGTGACCTGCGTCTAATAAATTCCTCTTGCCTGGTGAGGACAGCCCTGGAGCAGGAATTGGGCCTGGCTGCCTACTTCGTGAGCAATGATGTCCCCTTGGAGAAAGGGACCAAGAACGAGGCCTTGGAGAGTGATGGGGAGAAGCTAAGCAGTACAGATGACGATGAGGAGGCAGGGATGGAAGGTGAAGGGGGCTGACTTACCTCGGTATTCTTCCCCGCATCCTCCCAAGCCACCCTTTAAGTGACAACACCCTCCTGAGATTCAGATTCTGCCTTTCTTCCCTGCTCTGTCATCCTGGTGTGGGAAGATGGAAATTCCTGTGGGTTCTTTTAAGATCTAGAAGTCTTCAAGAGCAGGAAGAAATGGTGACGTCTTGGAGTTCAAGTTTATGCTTTGTTTTCATTACTGGTAGATTAATTCACTTGTTCCTTCTGTTGGAAACCAACTCACCTGCCATTACCCTGAATGTTGTAAAGTTTATGAGAACAGACCAGCATCATTTGTAGACTCCAAGAGTCTGGTGCCATATTTTTAATATAACACACAAATACGAACTATATCTGGCTGTGGTCCATAGTACGATGGGAAAATAGAAGCCAACAATATAAATGTACTGTGAATTTGATGGTACAGAGGCTAAAGAGAGAAGCGCAAATTCCCCTCACTTCTCTGTCTGCTGACTGAGTGATGTGAGGCAAGAGTGCAGTCCCTCATGGCTGAAGCTTGTCCTATAAGATGGCCAGGTCTGCTCACCAGGTTCTTCTGTGTGGTGGCTAATTTTAGCATGACCATGACCATGGTATTAAATGTTGTCTATGGTATGACTAGACTCACTGGTCTGTCCTGGACCACCTCATTCTATTCTCTTTTTATTTACTTTGTGAGTCTAGTTAAGATTGGTTTGTGTGTACATGTGTGTGTGTGCGCGCATGTGCATGTGTGTGTGCATGTGTGTGTGCGTGTGTGCATGTGCGTGCGTGCACATATGTGAGGGACAGGGCTATGATGGCAGCAGGTGAATGAAGAAGTGAGAATAAACAAAGAGGTGTGACATCTTCCTGACTTCTAAATGCCAGGCTTTGGTAAGGGATATGATTCCTGTGTTCACAGGGTGTTTTGAAGCAGGCTCCACCTCAGAGAAGAGGAGCCCTGTGAAGAGGGAGCGCTCACACTCTCATGACTCTGCATCTTCCTCCCTCTCTTCCAAAGCATCTGGTGAGTCTCCACCTGGGAAAGTAACACTCAGGGCTGCCTTCTAGTTCAGAGACTGAGAAGAACACCCAGTGCTGTGCTGATCCCATGCTTCTGGTCAGGATTTGTGAGAACAGACTCTCAAGAATAGCCTAGAACTGAACTTGGCATCTGAGACCTTGACGACAGGTCTTTTGGGTCCAGCTGTTCATGTTGGGAGGAGAGGAAGAGTCTGCCTCTGGCTGCAGTGTAGGCCACAGTGTCCTAGCGTGTGCTGGTACCATTTTGGTGACCCTTTGTGGATATCGCTGTGGTTGGCCCCTGCCTGACTCTGGACTTGTCCAGAGAAGTGGACCTAAGAGGCTTCACAAAATAGTAAAGATAAGACCCCACAATGCTTGTTCCCAGGAAGAGAGACAATGAACACAGTCTCATGTGGGCACCAATCCCCAAAGTTCCTTGGTCTCTGATCAGCCAAGACCCAATGCACAGGAAAGAGCACTACCTGTTTTAAAGTGCGGACATTTAATATAATCTGACAGCTGAAAGATAAATTCATTATGAAGTCTGCCCTTAAGAAATTTTATCTATTAATCTCAGGACTTGTGAGGCAAAGGCAGGTGAATCTGTGAGTTCAAGAGTGAGTTCCAATATAGCCAGGACGACACAGAGAAACCTGTCTCAATAAAAGCCCCCCAAAAGAAATTCTATGTGTGGGGGCTCAGGATGTCACTCAGTTGGCAAAGTGCTTGCCTTTCATGCACCAAGCCCTGGATTTGATCCCCAGTCCTGCATAAACCAGATATAGGATTGCAAGCCTGTAATCCCAGCACTCATGGGTTGGAGGCAAAAGAATCAGAAATGCAAAGCCATCCTCAGCTACAGAGAAAGTTTGAGACTGAACAATCTGGATGTTGGGATGGGGGAGAGGTGGGACTAAACGGGAAGGTTGATCAAAACTAAGGATGTGTTCTTTATGGAAATCTATCACCCTGTAAGCTAAATAAGAAATATAATTAAACCAGGATAGAACAGAATAGATTTATCTTTGCCTGTAAACACTGTTGCTGTCTTAATCCACCCTGGGGACAAAATCATATCGAGCCCTTCACCCTGTCTCACACATAGGATGGATTTAGGGTAGTTGTTCATCAAAGGTTCCAGAGAATAGTTCTTTCAGAGCCTCAGTGGAAAAGGTGTTCCTGGGGAGGGGATATCCCAGGCTGAGAAGCTCAATGGTTTCTCTGTGGAGAACCCTAGCTGAGGTTAAAGGACCCTGGTTAGTGACCTGCACTCAGGGCCGGGTAGGAGGTTTGTTTCCCAACCTAGGAGTAACCACTGGCCCTGTGGGCGTGCTCTGCTGCACAGATACACATGCTCTTTTTGCATCAGCATGGCACTCTGTGACTGAAGGAAAGTCTGGTTGGTGGAGGAGATGTTGGCCAAATGTATGCCTACCAGCTTTGTCTTGAACCATCCCAGCATTTCTGGGGCAGGCACGGGAGCAGCTGTGTTTTTGTGCCAGGTTGTTTCTGGGTGCCTCTGACCATATCCCTCTCTTTTTTAGGCTCAATGCCCTATGGTGAGTCCCTGGTTCAGCTCTCAGGCCCTCCACAGGGAGAGCTTACCAGGTCACCTCCACCCGGTGGCCCTGCAGAGGAAGGCAGGACTCCTGGGGAGATACAGCGGCTCCGAGTGAGTCAGGGCCCCACAGTCGTTAGCAGGAACAGCCCTGGGCTGGTCCCACAGCCTGATTCCAGCCTCAGGACTGGCCAGAGGAGCCTGCAGGGGCCACCTGCCCCATCCTGCCAGCTGTCCTTCTCCTCCTCGGGCTCATCATCCACATGTGCGGTGCCCACTACCAATGTACTGGTCCTCCAGGCCTCGCAGTGCTCCATGGCCAAGGCCTGCCGCCAGCCACCCATTGTCTTCCTGCCCAAGCTTGTGTATGATATGCTTTTGTCCACCGACAGCAGCGGTCTGCCCAAGTCTGCCTCCCTCCTGCCTTCCCCTTCTGTTATGTGGACCAGCTCCTTCCGCCCCCTGCTCAGCAAAATGATGACATCAACTGAACAGTCCCTCTATTACCGACAGTGGACAGTACCCAGACCCAGCCACATGGACTACGGCAACCGAGCCGAAGGCCGCGTGGACAGCTTCCACCCCCGCAGACTGCTGCTCAGTGGGCCACCTCAGGTGCGTGCCATGCCTGCTGCCCCTGCACAGGCCAGGCCTCCAGGGTCACCTTTGGATTTTCAGCCAGAGTGCCCACTTGTTCACTTTGTGTCCCTTCTATGGATGGTCAAGTTTCCTTTCTGTCACTGTGATAAAATACCCCAACATAAAACAACTTATGAAAGAAAGAGTTTATTTTTGCTCACAATTCCAGGGTATAGCCCATCAGAGTGGGGAAGCCAAGATGTCACCTCACATCCACAGTCAAGGGCACAAAAATGCCCGCATGCATGCTTAGCTTGGGTTCACCACTCTTGAACAATTCAGGACCCAAGCCTAGGGAATGATGATGCCCGCTTCAGACTTCATCTTCCCACATCAAATGACACAGGATAATCCCTCACAGACATGGACACAGCCCACACTGGTCTAGACAGTCCTTCATTAAGACTCTCTTCCCAGCCAAGTGTGGTGGCTCATACCTTTAATCCCAGCCCTAGAAGGCAGAAGCAGCAGCTCTCTCTATGAGTTCAAGGCTAGCCTGGTCTACATAGTGAGTTCCAGGACAGCCAGGGCTACTTGGTGAGACCGGTCTCAACAACGGCAAGAGATTCTCTTTTTAATGTAGTGTCAAGTTACAATTACAATGAACCGTGAGAGCGAAGAGTCTTCCTGACGGCCCAGGGTGAGCAGGTGCATGGGAAGGCCGGTTTCCTGTTCGATCCTTCGCTAGGGTTCTTCTGTTGGCCAACTCCAGTTTTCTTTTTTATGTGCATGGGCTGTAGAGATGGCATCTGGATAGGAAGTTCTTCTAATTTCAGTCTGAGTTTGACCTTCACCCTCATGCACAGTCTCTGAATGTTTCCCTGATAAGAAACAAAGTGACAGAATGCACTGGAAAGTTTCTGTGGACTATTAATGGGAACTCGGCAGGTGGGTATGTCCTGGATTTGGGTCATTCTCAGTTCACTGTGTATTCAACATAGAGCACTTTATCTGACAAATCCACAGAGAACAGAACTGGGAGATGGAGAGGGGGTCCCTGTGTAAACACAATGCAGTCAGCACCCACATCGAAAGCTGGATGTGGCCTACACACTTATTATCCCAGTGCTGGGGTGATACAAACAGGAGGGTCCCTGGGGCTTGCTGGGCAGCTAGAAGAGCTGCATTACTGAGCTCCAGGCTCAGTGAGAGACTGTGTCAAAGTAGGGAGGCAATGGAGGAAGACAGCCAATACTTGTCTTCATGTACACTTGCACACTCACACATATAGACACACACAGACGCTTAGGGAAATGGGAGGAGGAGTGTGTCATGATCTTTAGAACTGATCATAGTTTAAGAGAAGACTCTGAGGTCCAAGTGTCTGGGACTGCATTTTGTTCAAATGTCACCTGATTTGATCTTGCCTGTGTGGAGGTATAAGGCGTTTAGAATATTGCCTGACTCCTAAGAGTGCACACCGACTGTGCTGTATGTCTCATTTCCCATTTATCATGTGCTGTTTTTCCAATAGCATCTTCATCTCTGGGAATCTATCCCAAGAAATGTAAATGCACAAAATACACGTAAGATCACTCACTTCAGTATTATTTATAATGATGAGAAATGACCCAGAATGAAAGTGCCTTGCCTAAGTCTCAGCTAACCACACCTGGGGATAAATCTGTTCTATAATTCAGCCACCAAAGTTTTAAGAGATCTCTTTATTCTGCCAATGAGATTTCTCTAAGAAGCTGAATGCAATCAACATGCTCCCCACATAATATCATATCAATTAAGGAAGAAATCACTGTGATGTGAGCATGTTCCAAGGGATCTTGGGAAAGCTGTCTTTAGGGGGAAGGCAGGATCAGTAGCCTTCTACCTTAGTCTCGATTTGTATTTTTTTTTCTTGTTGTCTAAAATAACTATACATTACTTTTTTTAATTAAAAAAAATTTGGAAAAAAATGGAGTTGGGGAGATGGATCTGTTAGCAAAGTGCATGTTATCCAAGCATAAAGCCCCGAGTTTTATGCCCGGTGCACACATAAAAATCTAGGCATGGTGGGGGGCTCATATTTGTAATCACAGTTCTGAAGAGGTAGAGAGAAGAGGCTCCCTGGGCCAGCATAGCTTAATTAACAAGTTCTAGGCCTACGAGTCTCTCTTATCAAGAAATGAGGTGCTGGTAGCTGAAGAATGACACCTAAGGCTGGCCTCTGACCTCTACATGCATGCACATACACAAATGCATGCATATATACACATAGAAAAAGAAACAGATTTTCCAGGAGCCCCCATGTGTTTATAGCCACACAGTGCTGGATCTTTCAGCTGTAGAGCTTTTACCATTTAATAGATGGGAAACAAAGTAATGGATCAGTAAAAAGACTGGGGACTTTGCAGTGTGTTCATTGATCATTGGTCCTTTTTCAGTAATTTTATTTTAAATTTGTGTGTGTGTGTGTGTGTGTGTGAGAGAGAGAGAGAGAGAGAGAGAGAGAGAGAGAGAGAGAGAGAGAGAGAGAGAGAGAGGAGAGAAAGGGAGAGGGAGAAGAGAGAGGGAGAGAGCGTGTGTGCACATGCTTCCTACTGCTGGGATCTGATTCTAGTGTCTTTACAGATAGGGAAGACAGGCGCCTACCTGCAGTTCCTCAGTATCTTGTCTCGGATGCTGATTCGACTGACAGAAGTGGATGTTTACGATGAAGAAGAGATCAATACCAGTGAGTTGTGTTTTATGACCCTTAGGCTCAGGCAAGTATCCAGTGGTCTTTGTCAGTGGCCCTGGTAATGTTGTCTCTCCCTTTCAGGATAGACTCTCAGGTTCAGTGTTTGACTTGTCCCGGGGCCTTTGCTTTCTTGTCTTTTTTCTCAGTGATGCATCAGAGACTTCATAGGGATAGAGTTGCTAATGCTGAAGTAATTCATGCTTGTTGGGTACTTTCCACGTGTCAGGTGCTGTGATAGATACTGTCCCCATTTGATCTCCAATACAGCCCTGTGAGCTGGGATACTATCTTCTTACATTGGAGGCCCAGCTGGACAGTACCAAGGCAGGAATGGCCTGCATCAGCCTGTGGTTTATAGAATGTGGATTCTTTATCAGGAAAGGTCCCCAACAGCTCAGGCAACCAAATACCTAGGACAGCATCTGAGGGATGGGGAAATTATATGAGAGAAGGAGGTACCTGGGTTCTCTGTTTGCTGAGTAATTTGCTTTAAATAAGACAAAAACCTCTCTGCATATGCCCTGTGCTAACTGTAAGGTACACTCTTCCTCCTCATATCCTGTCCAGTGATTCATGGCCTTAGCCTGGTAATTGAACCTATGCTTTGTGTTAGGGGAGTTGACTGCCATACAGAGACCCACCTGCACTGGCATCAGAGCAGCTCCTGTGAGCATTTTTTGAGATGGAATTTGATCAAGAGAAACTTTGAACTCATGAATCCCACCCAGCCCTCTGCAATTTATGGGCTTATGGCTTTCTCACATCTGGGAGCTGTTGGATCTCTGTCATCTTGCTTTCTTGGATAGAACAGTAATGTTGACAGGATTTGAATGCACTTTATCAAATGTGAAAGGCTATTTTCTTAACTATTGCATTGCTTCAGGTTTTTTCCTTGCAAAGCAGGGATACCTTCTGCTTCATGGGGTATGAACAGCATATTAAAACTTTAGTAATCTCTGCTCTCCTTCCCTATGGACATGTCCACTGCCCAGGTATATGACATAGACTTAAATTAGCATCTATAACTTACTCTATATCACATATTCACCATAATACATGATATCCATATACCCATGCAATTGTAATTGGGTCAACTAGACCTTTTGGCTGGCTGTTCAGCCAGCAAACCTTGGTGAACAGCAGACAGCTATACCAGCCTTAGTGTAAGAGGATGCTGGTAAGTATAGAATGGGGTTTATGTTGTGAGTGTTGCTGACCTTTGCAGGGGAAAGCAATGGCTCAGGCACTTAGGATGGGGAGCAGTGCCAACTGGCTGGGATGATTTAGATGATAGAGTAAGAAAGAAACCCACACAGGTGCCACAAGGCAAGGAGCTTGGACCATGCATGACGTAGGTATTGCTGGAAGGAAGCATGAGCTCAGGGCTCAGGACTCAGGGGGATTGGAAGCCAGAGTGTGGGTCCCAGAGCAGAACTGTGTCTACAGGGGTCAGAGTGAAGACTATTCATCTAGGTGGAGACAGATCTCAGCGCATGATCATGTTCTGTTAGAGCCATCCTGAAACATGGATATACCAGAAGCTTTCTAGATACAGTAGGGATCCCCAGGAAGCCATAGATCAATAATGATTCAGCCCCATGCATCATGCTTGGGCACAGTTAAGTAACACATCCTCACATCTTGTTTCTCTTGCTTCCCTTTTCCACCAATCTTGTAGGCCTCCAAGAGGAATCCGATTGGCATTACGTCCAGTTCACAGACCCCTGGCCAGACCTGGAGCTCTTCCAGAAGATGCCTTTTGATTACATCATTCATGACCCGAAGTATGAAGATGCCAGTCTGATTTGTTCACATCAACAGAGCATCAAGAGTGAAGGTCAGGGGCTGGCAAGACAGCTTATCCGTTATGTGCTTACTGCTCACACATGAGGACCTGAGTTCAGATCCTCAGCATCCATGTAAAAAGATGAGCATGACAATGCACATCTGTATCTGGGGGAGTCATTAGAGACAGGTGGATCTTAGGGACCTGATGACCAGCTGATCTAGCTATTGTTGAGCTCTAAATCCAGCCAAGAGCTTATCTCAAAAAAACCGAAATGTCAAAAAAAAAAAAAAAAAGAACTCTTAAGGAAGACATCGGATCAGCCTCTAGTTTCCACATGTACTTGTATGGGCATATGGACACATGGATAACTAACGCAGACACAGAGGGACACACACTCACACATGCACACATGCATGGGGTGAAGGGCAGACTTGGCCAGTGAGGAGCCAGTGAAGTAAGAGTGTCTTACTTCACTCTTGCCCAAAGTACATAGGCTTAATTGCTTCTTATATATTAATAGATATCAGCTGGGTTGAGATACATCCTGTTGGGGATGCTCTTTGGTCTTGCCAGAATTAACAGACCTGGTTCAACACTGAGGTTACTCTCTCCAGTAGAAGGAAAGAACTACCACAAAGCCCATGAGAAAACCCCAGACTTGTGGTCAGGATATATTGAAGGTTTGGCTAATGGAGGGTAAAAGATAAGTATCTATTTATGAATTAGTCACCAAATGGGTGCATGTGTTTCCCTGTCCTCAGTCTTTCCTATTCTTAGGAACACTGGCTTCTATGGTATAAGAGAGCAACCTCAGCCAAGGCCTGCAAGACTATTAGTATAGCCTGAGGAAGTCTGATAAATGTCCTGTCAGGGAAAATAGCTTATCTATAAACAGGGTATGGTATGTATACCTATAATTCCAGCACTCAGGAAGCTGGAGTAGGAGGACCAGGAACTAGGGGTTAGTTTGGGCTGCATAGTGAGACCCTGTCTCCAAAAAGATAAAAGATACTTGCTGGCCTGATTACCTGTCACTCACAGGAGTGGGGGGATCCCTTCCCATAAATAGCTCTAATGAAGGCCTAGTGTTACAACTTCCAAGTTACTTAAAGAAACTGGGGCCCACACATGCTGTTAATTTATTTCCTAGTCATGTAAAATTTCCTTCAACATGTTTATAAAGTGTTTTGGGGTTGACAACTCTGACATCACACAGTCCCAAGTTCCCCCTTGTTAGTTCCCCCACTGAGGTGCTGGCCTCCTCTGACCAGGGCCTAGGGATGTAAGAGATAATCTTCAGGACAGGTAGAGCCTGCTTGTGAGCTACTTATTTTGAGCAATGCACTCACTTGAGTTCAGTAGTCAGGGGTGGGGTGTCTGCTCTGGCCTAATGCTCCTTAACTCTGGGAATATCTTTGCAGACAGAGGGAGATCCCGGAAGCCAGAGGACCTGTATGTGCGGCGTCAGACAGCACGTATGAGGTTGTCCAAGTATGCAGCATACAACACATACCACCATTGCGAGCAGTGCCACCAATATTTGGGCTTCCACCCCCACTACCAGGTAGGCCTCGGGCACTGGCTGTCTCTCTGGCTGCTCCCAGCAGCTCCTGCTGGTGCCACATGTGTCTGTTTCCTTGTGGACCCTTGATAACATTCCAGGGTGGGAGAAGAGTTCCAGAAGCCCTTGCATGCCTCCCAGGTTCCCCTCAAGCTGTGAACATATTGTTGACCCTATAGAACAGGGGTTCCCCTGTGGTCGTCCAGGCATCATTAGTAACCAAGACTAGGGGTATGAATCCTGTCTTCAGGCTCCAGAGAATTTCAAAGTTACTTCAATGTTAGGGACACTCACTGAGCACTCACTAGAAGGACCCAGGAATATAGACACAAATAAACCTTGTTTCCATCTTTAGAGTTCATGGTCTGGAAGGGAGATGGGCACTTAGTGAGATTTCAGAGCAGGAAGGAGAATTATGTTTGCAGCACAGAAACACATAGATAAGAGAGGAGTTTAAATTATTGAGCACCTACTGTATGCCAGAAGCATATTCATGTTTTTCTTATTCATGTTCTTCTTGCCAACTCTTTCTGTCATGAATAAATAACTGGATAAGCTCTGAGATATGGCTCTAGCTGTCTCAGGCTCTGAATGGTTATTAGGGCATTGCGTTAAAAACTACACTTGTAATTCATTCAGGGTTCCTTGGCTGAAAAAATATCCTGTCTAGTGGATTCCTCATCTGAGTCCTGTCATCATCTCTTTACAAATAAACATAGCTTGAGTGCTCCTCATCAGAAAATCCAAAGTCATCACTAACACAATACTCAAAACAGTTCATATTTTAGAGCCTTTGGGATTTAGACTATGGATGACAAGCCGTAAAAGTCCATAGAAATGTTTTAAAATCTGAATTTAAAAAAAAAATCCTAAATCTGAAGGATCCTTTTAGATCTGAGATATTCAACCTTTACAATTCAGATAGAATTTGCTGAGGAGTCAAAGCCAGTGAAAGGGAATAGTATGTGAAAAAAGGGGGTGCAGAATCTGGGGAGGAGAACCCATCTTAGTTGGATGTGGCTGGAGAGCAGAGTGGCAGATACGACAACCAGGAGGAAGGTGGAAACCAGGTCACAGAAGGCCCTGGGCCCATCTGCTTCTTCAGAGAACTCTGTAGGAAAGGTAGCAGCGTAGATGCCCTTCCCCAGGCTTACTGGTCTTTGCAGACTACTCAAGCTGGCTATTAATAAACATGTAGACTCTAGTAGTTTAGATTTAAGAGTTTCATCTTAATTCAGACCCAACAGGGTAGGCAGGAGGGCATAGGGGCTGAAGGTGGGAACCAGGGACACCTGCCCATGACATGGAACTGAAGGCCATGCTCCTTCTGGAAAGGCCCAAAGCAAGGGTTTCTGCATGCTGTTTGCCTTCTTTATGCAGGAAAATGACATCTGGTGGCTTTAACTAAGCCTAGCCTTTGGCTTGTACATCCCAAATATAGCAGCTGCCTTTTTTTTTTTTAGCATTACATATTTTTAAGTATGTGACTTTACTATAGATGACATCAGAAAGAATTTTTAAATAGGCCAAAATAGCAATACTATTCATGCCACATAAATGAAGACCATTTTCCCCACCATGAGTGGGGGGTTTTGTTTCAAGAATTCAAAACAAAACCAAAAAATGTAAACTTTTTTTAAAAAAATAAGTCCCCACATTTCAATGGATTTCATTTTATTTTACCACCAGAATATAGTTTATTTGGATAGGAAGAGTTTATATTTTCTTTGCATTGAAGTTTAGTGTCTTGATTCAGGTAATGAATGCACCCTCAGATTTGTGTCTTGGTTTCTAGTTGCTCTAGCACCTATTACATGCTAAACTGTTGAAGGAATTTAAAACTATGACCTACTCCATAGCAAGGTCTAAATTTATTATCCAAAATATTTCCCAGGACTGTTAGAGATGACACAAAGGGGGAAGAATGGAATTCAGCACAAGGCTGCGTGTAGTAAGACGTACAAAGTTGGGTGGCTCTTATTGTTCTGCTATACGCCAGCTCTCGTAACACCTGTAACAGAAAATGCTCTATTGGAATGAAAGCTGAAAACTAGGCTTAATGATACAGGCCTAATCCTAGCTACACAGGTGACTGAGGCAGGAGGGTCACACATTCAAGGCTTGCCCAGGCAGCTGAGACACTAACTCACAAAGTTGAAGATGGCTTAGAGAAGCAACTTAGTGATAAAGTACTTGTCTAATAGACATGAGACCTAGGTTTAATACACCGGAGTTTAAAAGAAGATCTGAGGTGCACTGACCAGCCAGCTTGCTTAATTTTGCAAATTCCAGGCTAAAGGACAAGCTTGTCTCAAATAAACAGTGTGGACAATGTTTGAAGACACCACACACACATGCACACGCACACACAGTGAGATCTGCATGAATGCTTTATTTGTTGACCCAGGATGGTTTTCTAGGTCAAATCTTAAGAGAGATAGAAGTGACAGGCATGACTGGGATTCTGGGGAGCCAGCTATGGCCCTGTGTGGGTAGTCTTGGATGTGCTCACCCAATAGTCAGATCTGAGCTCCTTATGCTCTATGCTGTGAGTCCTGTACACTGTAGGGCAGAGGCGGGTGTGAGCGGGTATTGTCATGGCCAGCCTGGGCCTGGGTTCTTTTGGGAAGTAAGTCATTCTCTGATGATAAGCTCTGTCCTTTCCCCTCACACTCAGCTCTATGAGTCCACCCTGCACGCCTTTGCCTTCTCTTACTCCATGCTAGGAGAGGAGATCCAACTCCATTTCATCATCCCCAAGTCCAAGGAGCACCACTTTGTGTTCAGCCAATCTGGAGGACAATTGGAGAGCATGCGTTTGCCCCTCGTCACAGACAAGGTACTGGCTTGGAGTTCCAGTGGGCTGGGCTATTACTGCATTGGGGATGTAGACATGTAGCTGCCTGAAGAATCTCGGGCATTTGGAGCAGAAACAGTATGGTGACTGAAGCCTGGTGACACTGGTGAATGTGTGTGTTTGGAAGTTAACTCTCTCGAGCACTTGTAATTATGTTGCTACTTAATATTGCTGTGCCCCAGTTTCCTTCACTTATAAATGTGGGCAATAACAATTCATTTTTAAATACTTGCTGATGAGGCTGGAGATGGGGCTCAGTTGTTAGAGTTCTTGCCTAACATTCACAAAGCCCCAGAGTCTCCAGTGCCACATACATTGGGTGTGGTGACTTATTCTGTCATCCTAGCATTGGGGAAGTAGAGGTAGGAAGATCAGAAGTTCAAGGCTGTGTGGGCACTCGAGTTCAGCCTGGGCTATATGAGATCTTAACATCAAAAACAGCTGCAACATTTGCCCTAAGAATCACTTAGAATAATGAACATGAGGTGACTACAGTACCTGAACCACACCACATGCTGGTGGTATGTCCATGACCCCCCCCACACACACACACTTCTTGAATGCTCCCCACACACATACTTCTTGAATGCTTTGTCAAGAAGCATTGGATAGGCTGAGAAGGAAGAAATAGGAGAAGAGATTCCAATACTCCCCATGACCTGTCCCCTAACATCCACAAAGACTAACCTATGGTCAGTGTATTTCCTGTCTATCTTCTGTTTTCATGCCATTTGTTGGAAACAATCCCCAGTATCTCACCATTTCTCCCATAAACAGTTGAGGGCAGGTTTCTAAACCCTTGCCCTCACCATCTGTCTCCTCACAGAGATGCCCATATAGGGTTCCTTGCTTCCCACATCCACCTGACAGCCTCAGGGTTGACTGGATGTGATTTATCAGCCCCTGTCTGCAGATAGATGTGGAGGACACTGCTCCTTCTCTAAAAGGACCAGCTATCAGTCAAGCTGGACTTGACCTTGCCTTGACAACAAGGCAGCTCTCTATGCTGCACCAAGGAAGTCTTGGTTACTAGGACATCTTGAGACCCTGGGGTCTGGCAGTGTTGTGGCCCTTTTGTGGGTGTACCAGAGAGGTTGTTCAGTCCCAGGTCAATTTCCCAGCCTCCCAGCAGTAGCCCACAAGTACTGGTTGTGTATGTAGCAGGTGCTTTGAGAAAATCAAAGGCAACAGAGGCCCTAGCTCAGTCAAAGGTGCTTATTAAGGAAAGAGCCAAAGAAGAGTTATTGGCAGGAAATAACTTGAAAGTACTAATATCTAGGCTGTGTGTCCTTGACCAGAGTGAGGGAAGTATTTGGGCACAAAGGAGTAACACCTGCCTAGATCAGATTCCAGTATGAGCTGGTGATGGATTTGGTAGGTTGGTGTAATAGGCTATTAGGTTGTGTAAGCCCCAGTCTTTTCATTCTGAGGCTGGAAGGTAAGTGAGGTTTTGATGGATATTTACTCTGAATTTGATTAAGCTCACTTCTGTGTCTGTGTTAGCTATCATTGTCTAGTTGCCAGCCAGAGAGCATCTGTCTACAGTGGCCTCACTGGGCTATGCTTCTCTGCCCTGTACAGCTCTGAGCACCAGCAGGCTAGCCCAGGCTTAATCATGGGCACATTCTGAGAGGGTGCACTCTGCAAGGTCAGGCTTTGACCTGGGACAACATCGTTTTCCCCACATCTTATTGGCTGTGTCCATTCACAGTGCTCTCTCTGAGACTAGAAATGACTGCATCTTTCCATGAAAGATGTGAGATGGAGCAAAGAGTTATGCCAACATTTACACATGCCCTCCCTCTTAATCCTACTACTTTGCAGAGTCATGAACATATTAAGAGCCCAACCTTCACTCCAACGACGGGCCGTCATGAGCATGGACTCTTTAATCTGTACCATGCGATGGATGGAGCCAACCATCTCCATGTGCTGGTGGTCAAGGAGTATGAAATGGCCATTTACAAAAAATACTGGCCCAACCACATCATGCTTGTACTCCCAAGCATCTTCAACAGTGCTGGAGTCGGTAGGTGACTTTGATATATACTACCAGGTACGATTTTTATAAATAAAAAGTTGAGAATATTTTATAGAGAGAAAGAGCTGAATGGTTAACATTAAATTTTTTTTGCTTGTGGAATGACGAAGCTGCTCTGATGTGTTTCACTGTGTGTGTACACATGTGTTAGTGAGTATGCATGTGTACGGAGGCCAGAGGACCACCTGGTGTCATTCCTCAGAAGCAGTCCACCTTGGTTTCTGAAACCAGATCTCTCATTGCCTGGAGCTCAATGATTTGGCAAGGCTGGCTGGACAGTGAGCCTGAGAGATCTGCTGGTGTCTGCCTCCCTGGTGCTGGGATTATACACACAGACCACTATACTCAGCTTTATAAAAACCATGGGTCCTGGGGCTTGAACACAGGTCTTTGTGCTTGCAAGACGAGTACTTCAACTGAGCTATCTCCTAGCCTCTGCATTAGAATTTTCTTATAAATACCCTTTAAAAAATGTTTGATTATTCATTTACTCATTTTCTCAGCTGTTAAAAAAAGAAAGAACAGATATGTATATAAACTATAGAGGGGTGTTTCCTTGCTTGTAGTCAGTGGTCAGTGGAAGATGGATATGTAGTACTGGTTCTGTTGTGTCTGGTGTGGGCTCTGTCTTGTGCATGTGGGTGCAGGATTGAACATTGAGTCAGATTGCTTGGTCACCACAGGGGCTGCCCACTTCCTGATTAAAGAGCTGTGCTACCACAACCTGGAGCTGGAGAGGAATCGGCAGGAGGAGCTGGGGGTCAAGCCCCAGGACATTTGGCCCTTCATTGTCATTTCTGATGACTCCTGTGTGATGTGGAATGCAGCAGATGTGGACTGTGCTGGAGAACGGAGGTGAGGTGGCCTGGGTACACTCTTCCCTTTATTCAGAGAACCATGGAAAACAGGGATGGTCAGTCTCCTCTCAGCCTTGAGGACCGTGGTGTGCCTCTTGTGACAGAAAGCCAGGGCCATGAATATGGCAAAGAAGAACCTATTGTCTATGTCCTACCTGATTCTTGAAAATTATTAATGAGATATTTAATACATACAGAATGCAAGGTCTGGGAAGGTGACTGAGCAGTAAGGAATTCTTGGCTGCAGAATCATGAGGATGGAGTTCAGATCCTAGAACCCACATAACAGGAGAGACATTCAACAAATGCCTGTTAACTCCCACTACAAGGGCTAATATGATCTCCACATGCACACAAGTATATGCACCCAAATATACACTTACATGTATGTACACAGACATGTACATACATGCGCATGTATATAAAATAAATCTTTAAAAATGAAAAAGATAGTGCATAGTTAGTATGATACATATACATATACAAAAGCAAAATATAACATGTATACAATTTTTTTTTTACATATCAAATATACCCAGTTAGCAGACCCCTCCCTCATCAATAAGTGGACATTGCTGCTCTCCCAAGATGCTCCTCTTATGCTCCAGCCTTGATTTTCCCAGAATCCTTCACTTTTGGCATTGATTTTGTTACTGTCTTTCAGCATGCAGCTAAAGTTTTAGGGCTTCTACATTTCTCATTTTTGAAGGAGATCAGTTCCCAGGTTAGCATTCATTGTAAAGATGCACCAGTCCATCGTCTGTATGTAGGCTCAAAACATGGGATGTGACTATATTCTGCACATCAAAGTAATAATAAATATGAAGTACTTGCCGGGATACCTAGTACCCTTGGTTGGATGGCACTGGGTTCAGTCCTTATCAGACCTGTCCAGCACACACCATGCAGTTAGGAAGCCATCCATGCCTTAGCTGGCTTGCCATGCCAGGGACATTGGCCTCTTTCCTCCAAACAGGGAGTTTTCCTGGTCCGAGAGGAATGTTTCTCTGAAGTACATCATGCAGCACATCGAGGCCTCCCCCAACATCACACATTATGCCCTGATCGGCATGCGGAAGTGGGCCAGCAAGACGAGGGGCCGAGAGGTGCAGGAACCTTTTTCCCGATGCCATGTGCACGACTTCATCATCCTCAATGTAGATTTGACCCAGAATGTACAGTACAACCAGAACCGGTGAGCACAGGGTCCTTGGGTGGGGGCTGGCCTCAGTACTTGTGGCCCTGAGTCCTGTATAGGATGCAGACTCTCCTCCACTCTACCTGCTCTATGCTGTTGTTATGGAAAAAGAATATGTGACAGAAACAACCTGAGGAAAGAAAGGCTTACTGATTGGGAATTTGACAGTTAAGTCCATCAGAGTGGGGAAGCCATGCTGTCAGGAGTGTGATGTGGCTTGTCACATCTCCTCCACAGTCAGGACACACAGAGAGATGAGCACAGATTTCCAACTCAACTATCCCAACTTTCCCCTTTGTATGTAGTATGGTACCCCAGACCATGAGATGGCCATGCCCATATATAGGATGGATCTTCCCATCCCAATTAACTCAGGCTAGAAATCCTCCCCCAAAGATGTGCCCAGATGGTTGTTTCCATGGTGATTCTAAAGTCTATTACGTTGATAATCAAGATAAATCACCATAGTCCCAAAAGTAGTAGCCCTGCCCATAGTACTGGAAGTCCTCATATACTGTATGACTGTTCTGAATTTTTATACAGTTATCTGACTTCATTCCTTCATAGATGCTTCCTTAGAGAGCTACCTTGTACTTGGTGTTTTTTTTGCTTAGGATTCCTCAACAAATAGTCCCTTTCTTTGTAATGTTACTATCTGTCTTAGTCAATGTTCTATTGCTGTGAAGAGGCACCAGGACCTTTATAAAGGAAAACATTTCATTGGAAGTGGTGTACAGTTTCAGAGGTTTAGCTTATTATCATCATAGTGGAGAACATGGCGGCAGGATGCAGGCAGACATGGTGCTGGAGAAGTACCTGAGAGTTCTACATCTGGATCCTTAGGCGGCAGGAAAAGTGAGAGACACTGGGCCTGACTTGGGCATTTGAAACCCTAAAGCCCACCCCAGTGATGCATTTCTTTCAGTAAGGCCACACCTACTCCAACAAGGCCACAGCCCCTAATCCTTCTCAAGTAGAGCCACTCCGAATGAGCAAGCATTCAAATCTATGAGCCTATAGGGACCATTCTTATTCAAACCACCACACCATGAAAGAAAACTATAGAGTAATTTGAATAAGTTGCTTTCCAACCACAAAGGTCAGTTGACTGAGCATCCTGTATAATACACAATGAGCCACTAAGGAATGTTTAGGTTCGAAGCCAGGTTAGATATACTGCTGGAGCCTGGATTCATGCATTTACTGGCTCTGCAGAATAAGCACTGATTTCTCTCTGAGCCTGTTTACCTCAGCTATAAAAAATATTTAATATCTCCATACTACCACAGTTGTTTCTTTTTTAAGTTTCATGGACGCCTGGGGATGCAGCTTGACTGGTATATTTGAAGGCCTAGGATTTGGTCCCCAGCAGCATATAAATTATATACAGTCCTAGCTCTTGGAAGATGGAGGCAAGAGGTCATCCTTGGTGCATATTAAATTCAAGGTTAGCCTTGGATTCATGAGACCCTGTCTCAAAAAAACAAAACAAAACAAAAACAAAAACAAAAACAAAAAAAAACAAGCAAGCTGACGGTACAGTGAAGTGTGTGACTGTGAAGTATTTCTCATGGTGTCTACAGTCACATCCATGTCTTTATGTCACTGGTGTTTCAGGCACGCTGCCTCTCCAGGTCCAATGATACCATTCTTTGCCTCCCATCTCACCTCATGTCCCCACTAGAATAAGACTTTAGGACTTCACCTTAAGATCATTTTCTTTGCTGGTTGAAGAATTGAAAGGTCTTAAAGAAGTATCACTAGAAATCTTAGAGAATCCCAGAGCACTATCATGTACTACTGAAGGAAATTAGTGTCATTAATAAAAAATATTTTAGAGCAGATAGATGCAAGTGGATGGTTAGGAATAATGAACAGACTCAAATGGAAGTTTGGGGCCCTAGAATTTCAAAGAAAGACCTAAAGGCAGGCAAGCTGTAGATCTTAGAAGATGGAGAAAAGCTGGTATGGAGGCCTATCACTTGGACACAGGCAGCCACATTGTAGGCAGTGCAGAGCCAAAAGTGTATGTTAGATAGTTTAAAAGTGGTTGTACATGCATGCATGCACACATGCAAAGCATACTTAGGCCCTGGCCAGCATCTAAAAGAAAATAACAGAAGCAAAATAAATTTTAAAATAAAGTTTTGGTTTTCTTTGAAGCAAGACTCAACAAGGCAAGCAGACAAGGCGGAACCTCATGGTAGCTCATAGGGACTGAATTAGGAGCCTGTAATTCTGGGAGGGAAAAGAAGATTTTCTCAAGGTGAACCCACTTTCCTAGGGGTGGTGAGAATGTCCCCTTCCCCATTAACTCTAAAGGAAGGAGACAAGGGCATGTCTTCACCTGGTAGTAGATCCCATTATTTGTTATGGCGTGCTTTTACACTTGTAGCCCCCATGATGGGTGTCTGGGGGCCTGGGAAAGGTGCCCAGTCAGACCCGCTCCTCTTCTGGCTCTGCACAGGTTTACATGTGATGATGTAGACTTCAACCTTCGTGTGCACAGCGCTGGCCTCCTGCTCTGCCGGTTCAATCGCTTCAGCGTCATGAAGAAGCAGATTGCAGTGGGTGGGCACAGGTCCTTCCACATCACATCCAAGGTGAGCATAGCAGCACCAAGAGCAGGAGCCTGGGGATGGAGGGTGGTGCCTCATCTTTTAAGACTTGGTACCACAGGCCCAAGGGGCTAAGCTCTGTCCTCTGACACTGAATAGCATCCAGTGAGATGCTGCTCAGTGCAAGGCCACCATGGAAGCCTTTCTTATATATTCCTGCCCTCCCCATCCAGGCAAAGCATAGGCTTCTAGACTTTTCTTCACACCACTAGATAGCACTTGGCTAAAGAACTGTTAGCTTCATAGCCAGCAGTGGCCACATTTGTCTGCCCATGAGCCACAGGCTAGTGGGAGAGATATGATTCTAGTTGGCCTATCTGACAGACCCAGATGTAAGAAAAAACATGTCAGATAGCTCCCAGAAATCCAGGTAGGCTGGCCAACCCCTGCCTGAAGGTCCTTCCGATTTTCCTTTATGCTGTTTGAATCTTGTCCTGACATGTGACATCAGGGTGGCCTTTCCCAGCGTCTCTTTTCTGAGTCTCCACCAACTCCTTGCAGAGTGACCTAACCTGAACTAGAGCAGACCTGAGTCTGAAAACAGTGCCACACAGACACCCGACAGGCGGGGTCAGAGCTTTCTAAAGAACAGAAGCCCATCTCAGACCAGCAGCACTGTCAAGTGTGAGAACTCAGGAGCTAATGATTAAGCCACTGCCACTGCGATCTTTTGAAACTGAGTGTTGAACTTGCTTAACTTGGGAACCACCAAGATCTTTCTACCAAAGACCCTGAGACCCTCATGTGCTTTTCAAATTCACTTTTATTTCTTTGTTGTTATTTATACGTTCTTGGGTTGAATTTTCTTCCTGGCATGTGTGGTATGTATGTATGGTGAATGTGTGTGTGGTGTGTGTGTATGGTATGTATTATGTGGTTTGTGTATGTGGTATATATGGTGTGTGTATGGTGTGTGTTATGTAGTTTGTGTGTGTGTTGTGTATGGTGTGTGTTATGTGGTTTGTGTGTGTGATTTGTATGGTGTGAGGTATGTGGTGTGTGTTATGTGATGTGAGTGTGTGTGTGGTGTAGTGTATACACAAGCCTCATGGTGCTTCTAACAGTAGAACCTCCCTAAGACCATCTGACTTCTTCCTCAGCTGCAAGTTCACACACCTGACAGAAAATGGGATGACTAACATGTGCTAGGTTACATCTAACAAAATAACTAGGAATAAGTGATTTCACTCACATGGAAAGTTAAAAAAACATCAATATTTTTCCTATATATAACCAACATGCAATTAAGATTATGTTCAAGGTGGGATAAAAATCCTAAAAAACAAACAAGTGCCTAGGGCAGGTTCAGTGGGTGAGGGTGCCTACTGCCATGTCTGATGACTGAGATTAAGACCCACGTGGAGGAGAGAAGCAATTCCTATACATTGTCTTCTGATCTCCATACGTACATGCACCATATACCACATACTACACATACCACCCACATCACATACCACACCACACATACCACACCACACACACACCACATACCGCACATACCACATATGCCACAACCACACAACACACCATACACATCTCATACCACACACACACCACATACCACACACACCACATACCACACACATACTACATACTCCACACACACACATACCACATACTACACACACCACACATACCTCACATTCCATGTATGCCACACCACACACACACCATATACCACACATACCACCCTCATACCACCTATGCCATATACCACATATGCCATATACCACATACACCATATATACATACACACCACAGACACCACACACACTACACACATATACCACATACACATACCACACATACACAGACCACACACATACATATCACACACATACCACACATCCTCATACCATACACACACCACACTCACACACATACTCATACCACCCCCCTCACCCCACACAAGAAATGTTCTAGATGCTTATATATCTCAGGCCCTGTGGGAATGTTTGCAAGGCCTGTGTGTGCTCTTGTTTTCTATGGGATGATCAATATGTACAAATCAGTGTGGTCTTGTTAGGCAGTTTTCACAGGTTCTCTTTGGTGGTGGTGGTGGTGGTGGTGTGTGTGTGTGTTTACATGTGTGTTTGCATGCTTACACATGTTTTACCATGCATGTGAAGCCAGACATTGGAAGTTGCTCTTGTATCTCTTACACTAGTGCTCTCCACCTTATGCTTTGAGATGCCATCTGTCACAGAACTCACTGATTGGCTGGACCAGGGATGCACTCTGACTCTGTCCATTTCCCAGCTCTAGGGATAAAGATATGTGTGACCACATCTGGCATTTACATGGGTTCCAGGGATCTGAGGTCAAGACATGCTGTGCTGCTGCATTTTACCCGCAGCATCTCTGAGTGGCCTGAGGCCTGTCCCTTTTCCTGGCAGGTATCTGACAGCTCTGTGGCCATTGTGCCATCCCAATACATCTGCGCCCCAGACAGTAAACACACGTTCCTGGCAGCTCCCGCACAGCTCCTGCTGGAGAACTTCCTTCAGTACCACAGCCACCGCTTCTTCCCGCTGTCTCAGAAGAACCATAGCCATCCCGTATTGTCTGTGGACTGCTACCTTAACCTAGGACCTCAGGTAACTCCCCTTGGCATCCACAGAATAAGCAGCCTAGTACTAGGTTCTTGAATCATAATTATGGTGTCCCTCAGGGATCCGTGGAGATCAGCTTGGAACTCTACTGGCAACGGAAATTTTCATGTTCTCATATCCCTTGCATATGACAGTGCTGTTAACATTACTCATGTGACCTTCCTATACACTTGGAATTCCCTCTAGGTGACTTATACCTATTGCAGTGCTATATGTATATAGCTGTACTACATTGCTCAGCAAAACACAGACACAGAAATCTGCACACTCAACACAGATTCAATTCTCCAGATGTTTTTGACCTGTGGTTGACAGTGTCTGCAGATATAGATGGAAACTGTAGATACTGAGGCCTGGTTGTACTCAAGTCTTTATCTCAGACTCATGCTCATGCTCTACCTCTGCCAAAACTGAGGCAGAGGGCACTGTGTTAGTTTATCAAACAGAATTTAGGGATCAAACCCAATTGGGATGGCAAGGCATTACCGATTCTCAAACCAATTACAAATTGGAACAAACCTCCTAGAGTCAAATTTTTTTAAGCATCTGATTTGTTCATATCATGAATATCTCTTCCCCCAGCTTCATTCTGAGCTTGACCAAGCACCTACTACTTGCTGGATATTAGTTCCAAGTGTGACTGAGTCCTTCCTGGAAGGTGACCTTTCTCCTGGTATCCTTTATTTTCAGGTTTCTGTTTGTTACGTGAGCTCCAGGCCCCACTCTTTAAACATCAGCTGCTCTGACATGATGTTTAGTGGGCTACTGCTGTACCTCTGTGACTCCTTCGTGGGAGCCAGCTTCTTGAAGAAGTTCCATTTCCTGAGAGGTAATACTCCTAGCCTGGACCTCGATTTGACTGGTCACTGTCACCTGATGTCTCTAATGACAAGACCTTAGGTCCTACGCTTATTTACCAGTGGGTAAACTGAAGCACAGAGGACAATAATGACCTCAATTCTCAGAGTAGCAGAAAGCTGGGGCTGAGCCCCTGGAAATCATTCAGTAAAGAAAAGACATTCCCTTTCTTTTGGGTGAGTGGTAGGCATTTCCTCTGTTCTTTCCTCTCTCAGCCCTTTATGTTTGTGCCCAGGGCTCCAGAGGCTCCTGTGTGGTGCCGAGCCCCGTGACCTCTGTTGTCTCTCCTACATTCTTTCTCCTTTTTTATGGCTGAGGCTGCAAAAGCGCTGTAAACAAGTGATTGCCAACCCGTCCTTCGAGGCCTGCGCCAACTCCATGCTGGTGTTGCCTCTGCCTTGCTAGTTTTCCTCGCTCTCATTTATTAAATAGCAAGAATAGGAGCAGACTTTCTGCCCCAGGGACAGTGTTTAACAGGCTTGTCCAGCTTGTGCTCTGGGACTCACAAGGCCCAGATTAACGAAGACTGTGAACCCCTCCACATGATAAACTTGGTTAAAACATCGGGGTGGGGGGCTGGAGAGATGGCTCAGAGGTTAAGAGCACTGACTGTTCTTCCAGAGGCCCTGAGTTCAATTCCCAGCAACCACATGGTGGCTCAAAACCATCTGTAATGAAATCTGGTACCCACTTCTGTATACTGTATACATAATAAATAAATAAATCTTTAAAAAAAAAAAAGTTACTGGCACAAAATGAGAGCCATGTTTCAAAAAAAAAAAAAAAAAAAAAACATCGGGGTGGGGCGATTTTGAGTTTAAACAACAACAAAAACAAACAAACTTGATTATTTAGAACCTTGTAAATGTCAGCAATGTAGTGTCTCAATGGGAAAAGATTAGACACTCCTTCCAGGCCTAAAGATATGATTGACCACATGTAGGGAAGGGAGGGAAAGAACACTATGAACACAGCCGGATGGATGGATGGATGGATTGCTATGGGCTGGCACCTAGGCAGATGGAGAATTCCTAGGGTAGGGCATGTGGTAAAGGTGCAAGCTGCCCAAGGCCCGCCTGAGGGGCAAGCGGTTGGATGGAGTAGTGCCATGAGATCCCAGGGGTGTAGCTGAGATGGCTTGCCTTGGGATGGAGCCCCCACCTTCCTCCCGTTCATCCCTGCCCCCTTTGTCTTTTCTGTCATCTGCACTGTCTTCCCAGCGTGTTAGTTTCATGAAAGGAGATACACACTACCAAGACCACACGAGAGTTTATTTAAGAGTTCCCAGGCGGGTGCAGAAGCAGGGAAGAAGGACAGACCAGGAGACAGAGACCCCAACATGCACGGGTCTCTTTTAAGAGAAGGGGCGTGTACGGGTATGCGTCATGCATCCAGGGAGGTGCTTCTGTACACAGTGTCTCAGGGTTTATGCAGCCACGCCCAGGGGCGTGTCTCCCTACAAGGTGCATCCCACCTGAGCCGAGTTGGCTATGTGGGGTGCCAGGAATCCTTACACAGCAAGCCTGCCTCATCCCTACCACCAACTACGATGCTGAGATTATGAATCACTTGGAAAGGGGCATAGGCCACTGGGTGCCTGGAACTTCCACCCAGCAGTTTGGTTATTGTGAGTGGGAACCCCATGCAGCTCCCTTGGGAGAACTCACTCCTTTCTCTCCTTGCCGCCTCTGGTCTTAGGAGCCACCTTGTGCGTGATCTGCCAAGACCGGAACTCTCTTCGCCAGACGGTTGTCCGCCTAGAGCTGGAGGATGAGTGGCAGTTCCGGCTGCGGGATGAATTCCAGACAGCCAACGCCAAGGAAGATAGGCCACTCTTCTTCCTCACTGGCCGGCACAT
The DNA here is from genome assembly GCA_004025045.1 of Sigmodon hispidus. Taxonomy (NCBI): domain Eukaryota; kingdom Metazoa; phylum Chordata; class Mammalia; order Rodentia; family Cricetidae; genus Sigmodon; species Sigmodon hispidus. Next base: position 270,646 of record PVIH01000679.1, read on the forward strand.
CTGAGAGAGGAAGAGCGAGAGGCGGGCAGAGCTCCTGACCCATCTGCCACTGAGGCTAGTGAAGGTCTCAGACCCAGGGGTGTATGAACTCAGACACACCCAGCGATGCGTAGCCCCGTGACACATCACCATGTCCTGTGGCCAACAATGATTTAAAGCAACTGCCATGAGTCCTTGATGAGCAGGACTGGAAACTGAAGACTACTGTGTTCTGGGCTATCTTGAAGTCCAGAATTTTATGGAGAATGAAGTTTTGCTGCCTCTTCTGTCATTTATATGCTTCCATGGACAAACCTGACCTGCTCGCAAGAATCTTGGGTTATCTTGTCACCACGCCTATGACTATGATTTCACATAGTAGATTTCCCATGACTCCCAGCAGAGCAATATTCCAAAGGAATGTTTTAACTGTAAAGTCTAGAGACAAGAACAAAGCACATAGATCATTTTCCTAAGAATTATTTAATCACCTACAAGTTTTCTTTGCAGAAGCGAGCCCAAAGGCATCCACTTTAATATGATAAAATGAATTGCTTTACTTTAGAAAAAAATGTGACTCTATTAAGATACTATGGGATAAATACCCTACCTCTTAGGGCAAAATGGAAAAGAGGTTTTCTTATAAACCAAAAAATGTAGCAATGGACCGAAGATTTGCTTTCCAAAGGAAAGAGGACCAAATTGCTTACATGATAAAAAATAAATAAAATGAAAGCCAAAGTGATAGACAAGATAGTGAAGTGGCTGGAGAGGGCCCTGCAGGGTAAGTGTGCTTGCTGCTCAGCAGTGAGGGTGGGAGTTTGGATCCCAGCTCGTAGATAACGAGTCAGGTGCTCTGCAAATGCCTGTAGCTCCTGCTCTGAGGGGTCCACTGCTCTCCTCCCTCCTCTGAGTGTGCTACACACACACACACACACACACACACACACACACACACACAGGAGAGAGAGAGAAAAGAGAGAGAATCTTAAAACCCCAACAAATTAGCTAAGATCCAAATTTATAATATTTGGCGTTCACCTTTCAGTGAGACAGCCTGTGTTTTCTTTCTTAATCATCTCAGTTCATTCAGAGAGTCTGGTGCCCAGACCGTGGGACCACAGAGGAGCATGCAGATTGTTTTGCTCAATGCCTTAGGACGCCACCTGGTGGCCAGTTGTTTGCTGTGTGGTTTTCGTGATTCCTTGAAGATGGACAGATTATGATGCAAAGAGCACAAGCCACAGCAAGAACCAGAAGCCCAATTCAAACCACTGTGCAGCTCCAGCTGAGACCACAGCGCCTTAGGAGGGATCCACAGCTAGTGGAAGAAAAAACTGACGTTTCCAAAACTTAATCACAACACAACCCTTGCGCCCACTTAGACTGTGCTTGGTGACGGTCCAAGGAGAAACCTGTACAAGTTGATGCCAAAGATTTACTGCCAACCTTTTTCCCCAGGGGAAAAAATACATAAGTATAAAATATTTAGACCAATGTTTATAAAACAATCAGTTTGTGAATGTCTTTTGATTCCTGTTTTGGAACAAAACTGATTTCCTCTGATTCAGTTTGTCTTCTGTAAATAGCAGCTCCTAGGCCATTCTCCCTGTGATTAGTTAACTTAAACTAACACTTTTGACTGTTCCAGTCTTATAAATAAAACCTGTAATGCACTTCTTGTGTGTACGGTGGATAGAGATTTTATTGTTTGAAGAGAAAGAAAATAACCAGTGATTTCCTGGGTCTGCCTGCTTAAAATCTCATGGTATGACAGTATACACTGGGAAAGAAAATAAGAATAATGCCACAGAGGGATAGGTAGGTCATTCAGTGAGTGAGGTATTTGCTATGCAAGCATGAGGACATGAGTTCAGATCCCCAGTAGGCTTGTAAATTGGTGTGGTTACACATGGCTGTAATCCAAGTGTTCCCGCTGTGACACGGGCTGTGGAAACAATCCCCTGAAGCTCATGGCTGACAGGGAGCAGTGAACAACCCTGTCTCAATGTGGAAGGTGGGGATTGACCTTTTTGCTTTTGCTATGATAGAATACCCAAACACAAAGCAAATTAGAGCAGGAGTTCTCAACTTGTGGATTGAGACCCCTGGGGATCAAATGACCTTTCACAGGGTCACATATCAGATATCCTGTATATCATGTATTTACATTACAATGTATAGTAGTAGAAAATTATAGTTATGTAGTACAATAAAAATAATTTTATGGTGAGGGTCATCACAACATGAGAAACTGTATTAGATAGAGGGTCACCACATTAGGAAGGTTGACAGTCACTGAATTAGAGAGGACATTTCAGCCCCCAAGGTCACTTGAAGTGCATAGGTCAGGCAGTTGAACAAGATAAGAAAACAGGCACCACAGAAATTAACACAATAAAGACCCAGGGAAAAAACCAAGAAATGTTATATAGTCATATAGCTGGAGGAAAAGGAGGCTACGTGGAGATGAGTACAGTGAACCGGATCTCATAAAGCAACTAAGGTTAAAGCCAGAAAAAGAGAGGTGATAATGTATCCAAATACCTCCATATGCAGTTACCCCAGGGTGATGATGACCACAATGCTTTGCTTTAGTCATAAGTTTCTCTGTCCTGCCTGGCTGGTCCTTCAGCCATTTAGTTCCAAATAATCACACAAAGGCTTATATTAATTATAAACTCTTTGGCCTGTGGCTCAGACTTATTACTTGCTAACGCTTACTCTTAAACTAACCCATGATTCTTATCTGTGTTTAGCCACATGACTTGGTACCTTTTCTCAGTGCAGCATTCTCATCTTCCTCTGCATCTGGCTGGCATCCGCCACTCTGCTTTTCTCTCCCCAAATTCTCCTAGTCTGGTTGCCTTGCTTCTATTTCCTGCTTGTCTTCTGGCCAATCAGCATTTTATTAAACAAATACAAGTGAAAAATATTTATGGCATTGTTCCACTTTGCAGACATGGGGACACTGCTACAGGCCAGATAAAGCAGGAATTGCCAGAAATACAAAATGGATGATTATACCCAGTGACAGTCCTGGAGAAAACTGATTATCCTTTTCTCAGCAAGACAGAGCAGCCAGGCTCCTGCAGTAGAGAGAGTGTGAAATGCTAAGCTATACATACCATTACCTCCCGACAAATACCATACTCTGACAGTAGGGACAGGTCAATGAGGAAGAAAGAGAAACTAGACATGAGTTGTTCAGAATATTCCCATCAGGCAGAGGGCACATCAGAATGTCTAACCCACAGGACCTGCCCCGTAAGTCTATGACTGACATGGGTGATCTCTTGGAAGATGAAAATTTTTTCATGAAAAGTTGGCTCTCATTTTTAAAGACTGCTCACTAAAAACCTAGTGTTTGCTTCTAGGCAACGCCTGTGAAACCTGTGTGCTGACCCCAGGATGTGGCTGTGTTAGGAGGGAGGGAGCCCCAAGAAATGGAAAACCTGGGACCATAAACAGACCATGTTCCCTCTCTTAGTCATCTATGACAAGAACCCCCCCAAGATACTCCCACCCCGGGTTAAGCTCCCAAGATCTCAGAATTTATTTACTATTTATTTGAATGGTGATTACAGTTTCTGGTGACTTCACAGATTCAATTTTGATTGCCTGCTCCTATATCAAATGACTTCTGTCAAAGTTGAGAAACTTGGTCATTGCCGACAATGCTTCTTACTATGAGAAATACCCAACAGAAGGAAGGAAGGGATTGAGAATGTAGACTATCATGAGGGGGCAGATACATAAGGCAGTTGGTCATGCTACATCCACAGTCAGAAAGGTAGAGAGAGATGTAGGCTGGTACTCAGCCAATTCTCTTATTCAGTACAGAACCCCAGCCCATAGAATGCTGTCATTCACAGTTAGGGTGGATAGTCTGGCCTCAACTATTTCAGTCTCAGAACTTGCTCACAGATACACCTAGAACTTGACCACGGTGATTTTAGATGCTATCAGGCTGGCAGTGTTGACCATCACACTTAGCAAAATGGTGGCCCTAACCATTTCTATCATGGGTCCATGTGCTGTGGCTGACTGGCTGTCCTCAGCCCTTTACACCCAGGTAAGTGGTTTGTAACCATAGCTCTCCAGCTGTGGAACAGTGTGGGGTTTATGGAGCCTGCCTCCCAGGGAAGCTACCCACCTCCATGTTGTTCCTGTAGAATTACCTTCCCAACCCTGGGGAAGGCCTGTTCACTCACCATCCTTCTTCATTCTCAAGTGCTCCTGGCCTTCGATAAGCTCTGCTACATCTTCTGCTTCTCTTGTCTCCTTTCTCTCAAAAGATTCGGTGTTCATTTTAACCACCTTAAGATGACTTCTCACCTCCTTTGTGGTTGGAATACATTTTTTAATTTCTTGAGTTTTTCTGCCCAGACATTTGTTTTGACATTATATGTTTGTCTATTTGGATGTCTTGGACTCTTAGAGGCAAGAGAAATGAGCTCCATGTTTGGGAACTGTCAATTTTATGAGTTTTTTTTTTAAAGATTTATTTATTATGTATACAGTATACAGAAGAGGGCACCAGATGTCATTATAGATGGTTGTGAGCCACCATGTGGTTGCTGGGAATTGAACTCAGGACCTCTGAAAGGTCAGTGCTCTTAACCTCTGAGCTATCTCTCCAGCCCTAGGAACTGCCAATTTTATATGCCAGGCAAATAAAGTGTATTCTTTTCACATATTTAATGAAATACATATTTATCACTTCCCATTTATATAATACTTTCCCGCCCTGTTCTAAGTGCTTGGCAAATCTTAACTTCTCCCCTTCATAGAATAAGCCACATAAAGAGTCACTGTATAGGCCGGTCCTCAGCCTGGACTTGATCTGTCCACATCTGTCTGGCTCTCTCTCACACAAACACTAATAATACTATGTAAATTTTTTTTTAACGTAAGGTTCTCTTTTATTTAAAAGTAAATTTTTTAAAAGGAAATTTTATGCACATGTATTCAATAATGCCTCTTCTTGTGTTTCACAGACATCTCCTATTACTTCTCTTATCAAAATGTTCAATAAAGGCTGAGACTATAACTCGGTTGAGCGCTCGCCCAGCAAGCACAAGTCCTGAGGTTTAACTCCCCAATGCTACAAAAACAAACAAACAACTCTCAGTAAACAAGACACAGAATGACAAGCACCATCCTATTCTGTTGTACAAGAATGCAAACAGTCATTCCCAGTGGCTGGAAGGCACAATGTAGGGGTTGGTGGTGCACCCCAACACACAAGTGAGCAGGGGGGGCTGAGATCAACATAGTCACATAAAATGTCACCATAAAAAGTCTAGAACAGAGAATCCTGAAGTCAGAAAACAACAGAGGAGGAAATGCTAATTACCTCAATTTGGTCAGTGCATGTGGTAGAAAGATCACAGGTGGGGGGGGGGAGAAGGGGGGAGCGCGACTGGAGAGATACCTTGTTCATTATGGGCACGTGCTGCTTTTCTGGAGCACCCAAGTTCAGCCCCATATGGCTAATCATAACTGTTTATAACTTCCATTCCAGGAGATGATGGAGATGATGCCCTCTTCTGGGACCCTTGGGCACTGAACTCACATAGTGTGCATAAACCATCACATACACATAAGAAAAACATTATTCTGAACTTCATTGATCTATGTCATTAATAATTGGTCACCTTAGAACTTCCTGCTAAGAAGTCCCAGCTCTCCTATCTGAGGAAATTCTGTGCTCTCTTGTTAGCATCACTGTTCTCTGCTCTCTCTCTCTCTCTCTGCTCTCTCTCTCTCTCTCTCTCTCTCTCTCTCTCTCTCTCTCTCTCTCTCCCAAAAGAACTCCCAAGTACATCACCACATCCTTCCTGTGAGCTCCTCCATCACCATCTTGCTTCCAAGATCTTCTTTTGGTCCCAACTTCCTCTTTCCTTCACAGCTCTTTGCGTGCAGTGTGGAGGCCCTGTGCTTGTTTGTAAAGTATGGAAGCCATGTCACCATCAACTCTGATCGCAGTCACCTTCAGAAGTGGTCCCCAGCCCCATGTGTAGCATGACCTGTCACATCCCTTACCAGGGTCCTGTGCCTGGGATCATGATCTGCATTTGTAGATTAAAGAAAAGTCTAATCAGTTTCTCTAATTGACACAACTTGCTCTTGGCTTTGCTCTTTGGAGGGGTTGCTACACATTGATCTAGACAGGATCCAGATCTGCTCTTTTGAATCAATATTCCCACAAGCTTCTGAACTAACACTGAGGAGGGAACATATGAGAAGGTGTGTACTAGGGACAGAGGAGACACAGAAAAACTGCCAGCTGGACTCTAGCACCAAGAAATCAAGTAACTCCCAACTTATTCTGATCTTTGTTTGCTTTATTTTGGAGAGCTAGCCAGGAGCTTACAGTGATCCTCTTGCTGCTACCTCTGGGAGCTGGAATTGTATATGCCACCATGCCTATTTTATGTGGTGTCAGGGGTCAAACTCAGGGCTTCATACATACCAAAACTTTCTGCCATTCTGAATTGGAAAGCTTATTTTTCTATATTGGCAACAGAACATGTCAAATATTAGTTGAATTTTTTTAGTAGCTGTATATAGTTAGTGAAGTTCTAAGATTTTTAGCTTCCACCTCATGTGCTTTTCTGATGTCTTGGGTTTTTCCATTCTATAGACATTCTGATAGGAGGGCCGGTGTCATAGGCTCTTAGCCACATGTCATTTTGGACAGAAACCACACTCAAGTCTCTGAGAGCTCCAACACAACCAACTGTTCAGGTCCAATTTCTTTACTTGGAGAACACACCAAGATCCATAAAAATCCTTGCCAGGATATACAGCTTGTTGATGTAAGGACCTGGATTCATTCTGGGGGCAGGGCCCAGGTCTGTGAGTGAACTTCTGGAGCAGCCAATGGATTCATGTGGTGGAATGTTCTCCGTACGCTGTAAATAAAGGACTATTTTGGCCTATGCACAGCACCGTAGAAGTGGGTGGAGAATCAGAGAATAGGCAGGTAGGAGAAGGGTGGAGTTAGTCAGTCTTCATCTTTTCCCCGAAGAAGCATGTATAAGGAACACAGGTGAGCCACGGGACTAGCCATGTGGTGGATAGAATAATAGAAATGGGTTGAATTAAGATGAAGGAGCTAGCTAGTAATGTGCATGAGACATGGGCCAAACAGTATAAAGTATATAAGCGTGTGATTCATTTCTTTGGGGAACAAAAGCCGCTGAGGGCCAGGTTTCAAACCCCCCGGGGCCCAAAATGGCCTGGTGACACTTTCTACAACAGATTCAAAGGTTGGATTTGTGCCAGAAAACTCCAGTGGCTGCTGTACCTTACCCCTTTGCCCAATCCTGGAACATCAAGGTGTGTCGCATCTTGATTACGGAGGTTTTTCTTTACCCCACCCCCACCCATTGGGGCAACGCTCTCTTACTCCCTTTTGCTGTGCAGAGCTAGATGATCCACCTGGGTTCTCATTCTCTGTAGGCAGCAATAAAATCTCCATTCATAACAATGTGTCCAGCCTCCCTGGTGGAAATTCTTACACACAAGTATAACAGTTGAGACAAAAGGTTCAAATCTAACCAGCTACAACACCCTTACAACCCAAATATAAAAGTCAAATATAAAACTCTAAACAAACACAGACCTCACCATTGCCAGAGGACAATTCAGCCTGGGTCACCAGGGGCCTGGGGCTCCAAGTATATGCTTGATGGGTTGTGATGGGAATATTATCTGTGTGTTGTAAATAAAGAACTGTTTTTGGTCTATGTACAGCACCGTAGAAGTGGGTGGAGGATCAGAGGCAGCCAGGCAGGTAGGAAAGGGTGAAGTTAGTCACTCTCTATCTGACTCCCAAGAGGAACAGACACGTAGAGGTACAGACCAGCCACGGGCTGGGAGCCACGTGGTGGGCAGATTAATAGAAATGGGTTGAATTGAGATGAAAGAGCTAGGTAGTAATGTGCTTAAGATATGGGCCAAACAGTGTAAAGGATATAAGTGTGTGATTCATTTCTTTGGGGGGCAAAAGCCGCCGAGTGAACCAGATTCCAAATCGCCGCCAGGTCACAAACTCCAGCGCCAAACGGGCCGGGGAAACATACTACAACAATGGGTCTTCGTGGTTAATCTCTGTGAAAAGGTCATTTATTTACTGCAAATGGGCCGTGACCCACAGGTTGAGAACTACTACTCTAGCCTCTACCTTTAGAATTTTCTTCTCTGTTTCTCATCATCTGGTTTCATCGATGCCTTTCTGATACGTGTGTTACCTAAAGAGAAAAATGACTCAGATACTTTCAGCAATGTAAGGAATATTACCATGAGACATGCCAGAGACTCAGTGTTTATAACAGTGAGTAAGCTGGGGTTTTTATAGTGTCATGTTGGGGTGTAGGATACAGGGTACTTGGGTTCACTACCGCTTGCCCTTTGGCTAAGTTACCCAGCTTCCCAGAATGTTTGTTAGCCAAAAAGCAAATCCCAAGGAGTAGCAAATACTACTGAGCCTTTGCGGTGCATCAAGTCCTCAATAGGTGACCTACAACTATCATGTCATTCTATTAACAATACTCTGAAGTAGATGTTTTGGGGACCATCTTAACAAAGAGACTGAGAAACCTAAGATTATACTGATGTTAGATGAGAAAAAAAAGCAGGCCTTCCACCTTCAAGTATAGTAACATCTTTGTTAACATTCAGCTGCTTTTCATTTTCATCAACCTATTTCCACAGGTATAGCAGAAGATCTCTAGCTCTATATTGGATAAATGTCTTGATCCCATATTTTTTCACTGGAAGCATGCTTACAGGGCTGTATGTTGGACATGAGTATATACCAAACACAAGTTGATACCAAACCCACTGGATTTTGCACTTTCTGTGAAGTGTCTTGAGATCCCAGCACTGAAATTGATTAATCTCTTTTCATTCAGAAATTAGCACTAAAACCACTCAACTTCAGCTTCTACGGAAAGCTATTATTTGAGTGAGTACTGTGAACCAAGGTTGCCTCCAGAGTCGACCAATCTCATTTCTTTTTCAATCTGCTTGTCTGGGCAGATGTCCCAGCTCAGAAAAGATTAGCATCTTAATGGGCGAAACAGTTGGAGAGGCCAATGCAGATTTTAAGAACCCTTCATATCCAGGGAAAAAACAAGAATTCTGTGACTGCATTTGTCATTCACTGAATATACTGCCCCAGTTTCTCTCTCTCTTCATTAATCGCTGGCAAGCTCTTGTTCTTTCTGAGGACTGGGGTCATGTTTGGGTCTGTTTCTGTTTAACAGAAACTTCTATCCAGAGGTGCAGCCCTACCCTTCCAGGATGGGTTTTCATGATCTTCATAAGAGGTATCATGCCCCACAATGACATTTTGGTCCTAACCTTCAGCACCTCAGGATTCTGGGCTTATTTGGAAATGGGTCATTACTATGTAATTGGCTACATTTAAGAGGCCATTCTAAACCTGTGGGTCTCGACCCCTTTAGGGATCGAATGACCCTTTCACAGGGGTCACCTAAGATCATTGGAAAACATAGATATTTACATTATGATTCATGACAGTAACAAAATTAGTTATGAAGTAGCAAAGAATATAATCTTATGGTTGGGGTCACCACAACATGAGGAACTGTATTAAAAGGCCACAGCATTAGAAAGGCTGAGATCCCCTGCCATAGAGTGAAAGTAGTGTGACATGCCATCTGAGGAACCATAAGCATGCCAGCCACAATCATGGGACAAGGAGGTACAGACTGCAGTGATGAGTCTGCTAACACAGATCATTAAAGATCATCTGCCAGAAACTGAAGAAGCAAGGTTATTGTGGAATATTATTTTAAGGTGTGTTCCTTTTGTTTATGTTGCATTTGTTTAACTCTGTGAAGCTGTGTTACTGTCTAAAACACCTGAAAGTCTAATAAAGAGCTGAATGGCCAATAGCAAGGCAGGAGAAAGGATAGGTGGAGCTGGGAGGCAGAGAGAATATATAGAAGGAGAAATCTGAGAAGAAAGAAGGACCAAGAGAAGGGGAGGACATCATGGGCCAGCCAGCCAGCTACAGAGCAAGCCACCAAGTAAGAGTAAGATTTATAGAAATAAGAGAATGGGAAAAACCCAGAGGCATAAGGGTGCTGGGATAATTAAGAAAAGCTGGCAAAAAAAAAAAAAAAGCCAAGCTAAGGCTACATATCTATAACTAAAAATAAGCCTCTGTGTGTGATTTATTTGGAAGTTGGGTGGCAGGTGCCCCCAAAGAGCAAAAACAACTAAAAACACAAGGTAGAATGTGTGTGGGGTGTGTGGCTGGTCTAGTTGCTGTAGTAAAATATTGATCTAAAGAAACTCCAAGAGCAAAGGGTTTATTTGACTTACCCTTCCAGTTCATAACCCATTACTGAGTGAAGTCAGGTGGGAACTAAAGGCAGGAACCATGGAGGAATACTGTTTACTGCTTGCTCTCTTGCTTCTGTTTTGCTTCCTTTCTTATAAGATCTAGCACCCCCTGCCTAGGGATGGAACCACCCACGGTGGGCTGAGCCCTGTCAGATCAATTAGCAATAAAAATATGCCCCACAAACACACTGATAGGCCAATCTGATCAAGGCAGCACCCCCTAAATGAGACTTCTACCGATAACTCTAGGCAATATTAAGTGTCAGCTGAAGATAACAGAGACCAGCTAAGGCCTGGCTTTCAGATCTGCAGATTCCATGAGTATGAGCATCACTGGGGGGCTCTTTACAGCCATGTTGTTTGTGATATATTGTTTTAGCAGCCACACACAGCCAGTCCAGGTAAGCAATGCTGCTTCATTTCTACACTGAGCCACTCAGGTCAGCAGAACCTGCTTCCAGAGTCACTCCATAGACCACTACAGCCTCCACACTGTGAGCCACTCCTGGACTTAGTGAATATGTTCCACCTAATATACTCTGTGAACTCGTGCTGGGCCAAAAAGAGGCTGAGGAGCCCAGCCTTGGCCAGAGTTCTGGAGGAACAAGACTATAACATCCCAGAGCCACAGAGTCTGTTCAGGCCTCAGGCATTAGAGAGGGCTCAGTCCAGTGTGGTGCTTGAGAAGCATGTGGGAGGATATTATGTGAATGAGTATTGGAGCTGTCATCCTCCTGGGGATGACCCAGCTTATTATGGCCTTCCCCTCAGCCATGCAAGGGTCACAGGCCAGTGCTGTGTTGGCTTCTGCCATTCAGGTGACAAGTCTTGTAGCTCACCTCCTTAGGTGGGAAGAGGCTGATATGGAGCAGGCTCATGAGAATAGGTTCTGGGAAGTGCGGTCAGTGCCTATGGTTGCCTCTCAAAGACTCTAGGGCTGGAAAACTTCAAGCTATGCAAAACCTCAGCACAGTGATCCACGCTGTGTGGCAGGGGAGCTTGTCTTCTGCTTTGTGTACTCCCTACTGTCCCTTGACAATGCCCCTTTTGTTCCTTTTAGACTGTTATTAGCCCCTGTGTGTGTGTGTGTGTGTGTGTGTGTGTGTATGTGTGTGTGTATGATGTGTGGACATGTGATATGTATCTGTGATGTGTGATGTTCACATGATTTGTTGTGGGTATGGTGCACGTATGTAGGTATGATGAGGTGTGAATGTACAGGGTGTGTGTGACATGAGTGTGTAGTGTTGAGTGGTGACTATGTGATATGTGCACATAGTATATGCAGAAGATGTGTAGTATGTATAATGCCTGATGTGTGTATGTTGTATGATGTGGTATTTACAAGATGTGTGATGTATACATACATATGTCATATTGTGGTACATGTGTATATAAATTAGCGTGTTTTCTGAGTATTCACTGCACCGGTTTCTGGTGGGGAGAATGTAATAATGGGAACTGAGCTGGATGGACTTGAGAGAGCACACAAGCTATGAGATAGAAGCCCAACTCTCCCTGCCTCTCACAGCCCAGAGCCCCACTTGCTTCCCTTAAAGCCTCTTCCACATTCAGGAAGAATCCCTCTTTCCCTGCTGGCCTGACAGGAGGGCCACATTGTGAAGTAGAGCCTGGTTCTGAGTGGCAGTCCATAGGACAAGCCCAGCACACAGGGGTCTATTTTCCTCAGCCACACAGTATTATCCTGCCAGTTATCCTGGCTGCCACAGATAAACATCACACAGTCCAGAGGCTGACAGGAAGTTAAAGGTATTCTGGCTTGTAGAATATGTCTGTCTATGAGTGGCTGTGCCTTACCAGAAGGGACTGGAGAACTTTACCACACCTCATTCAATTCCATCATTCAGCTAGCACCTGGGGGCTGCTTGCTCATCATTTGTGGAAACGTATAGGACATTTGTGCCTAAACTCTATGAGCAGTGAGCAACATCACAGATGTTTAGAGAATGGATGCCAGCAGTACTGCTGATGTAAGAAGTAGCAGGCCTGGGGTGATGACTGTCAGCAAGTCCTGTCATGCAAGCATGAAGACTGATATTGTTTACTGTGGTGGTTTGAAAGAAAATGACTGCCAAAAGAGTGGCACTATTAGCAAGTATGGTTTTGTTAGAGGAAGTGTGTCACTGTGGAGGCGGCTTTGAGGTCTCACATATGCTTAGGCCATGCCCAGTGGGACAGACTACTTTCTGTTGCCTTTAAGCAAGATATAAGACTCTCTGCTACTTCTCCAGCACCATGTCTTCCTGCATGCCACCATGTCAAATCATGATGATAATGGACTAAACCTAAAAATGTAAGTAAGCCACCCCAATTAAATGTTTTCCTTTATAAGAGTTGCCATGGTCATGGTGTCTATTCAGAGCAACAAAACCCCTAACTAAGATCATTACCATAATCCATGCTTTTTAAAAATGCATGGTATGGTGGCACACACTTGTACTCCTAGTGCTAGGGAGACCAAGACAGGACACTTGGGACTCTGCCACCTAGCTTAGCATGTTTGGTGAACTCGAGGCCAATGAGAGACAGTGACTCAAAAACAAGGTGGATGGTTGTGGTGGTGTGAATGAAAATATCTCCCATAGGCTCATAGGAAGTGGCACTATTTGAAAGGATTAGGAAGTGTGGCCTTGTTAGAGGAAGTGTGTCACTGGGGGTGGGCTTTAAGATTTCAGATGCTCAAGCCAGGCCCAGTGTCACTCTCTATTCCTGCTGCCCGCTGATCTACATGTAGAACTCCGCTACCTCTCCAAGACCATGTCTGCCTGCATGCTGCCATGCTTCCCACCATGATGATAATGAACTAAATCTCTGAACTGTAGGCCAGCCCCAATTAAATGTTTTCCTTTATAAGAGTTGACATGGTCATGTGTCTCTTCACAGTAATAGAAACTCTAAGACAATGGTTGATCTCTAGCCTTCACATATTTGAGCACCTAGACATACATGTGCATCTGCATACACATAATACCACATAAGATGTACAATCATGCATATGTACTCACACACACACACACACACACACACACACACACACACACACACACACAAAGAGAAAGAGAACAATAAAAGCACCAGCTAAATTTATTGAGTACTGGCTGTGTACCGGGCTTGGCAGTAGACACCTCTGTCCTAGGCAATGGCTCTTATTTTTTAACTCTGTAGCACAGGTGGGAAACTGAGGTCAGTAGGTGTTATGTGGCTTGCCTGCAGTGACTGAGCTGGGTCAGGAGGTCCACCTGGATTGTTAGTGTTGGTATGGCTTGTTTGATGGGCTTGTCCCAAGTAGCCATCTCTTCATACTTGTATTTCACCCAGGCTGGGGTTTCTTGGCGATCCCCAAAACCGGAAACTGTATGTGCCAGGCGGTGACTCTGGGGCTTCTTGGGGTAAGGGCAGCATGGAGTGCTGTTCACCACACAGGGAGCTGAGGGATTCCAGGAAGAGCTTTCTGAAGGAGGAGGACACAGCATTGTAGAGAACTGGGGTCACTGCTGAGCTGACGTAGAAGAGCGTGTTGGTCACCATGTAGAAGTAGTGATAGAAATCGTAGAGTGTGCTGGAAGGGAAACCCAGGGGTCTGGTTAAAGGCTGTCCCCTCCTCCTGAAAGTTCTGCTGTAGAGTGCCCATCCCTTCCAAAGGGCCAGGCGAGCAAGGAAGGTCTTTTTGTTGACGGGACACACAATGGAAATAGTACAGATTTCTATTTGCCTTTCTCTTTCCCTCATGCATCCCACCCAGGCTCTGTGACTTCTCTGGTCACTATGTAGCAGATGGCACTCCGATGACAGAGGCTACCCACCTAGGTCAATGAGATGCTCGGAGCCCTGAGCTTCGTGATATAGTTGAGGAGATGTGAATTACTAACAAGGGAAGATTTTTGTTTTTCACAAGTCATGTTCCCTGTGGCAGAGATTCTCTGTAATGCTAAGGGCTTGTGGCATGTGCACTCTATAGGCTCATAGGGAGTGGCACTATTAGGAGGTGTGACCTTGTTGGAGGAAGTGTGTCACTGTGGGGGTGGGCTTTGAGGTCTTATATATGCTTAAGCCATGGCCAGTGTCACGGTTTATTTTCTGTCACTTGCAGATCAGGATGTAGCTCCTTCCCCACTCTCCGCTCCTTCTCCAGCACCATGTCTACTTTCATGTCACCATGTCACACCAAAATGATAATGCACTAAACCTATGAACTGTAAGCAATCAAATGTTTTCCTTTATAAGAGTTGCCATGGTCATGATGTCTCTTCACAGCAATAGAATGCTAAGACAGGACCCAACACAGGACTTTGGACATGCTATGCAAGCATTCTACAAATGAGCTCTGTCTTCAGCTCATGATTTTTTTCTTCTTCTCTAGCTCTAATAAAAGAGGATTCACATCCTATTCTCCATGCAGTTTTTATTAGATCATATAACTATGTTGTGTCTTTCTCTTTATCCTTGTAATAACATGGCCTTCACCACCCTCCCTGGGCAGCAGGTATTGGTTTATTCTGGTGTCAGGATGCTCATATTCCTGACTCTCCACAAGGCCTGTCATATCCATGGCCCACCAGGTTAGGGAGGTTTCTAGAGTGCCTTGATCCTGACAGGCATGGCATAAGTCTTATCCCAGTCCTTGGAAGACTGAGGCAGAAAAATAGCAGTGCTTGACTAATAAAAGAATACTAGGGCAGCTGAGTCAATATAGCAAGACTTGGTCTAAGAACAAACAGGACCGGAGAGATGGCTCAGTGGTTAAGAACACATACTGCTCTTCCAGAGGACCCAGGTTCAATTGCCAGCACCCACATGGCAGCTCACTACTGTCTGTAACTTTAGTTCCAAGTGATCCAACACCCTTACACAGATATAGATGCAGACAAAATACCAACACACATAAAATAAAAATAATTGAAACAAACAAAAGAACCCCATGATGCCTTGTTCCCCACTTCCAATTTGAAGATTTTGAGAACTTGAGCATGGCCAGATAGATTATAGGCCAGGAATTCTGAAAACTTGGTAGCTGAGATCCATTGCCTGGCTCCAGGCCAGCCCAAAAGACCCTTCTCCATGGCCAGGCAGCTTCAGTACACTTACTCTGTCCACCCATCATCAGGGATGTAGCAGTACATGAGCCTGCGGGCATGGTACGGCAGCCAGCAGATGACATATACAGCCACAATGGCTCCTGCAGGACAGTGGGAGAGAGAGGACATAGCAGACAGAAAGCAAACATGTTCTCAGTTACATCATCATCCAGGGAAGAAGGTGCCCAAGGTGACAACAGCAATTCCTGTCACTCTTCCTGGAGCCAAAGGATGGGAAGAGAACTTCCAGTTATTGGATATGAACTTGCTCTGTCCCTGGACACAACATGCTTCCAGAATCTTCTGTTGACTACTGAAATACACTCCCAGCTTAGGGCTAAGATATCCCCACCTGAGTGACTGCATAGGCAGCAAATTATAAATGCCTTTTGTACTCTGCAAAGCTTGTCCTGGAACCCTTCCTTCTCCATGGATGGTGGTACCATCTTTGTTTACTATCCTCCTACATTTTGCCTTTTACCGGGCTCTTCCTCAGCAACTGTCCATGCTGTCTCTTCCCATTCTCCACTATTGCATCCTATGAAGCTCCTCCCCACTGGTCTGTCACCTTTCCCTCTCCTCCCTCCAGTGAGCACCCACACACATAGAACCCACTATGACCCTGCAGCAGTAGCACTAACTTGTATCCTAGTAGAAATACAGATGCCATCCCACTTAAGACTTCATGGGTTAGAATCTCCTGTCTGGGACCTATGCTTTGGCTGTAACAATGTCCTACATCATTGCTGTATGTCCTGAAGTTTAGGAGCACTATTTAGCTCATATGCTAAAGAGCTATGAAGGGAACAGATCTTCTAGACATGGGCTCTTGGAACTTCTGCTCAGTCAATGTAGAGTGAAGCCTGACACATGCTGGAATGCACTCTCAACTTAGGGCTAGATATTGCCATTCAGCTGACTTTGTACTGCATCACAATGCACTCAGCTCCTAATGTCTCTTTTACCATGATGTTGCAGAGAGTTCAGACTCTGTCTCATCAGATCTTTCCAGGCTTTAACTAGTGCCCAGATTTCAAGTAGGGTGTGATAGGTGTGTGGAGAAACCTGTTTTCCTGTGCCTTTAAAAGTATCCCTTTCAAGGCCACATTGCTAGATTCTTAAAGAGGAAAGCAAGTAGACAGATGGGCTTAAGGGGGGATATGGGGACCCAATCAGACTAAGAGTCCACAATCAGACTGCAGTCGCTTCCTGTAGCTAACCCTGGCCTTCTCACACAGCCCAGCTTTCTAAAACAGCCAGGTCTCCGCCTGTCTGGGTAAGTTGCTCCTTGGACGGATCTGTATTTCCATGCATAGAATTCCACTTCCTTCTTTTAACTATCCCATTGTGCTTTGGGGAAAAGCTATGGATGAATGTACAGCTCCTCTGAGATACAGGAGATGGGGACCTAGAGAGGGTCTTGCCAAGGTCACTCAGCTAGGGACTGATAGAGGCAACCCTGGTACCTAGGATCCTCCCCTTCAGAGTATTGTGGTGGAGTACTTAACTGAGAACCTGGGCACTGTGCTGGAGGCTGCGAATCTGGCTGGCATCCTTGTGTCTCACCAGACTGGCTTGGATCCCCAGGGACAGGGTCTTTCTCCATGCGATGAAGCCCAGGAGGCCTTCCTCACTCAAGAGCTCCAGGCGGCTGGGGGTAGAGTTGACTTGGGGAGAAGCTGATGGTACCTGGGAGTAGAGGGCCATCAGGTGGTTGACAGTGACCCCATTCAGGAAAGCAGTGAGTGCCAAGGGAAGCACAAAGGATACCAGGACGTTCACCTGTGAAGGTAATTCCAAGTGTCATGGGGACAGTACCAAAGGCCTGTGGCTCTGGCCATCAGCTTTGCTCTAAATTCAGAATCTGCATCAGCAGAACTGGGGACTAAAGGCCTGGGAGGTAAAGCTGAAGAACATCTCAGAACTGTGATGCTACAGTGCAAGGCCAAGACCACAGAGAGGCCAGGAGGGGGAAACTCTTCCAAAGACAGGCATCCTGGGTGCTCAACCCGCTCTATCCACTTTCTTCAGGAAAGACAGACATACTGGGTGCCCAACCTGCTCTGTCCACCTTCTTCAGAACTCTGAGTGACTCAGCCTGCTTTGAGGTCTTTATGTTCAAACAGGGTCTTCAAATGGCTTCCATCGACTGGATAACTTCATTTTAACATCACAGTCCATAAGCCAGGCTGTGGTAGTACACACCTTTAATTCCAGCACTCATGAAGTGGATCTCTGTGAGTTCAAGGCCAACCTGGTCTACAGAGTGAGTCCCAGGGCTACAAAGAAACTTGGTCTCAAAAAGCAAACAAATAAACAAGTCACATTTCATGAGCTGGAGAGATGGTTTTGTGTTAAGAGCACTTGCTACTCTTGAAGAACAGAGTTCTGTTCCCAATATCCATGCTGGGCAGCTCACAACACCCTGGAATTCTGGGGAATCTGTGCCCTCTTCTGCCTCTGCTGGCACCTGTACTCAATGCAGTCATACCCATATACTCACACATAAACACATGATTAAAGATAAAATAAATCTTTTTAAAATCAGTTTATTATCACAGCCTTGGAAGCTGGCAAACAGATCAGAAGGCTGCAGCAAGTATGGGCTCTGGAGGGGCCTTAGTGTGTCCAGGAAGAGCATCAGCAGTATCCAGAGCTATGTGACAATTAGTAACCTATGCTGGGGCACCACAGGGGCCCAAAGTGAAGTGGGGCTCCCTGGGAATACCCAGGGCAAAGACTGCAGAGGGGGTGGCTTTCTCCCCTCTCATTATCTTAGCTGCCTGGGCAGCCCCTGCAGGTTCTACTTGTCACTCATATGCTTACAGGAGGACCTGATGAGGAGGCAGAGAGGAGAAAAGGCTGCATGGAACCATGGGAAAATATCCTCAGGTGGCCCAGGCTAGGCGCTTCAGTGCGAAGGAGAACTGGAGATCAACTCTCTAGAGCACAAGAGGGTACAGGAAGTGGGAGAACATGGTCTGAGGACCTGCTGTCCTGTATCCTTGACACTTTCACAGGCTCACACTTAAGGATGCTCATGATGCTGGGACCATGTTTTTGGCATCAAGGCAAACCCAGGCATGTGAGTACCACCCAACCAAACACCTCTTTCTGAATTAGGAACAAAGAACAGAAAAAGGGCCTCCCAGGAGCCAGCACACCTTTAATTCTGACTCAGGGTGCTGTTCTTCCTCAACAGCCTTGTCCTAAATCTTTCTGTAGACTGGAGCTTCTTCCTGTGTTTGTATCATTTGTAACAGAGTTCTGACTAAAACCCTCCAGCTTCCCTCCACCCTCTCCCTACCCTGTCCTGGCTGAACTCTGTTCAGAAATGGATTCGTTTCAAAAGGCAAATCCATTATAACAAACCATTGTTAGACATTAGGTCCTCTTTTCTCCCGAGGAGAGTTCCCTATTCAAGCAGAGCCTGGGCCAAACAGGGATAAAGCAGCCCCGGAGAACAAGGTTAAACTTGGGCACGATTGGCCCCTCCCAGACTTTCTGCCCGTTCCTCTTGAGTGAAGAGAAAGGTGGCGAGTCCTCCTTCCCCACCAGACCCAGCTGACACGCACATGGCGGTGCACAGGAAGAGGGGGAGCTTCAGGGCAGGGGCTGCAGTCTTGTACTGTGGCAGAGGAAGAGGGTAGGGAGAGAGGGGTATCGAGATTAACATGAGAGAAACCAGCAAGAGAAAAAGGTGGATGACCAAGCTGTGTGTAAGGGACAGAGAGGGAAATAGAAAAGTCCGTCAATTATACACACGGGGAAGAAGGCAGGAGCTATGTAAATGACCTGTAAAGGCCATCACTACTGTCCTGGCTCAGTACCCCTGAGCTTCTAACAGTCCCCTCTCTCCTGCTCTCTGTCTACTTCAACCATTGAAGTGCTTTGTCACCCCCCCCCCATGTGCCCCTAGTTCCTTGTTCTGGCACACAAGGTCCTGCCAATCTCAGCAGTTCCCTCCAGACTACAGGTCACACCTAGCAGCAAAGCAGTGCAGAGGTGAATGGTGGTCCAGCCATGTACGCAGCCCCCGAATTCCACCGGAGTCCTGATGCACTGGCCACCCCCCCTCCCACAACCTCATGGGTACTGAAGGGATGCTGGTAAGCCCAGTTTTGGTCCTTTGGAGTTCTGGGAAGGACCCTGGAGTGACTGCCTTAGTTTCTCTCACTATCCCAGTGTGTGTCCCACTTGGGCTCACTGCCCATTTGAGCGGTGATAGGGTAAACTCAGAGGCCCTGGGTTACAGGACCACTGGAAAGGTGAGGCTTGCTGGTAGAAAGGCGCTGCACATTGCTGGGAGTGAAGAGCAGGCTAGGGAAGTGCGCAGGAGAGGAGAAGTCTTGGGAGCGTGTCTGGAAGGGAGGCTTTTGGACAGAGGTAGAAAATACTCACTTGCAGGGCTAAGAAGGGTTGGAGAGGGAGGGAGCAAAGACAGATTGTTGACCTGAATGCCAGGGAGAGGCCAGGCAGAGCCAGGGGAAACAGCTGGGGTGGGGTTAAACAGGAGAGAGAGCATGAGAGGGGAGGAGGCAGATAATGAGGTCAGGACCCCATCAGACCCCAGAGGACAGGAGCAGAGAAATGTTACCCTGGATTTCTGAGAGGCCCATTCCAGAGCTGCACAGTTGGAGTGGCAGAGGCGCACAATAATGTGTGTTTCACAGGCTCATCTTGTGATTCAAAGGAGTGTTTGTGTTTGTGTGTGTGTGTGTGTGTGTGTGTGTGTGTGTGTGTGTGTGTGTGTGTGTAGGTCAGAGGACAACTTTAGGGAGTGGCTTCTCTCTTTCCACTGTGGGTCCCCCTTACCTGGATAAAGACCTGGAGTGTGGCGCGGCTCACCAATACCGTGCACACGCGCGAGGCGGGTTCGGGCTCTCCGTTGACACTCTCCACTTCGTGCTTCTGTCCCATAATCATCGCCATGGGCAGGGCAAGACCTAGTGAGGCGACCCAGACCAGTGACAGCAGGCGGCGAGTGCGGCGTGGAGTAAGCAGGCAGCGGGCACGCAGCGGCTGGCATACAGCCAGGCAGCGTTCTGCACTCAGGCTGGCTACGCTTAGCACCGTGGCGTAGGCGCACAGCTCACGCACAAAGTAATAGCCACGGCAGCCCAGATCACCGAAGACCCAGGGGTAGTGGGACCATACAAAGTTGTAGAGCTCCATGGGCACGCTGATCAGCAGCAGCAGCAGTGCGGCCAGGGCTAAGCTGAGCACGTGGTAGCGCAGGCGCCCGGGGCGACCCGCCCGCGCCTTCAGCACCACGTGCACGGACAGCGCATTGCCCGCAGTACCCAGAGCGAAGATGAGCGAGTAGAGAGCGGTGAACAGCACCTTGGCCCAGAGGCATGTGTCTACGCCCAGGCGTGCATCCAGGCTCAGCCCTGTGCTTGGGCTGGGCCTCGGGGACCGTGGGCTGCTGGTCTCCATCACTGTCTCGTGGTGGCCTGCTTTCCCTCCCTCTCACTGCCCAGAGCCTGGGCTAGCTGCCCGGTGAGCCAGCACCTCCTCCTTTCTGGGAACCTCCAGAGCTGAGAGGACACGCCCCTGAAGGGAGTTCCAGAGCAGCATTGGTCTTGAATCCCCTCTTTCATTTGGCTCAATTCAGAAAAGCACGTGTTGGTGAAAAGCAGGTTCTTGAGGTTCACCTGGATAGCAGCATCATTGGTAAGCTGTGTGACTCATGGGCAAGTTTTTAAACCCCCCTGCTCCTTTTCAATTTGAAAATGCTACCCATGATGCAGGATTTCTCTGTGGATCAAAAGAGTGAATTGGCAAACAGATGTCCAAGCTATGGTACGGACCAACAGACAGACAGACAGACAGACAGACAGGAAGTTTGAGCTTTGTACCTCTGTCTGTTGTCATCTCTATGAGCAGTCAGAGGAAGAGAAAACTTGAGGAAGAGAAGGCTTTGCCAATAACTTTGCTAATAACACTCATTAAAAGGTTACCTCTGCCACAGTCATAACCTCACAAAGGTGGCCAGTGCTTACACCCTCCTGGTATTGTACTGTCCCACTCCTTTGAGGATGTCACTCTCAGAGCAGAGAGAATTGTGTTGAGCCTGCTTAAGAACATTTCACTGTTCTCATTTATAAGCTCATGACTGGAATGTTCTTACATGTTCTCATTCTCTGCTTAGGCTTTCTAGAATCCTAGTACCTACTGGGACCACAATTAGATTAACACGCAGAGCTCCTGTTTTTTTTTTTTTTTTTTTTAACAAAGGCTGTATGGCCCGATGACAATTAATTTAGTCTTCTTCCTGATATATGTCCATAGCCACAATGAAACTGAGAGAACACAAATTTACTTTTCATTCTGCTCCTACAGGGGAGTGTTTTTGAGGCTTGGAAAGTGACAGAGAACAATTCCATGGTTTTACTTAATCTAGAAATTATAGGAGCCACCAGCGTATGTGTCCTGACCTATGAGTGTGTGGTCTGCCATCTTATTGGAATCTCTGCTTAAGAGCTGAGTTAGTGTTCCTGCTCTCATCTTGGAATTCTTTGTAATTTGGGGGTAAAGGTCTCTCTCCTTTTACTTAGCTTTGAACCTTACAAATTTCAGGGCTGAGTCTCATTGCAAACCAGCATGGCTCACAAGAAAGGAAAGTGAGCAAAATGGGCCAGGCTGCCTGTTGTTGGGTATGATGTATTTTGCTGTCAGAGAACTGAGAAATGGCGTCCATATTTGTCAGAATTCACACAGTAATGTTTCACATCTTTTGAAATATTATTTAAAATTTTTCTTTTAAAAGAAGGATTTTCAGTATGGTGTAGCATTGAACACACCTTCAGTCCCAGCACTCAGCAGGCAGACACAGGAGGATCTCTGTGAGTTTGAGAACAACCTGATCCACAGAGTGAGTTCCAGGAAAGCTAGAGCTACATAACAAAACCTTGTCTCACAAACAACAAACCCACTCCCACCACCACCAAGAGGATGTTCACCCCTCCGGAGGCCAGAAATTGAGCTGGAGTTGCAGCTGGTTTTGAGCCTGATGTGAGTGCTAGGAACCAAACTTGGATCCTCTAACTGTGAGGACAGTTAGCACTCTTGACTGCTGAACCCTCTCTCCAGCCCCTTATCTCATTGGGCTAGAGCACTGAGCAAAGAGGGGGGCGTGAATTCCTCTGGCCATGCACTGCAAGAGCATAGGCTGAGAGGAGCCGCTGAGCTGGGTATGCTGCAGGCTGCAAGGTGGTGTGACAGCTCAGCATCATCTCAAGCTACTGTTGGAGGTCATGTGACTTCCTATTTTGAGGGTGGCCGGCTAGCAATCTCAACTCTATCCACAACCACAATTCCTCTCTGCTGTGTAGTGTGACAAAAGCCATAAGGACACGGTGAAGGGACATACAGAGATTTCATGCTGAGAAAGTGACACCCTCACTGACGGCCAGTATCCTGCCTGTCTCCTTACCTAGGCTCAGTCTACTGCTTCCTGTGCTTTCTTCTTAGCCCAGAGATGCTGACACCCCTTGCTTGCTGGCCAGGTTACTCACCTTTACCCTTGTAAATAGTGTTTGTGAGAGACTTTTTCAGGGACTTAGCTTGAATGTTCCATAGGCTTCTAACTGGTACCTTAACTCATATAGTGCTTGTACATGTGTGAGTGTATAAACATGATTGGGTGTGAATTCGTGAATTGATGTGATCATGAATGTGTGTACAATTGTGTGTAATAATGTACATGTGACTTATATGTATGAACACACATACGTGTGCAAATGGGTTGATGTTTTAATCATCCTGATGAGCTGAACTAGGCTCCTAGAGTCATTTACAATCCCCAGAGTATCTCTTCCTGAAATTACAGCATGGTTGAATTCTTGTGAAACTGTTCACATCAGCATCAGGGTTGGCTCCCTCAAGCTTGGCCTTTAAGTTTGCTGAGTGTCAGTCACTGTTGGTAGGTGATTGGCTAATAAAGACACTACCCAGTCAGTAGGTTAACCCATTTGTCACTGTTTCATTGCTGTGAAGAGTCACCATGACCACAGCAACTCTTATAAAAGAAAGCATTTAACTGGGAGCTTGTTTGTGGTTTTGAAGGGTCAGTCCATTGTTATCATGGCGAGGAACATGGAGGCAAGTATAACAATAGCAGAGAGCTACATCCTGACCCACAAGTGGGGGGGAGGGAAAGAGGGAGGGAGGGAAGAGAGAGAGAGAGAGAGAGAGAGAGAGAGAGAGAATGAATGGGTTTAGCCACATCTCCTAATCCTTCTAATCTTTTCAAATAGCGCCACTCCCTGGTGACTAAGCGTATATGAGCCTGAGGGGACCATTCTTATTTAAACCACCATATTTGCTGGAGAGGTCAAAGCTGAATCAAGTATGGCTCAGTAGGAGATACAGCAGTACTGGGGCTTCCCTTATAGCTGCATTGTATAGGTTCTTCTTTTATGTCTCTGTTTCCTGTCCACTGTTGCACAAATTCTGGTTGTAATCAAAGAAACTCAGAGCCAGATATTGGGGAAAGGCTGGAAT
The DNA here is from genome assembly GCA_004025045.1 of Sigmodon hispidus. NCBI lineage: Eukaryota > Metazoa > Chordata > Mammalia > Rodentia > Cricetidae > Sigmodon > Sigmodon hispidus. Next base: position 294,615 of record PVIH01000679.1, read on the forward strand.
GTCAGAGAGAGAAACACCACAGTCAAATCTCACCAGCTTTCTTCCAGCTTCCTCAGCCTCACTCCTGGTTGCTTCTAATGCCTACTGTTTTCCTATGCCTGCCTTAAATACCTTCCTTGCCCAGCTGAATCCCATCCAGGTTAGGATTAAATGCATGATCTACTCTATTTGTAGTCAGCCTTGAACTCACAGAAACACAAAGATCTATCTCTGGAGTTTATGGGATTTAAAGGCATAGGTCACCACTCCTGGCTTTCCCTGTGCTGGGATTAAAGATATTTGCTGGTGAAGCCCAGTTGTTGGCCTCGTACTCACAGAGATTCTCTGGATCCCATCACTGTGTGAGTTAGCACTGCTCTGTTATTCCTGGAACTCCCAGAGCTACCTCTGCATAGTTTGACTGTGCGCTGATCTCTTGGTATTCCAGGTTTTATTAAATATGTAACATATCATCACACTCCATCATGAGATGAGTATCTTAGGTTCACCTTGCCCTCTCTACTAGGATGCTCTGCCTGCGTAGATCCAGAGACAATGGAACCATGGGCTGAGTCTCAGCTAAAATAAGCCTGTCTTTCTATTCCTTCTTAAAAGATTTATTTTACTGTATGTGTATAGGTATTTTTCCTGACTGTATGTCTGGGTACCATGCACATGCCTGGTTACCTGTGTAGGTCAGAAGAGGGCTTCGTATTTCCTTGGAATTGGAGTTACAGATGGTTGTTAGCCACTATGTAGGTGCTGGGAATTGAACATAGGTCCTCTGCACCAAGTGCTCCTGATTGCTGAGCCATCTCTCCAGTCCCTTCTTCCTACACTGTTTCTCTAAGATTCTTTGCCACAGAGGTGTAAGGTCAGCCAACGCACCCATGTAATATTGTCACTCACTGTCACCACCCACAGAAGTGATGGGGTGGGATTCCAGTTCCCCACTTAGCTCATTCAGAGCTCAGAAGTCACTCTGTCCTGAGTGCAAAAAAAGCTGAACAAACTTAAAAATTAACCATTTTTAAAACAATCAAAGAAACAAGGTCAATGGCCAAATCATTGACCTCAGAGTTGGAGAGATGGACAAGCAGACTGAGAGAAGTACAGCATCCCAGAGCAGACTCTCTTCCTGTAAGTTGCTCCTATCAGACATTTTGTCAAAAGCAACAATGAAAATAACTAATACTTTGGACTTGCTCAGTACAGACACAAGCACACCTGGATGAACTATTTATTGTTAATGCCTCCATTAAACAAAACAAAACAAAACAAAAAAGCCTAACCCATCAAAGCTGCCAATTAAGTATACAAACATTATGACTATGTAATTGTAACCCATGAAATATTTCTGGATTTGCTTCTAAAAGTCATTCATTTCCTTGGATCCCCTGTGTGACCCATTAAGATGCTGGCTGCTTGCTAATTCATACATTGCTATTTGCTCCAATATACTTTGACAAGTTTGTGTGTCAGTTTGCTGTTTTACAACGTCAAATATAGATTAAGTCTGGACCTCATCCTGAGAGGTTGCTGTGATGTGAGATACATGTAACAGACCCTTCCTGGCATGTCCTAAGTGTTAAGTAAGGGGACTGGGATGTGAGAACGGTGCTGAAGTTGTACCCATTGTGGTCGGTGAATGTCTTGACTCTTCACCAGAAAGTTCTAACCTAACCCCAAGGAGGTTCGTGTGACAATATTTCTAAGAACAGATGACTTCCAGAATGACCTCAGTCCTGTCAGTCCTAAGCTTTGACCTTCCCCCTCGAGGATCTGATGGAGAAACCATTCTGGGATGGGGGAGAGGCCTTGGCCATGGTGGGAGAGGACAGGCATGGCAAGGGTGAAATTATGGCAGCTTGGAGGAGGCTCCCACATGTGGATGTGGCTGCCAGGGCAATGATGGCATCCTGTGGGTTCCTGACAGTTGGGATCTGTCAGGGGCCTCTTTCCAGGTTTTGGCCTAATCTTTGAGGGAGTGGTGGAGAAGTTCAGTGTGCTATTGTAAAAGTTAGAGCCTCTAGTAACTGATGATGTTCCAAATAAATCTGGGCTTTTAAGGCTGACAACATAGACCCTGTCCTGAGGGGTCCCAGGAGTGGTAGGGATGGTTAGACGTAGACTCACAGATAACAGCCCTCCTTGCACATTCTGTCAAATAAGGGACACTCTTACCCACTGAGTATAAGAACTCAAGTTTAATCTCTAAAATCCACAGGAGAAGGCGTAATGTGATGACATACACTTGCAGTCCCGAGGCTATGGAGATAGAGGCAGGAGGATCCCTGAGGCTTCCAGTCAGCCAGCACAGTCAGTCCCCTTGGTCAGCTTTGGGCAGTGAGACACCTTGTCTCTAAAAGATAGTTGGTGTCCAAGAAATGACATTGAAAGTTTCCCTCTGGCTTCACACACATGCATATATGCATACCCCAGCATATTCCATATGTCAGCACACATAAATATGCACACACACAAACACACACACACACACATATACATACTTCGTGCATCTGTTCAATGGTGTCCCTAATGTCATTCAGCTTTACCTCCCTAAAAAGGTATTGTACCTATTATATACAGTTTTTTTTTTATTAGTTATAACCTTTTTTACTTTAGACAGAAAGAGAAATGTGGTGATATTTAGTTTGTGCTCTAACAAATTAAGCTTGCTTGAACATCAGAGGGTAGAGCCAGATCACTAGTTAACCAGAAAGGTCAGGCAGTAGTGGCACACACTTCTAATCCCAGCACTTGGGAGGAGGAAGCAGGAAGATCAGGAGTTCAAAGCTACCCTGGGCTACATGAGATTGAATCTGTCTAAAAGAGAAACAGGCTCCTGGAGTCTCACACCTTTAATACTAGCCACACCACTTAGCAGATTAAAGACTCCTGGTTAGCAAAAGATATAGATATGCTGAGCAAACAAGATGTGAATGCTGTACTGAGAAAAGGTAACCAACCATGTGGCTAAGATAAGAATTATGGGCTAATTCTGGTGTAAGAGCTAGTTAGTAACAAGCCTGAGCTACCAGCTAAGTATTTATAAGTAATACTAAGTCTCTAAGTCAATTATCTGGGAAATGGTTGCTGGGTATTTGAGAGTTGGTGGTGGGATAGAAACTTCCACCTATATTCAAAGCCCCTGTGAAGAACAGGAATTGTCACCATTTTCCAGGGGTTACAATGTACAAGGACCACACTGAAACCTTTCTGACAAGGCTTCAAGTCTCCCCACAACCTCTTGAAAGATTTTTTTTAAACTTTATTTATTTATTTATTTGCCTTGGTGTTTTGCCTGGAACTGGAACTACAGACAGTTGTTAGCTGCCATGTGGGTGCTGGGAATCGAACCCGGGTCCTCTGGAAGAGCAGACGGTGCTCTTAACCGGGTCTCATTAAATTGCTCAGACTGGCCTTGAGCTCACTGCAACCCAGGTTGACTTTGAAACTCTGAGCTTCCTGCTGCGGTAACTCAATTGCAGGTGTTTGCCCCTGTGGAGAAGGAGGGGCTGCTTTAACCCTTGTTTTCCTGTTGGAGGTAGAGGAGTCCGCCCCTTAAGTTCAGTCAGCTTCTAAGGGGCGGAGTTACATGAGAGCTGGCCTGGGTCCAGCTGTGGCTCCACCCACAATGCTGAACTTCTGCCCAAACCAACCCATGCTTTGAATTCATCTGTGGTCATGTCCCCATTCTTGGCATCCTGGCCAACCAGTGCACACTTCCAGCTGTCTGACCCAGCAGTGAAATGTCACTGGAGCACTCTGTCACTGTGCCAGTGTGTGTGAAAACTCCTGGGCTAGGCTTGGAGCTCCAGGGACAATGGCTGAGATGCAACCTACTGTTCCTTTCACACAGCGCAGTGTGTCTGAACATATATGTTACATGTGTGGTGGGTTGTTTCTATCACGCTGTGGGCCAGTGCTGAACCTGACAGGTACAACACTTCACAATCTTATCACCTGTCAGTCATGAGTTTCTTAAAATATCTTAACAGGGAGAATTAAAAATAGTAAGGGCACTGGTGACCCAGAATGGTGGAAGCGTCCTGGGGTGTTGGCATTTTTTCTCTTGCACTTAAGGACCTTTCAAGGCATTCAGATGAGGACACTAGTCTATGTCGTAGTGGTGAGATGTCTGATCTAGCTGTATACACCCATCCTCCCCAGAGTGAAAAAGACCCAGGGTGTCCCTGCTGAGCGGTTAATGTCAGATCTCAGTGGGCTGGGAGCCTGGTGGATCCAGCCCCTGCACAAACAGCCCAAGGGCCCTGTCCCTGAACTCACCTGTCCTGCTTTGCCACTTAAGGCCAGCTCTACTAGCTCTTGTTTTCTGTGTGTAATCTTAATACACTGTCATTACAAGACCAAGGAGCAGAGCCAAGATGGCAGGGGGTGCCATAGCCTCTGGGACTGCAACAGGGGAAACTGAGGCAGGCTACAGTTTCTGCCACCCACAGTCTTTTGCTGACTCTTTCCCCCTTGTTCTCTTTGGTTTTTTGAGACAGGGTTTCTGAAACTTAATATTTGTAGACCAGACTGTCCTTAAACTCCCAGAGATTCTCCTGAATGCTGGGATTAAAGGTTAGTCTTTTGTGTTTTTATTAGCATATTGTAATTGCACATAATAGTGGATTTCATTACGATACTTTTGTACATGTATGTAATGTATTTGGGTTATATTCGCCCTCATTCCCTCCCACCGACTCCCTTCCTCTTCCCAGTGACCCAGAGTATTGTTAGGATTGTTTATAGGAGCATGGAGGGCGGGGTTCCTGAAGCATGGATAACTTGCTATGACTACACCACTGAAGAAAATGTCTCTCCCTTCCCCAGCAACCATTAACTGCCTATCAGTCCTCACGGAGGGGTGGACAAGACGCTGAGGGCCCAGATCTTGCACAGGTAATCACAGCTGCTTGAATTCTAGAATTCAGTGTCAGACTGAAATTCACCCTGTTCCCACCTCCTCCTGCTCTTATATTCTTTCTGTCCCTCATCTGTGATCTTTCATGATTCTTAGAAAGGTTGATATAGATGTCCTGCTTATATCATGCTTATTCACCCATTCTTATCACTCTGGCTAGTTATGAGTCTCTACATTTACCACTGCCTACTGCAAACAGAAGCTCCGCTGTCCAAATCTGGGCATAAATGTAATTATTTAGAAGACTATTCAGCAAGAATTTCGTCTTTGTTTAACAAACCAGTAACAATAGCTTTCCTTGATAGGGTCTAGAGCCTCCTCAGCCATGGGCTTTTGACTTGGTTTGTAGGACTAGATATAAATTCCTTCCTGTGGGCTTCAACTCCTACAAGAACGCTGTTGGTTACCTCCATAACGGTCACACCACTGTACACCAGTGGGCACAGCTTGCCTGACCAGTCAGAAGTATTACATGCAGAGTTCACAGCTAAGTAAGACTGATGGCTTCCCCCCACCCCTCAGCAGCCTACAGCGTCCTCACTATGAGGAAGACTTAGCAATGCTGCCTCCTCAGTTCCAGCTTGATCTCTCCTTTGACAACAGCATGTGGTACCCTCAGCATTCGTCACTGTGCAAGCAATAGCATCTAGTTTTGGTGGGCCAACCCCTTGCTGACTTGCTCCTTGCCAGCTTCCCTCAGCCTCCAGCAGGCTCAGTGACAGCATTCTGAAGTCCCTTTTTCTGGCCCTGCTGGGTAGACATACTCCCTCCCAGCTGTGCCCAGAATCAGTCTCGGTAAGCCTCCCTTCTAGCAAATTCAGGTCACCTGAGCGGAGTAGAAACCAGTTCTTGTGGAAATATAAGAAACAGCTTAAGGCCCCAATACCTTAAGTCACCTGACCTGCTGTGTTACTTTCCACTTCTCCACCCAAAGCCAGCTTCTGAAGCTTCTGTTTTCCGTATGTGACGTTAGATGTGGGGTGGGAAATTGCACCCAGTCATGCAGCTCTGTGCTCAGCATAGTTTCTAAGGTGCACAAAACCCAGAGCTGTTGACGGATGCCTGGAACTGAGTTGGATAATGATAACGAAGGGTCTATGTATACAACTCAATGTGCTGCATAGCCGTGTGGGAAATGCAGTCCTGTTTCTAAACGTTGCTCTCTTGGCTCCAGCAAGCCCTGGCAGTGTAGCACAGGGAGCAAGTTCTCTCATATTTGGTGGAAAACCTGTAGAGTGTGAATGGATGAAACACTACCACATTGTCAAGTAATCTTTTGTGTATGTGGTGTGTGTGTGTGTGTGTGTGTGTGTGATCGCTGGAACATGTATGCCATAGCATGGAAGCAAGAGGACAATTAACTGCTTGAGTTGGTCCTCATCTGCCACATTTGAGAGTCTCTTGTTTTACCTGTGTGTATCAGGCTGCCTGCCAACAAGAGTCTGGGGGTTCTGTTCCCCACCTCCCATTGCTTGTAGTTAAACCAGGATTACAGATGGTACAAACTTTACATGGGCCCTAGGGATTCAAACTCAGGTCTTCATGCTTACTCGATGTTACGCCTGGTTTTATGTCAACTTGACACAAGCTAGAGTCATCTGATAGGAGGGAACCTCAGTTGAGAAAAGGCCTCCATAAGACTGGGCTGTATACAAGCCTGCAGGACATTTTCTTAATTATCAATTGATGGGGGGAGGGCCCAGCCCATGGTGGGTGGAGCCATCCCTGAGCTGGTGGTCCTGGATTCTATAAGAAAGCAGGCTGAGCAAGCCATGAGGAGCAAGCCAACAGGCAGCACCCTCCATGGCCTCTGCATCAGCTCCTGCATCCAGGTTCTCTTTTCCTAACTTGCTTTTTTGTTATGGTATTTTATCAGACCAACAGACATCCTAACAAAGACACATAGCAAGCAATGTATCCACTGAGCTGTCTCCCTGGCTGTGCATTTCAGTCACTTGAAAACATCTTTTCCTGTACTCAACCAGGAAAGGGGCCTGAGCGACAGTCTCTCTGCCAACAGTTCCTCTCATGAAATCCTCTCTTCCCAGAATCCCATGTGGGTTTCCATCCAGATTCCGCCTTAGGACTTTCCAGCCTTGGAAGGTACTCAGTCTCTTGTTCTTAGTCCTGAGATAGGTCTCCATGGCAGGCAGGAGGGGACATGTGGATTTGAAGTGCTCTGCTGAGTTCCTTCTCTTGCAGCCCCACACAAACTGGACAGAAACTGGCATTTTCTGGTCTCTTTGCATCCTGGGTGTTGTGTTTGTCAGGCAGTCCCCAGGTGGGAAAGGATTTGCAATTCAACACCCTGCTCTTTGCTGGGACCTTGTGACTTGGCCCAGGCTCAGTAAAGGGAAACAGCTTTGCCTACTCCGATGTCACTAGGCTCAGCCCTCCAGCTCCTGAGCTGGTGTTCTTGAGAGTCATTTCTCTCCAGACACTGAATGAGGAGGAGGTGGCTAGATCTGCAGGGTCTAGCTATGTCGGAGCAGGATGGGATTTGCAACTCTAAGTGGGAGACACCACAGGACAAGAGCTCTGTGGAGTCAGCATGGTCATGGGTAAGGCTACATGTGGCTGTTTGTAGGCTCAGCCTCTGTTCTGAGGCATAGCTGTGTGGTTCTGTGTCCAGAGGGTTCATTTGGGAGGGTCCTGCCTTCGCAGTATCCAGCCAAGTGCCCTGCAAGCTACCACCCCACGGCTTTGGTGGAGGCTTGTTTACAGGCTGTTGGTACTGATTCAGGACTTAAAACCTGGTTTCTCTGGATGGAAAATGCTCAGTGTGTGCTTTGACTATGGGTGTTTTCAGGTCCCCTCCTCATGAGGGAGAAAGGCAGAGGCCTGAGAACGACTTGTGTCTAACATGGTCGTTTACAGCACTGTATAAATGCATTGGATTCTTGGATTCAGAAGCCCCCAGACCTCATTCTGAGTTCAGGAAAAGGGACTTTGTCCCAAAGTAGTTATGTTTACTGAAGACCCCCAAAGCCCAAAGTGGGAGGTTGGGACCACCCCAAGTGACAGTGAGTATTGATGGTAGCATCTGGGCTACAATTCAGGCCTTACTATTCTGAAAAAGGCTGTTGAGTTTGGGAACAGTGCACATATTGTGAATTTGTATCCCTGACCCAAATAGTGCCCCATAATACTATGCTGGGATCCCGGATGTGGGGGCTGGACCAGCAGCAGGAAGGGCTTTGAGGGCAGAGAACACCTGTTACTCTGCATCCTCGGGGAGAAGCCTTCTGAATGCTGGAGACCCAGAGCATCTGGCACCTGTCAGTTTGCTCAGTTTTGTCCTGGGGCCGGTGGACAGCTAAGGGCTGCAGTGCAGTGATGGGAGCTGATTCTGGATTCTGAATTCTGCTCTAACATCTGCTCCATTCATCACTGAGCCTCACAGACAGATACTTCCTGAAAGGACCCATCCTTTTGAAAGTGTTACTGCAGATCCAGCCCTGGGGTCAGGCGTGACACTGTCCTTTGAGAATGATGCTCTGGTGAATCATAGTCATACTCTGATTCAATGAACTGGCTTTTGTGGTTAGTCAGGGATTAAAATAGCTAATTTTTTTTTTTTTCATCTCACTTAGATGTAGCACCCATTCTCACCTGTATCAGCTGAGATGTAAACTTATTCTTTCTTGGTAGGCAGGGCTGGATGCCCAACAGACACATTGGGTCTACCATAATGACTGACACTTGGTAGTCTTGAGGTACAGTCCTCATTGTCATGGTATCATCTGGTCCAGCTCAGGAAGCAGATATCTGAGGAAGCTGACTGTAAAACAGGGTGGTATAGATTCTGTGTACCCCCCAAGTTGATACCCATTGACTCTGTAACCTGAGGAAGCTCTGGTTGAATATGTTCTGCTTGTGTGTGTGTGTGTGTGTGTTTAGGTCAGAGGTCTGTTATATTAAGTTTTTGGCCAGGACTTTCTAATCTAGCCTTGAGATTTGGACCCACTTGCACCCCCACTGCCGCTTAAGCTCAAATAATCACAGATGCTTGTGTTAATTTTACACTGACAACCTGGGGCCCAGGCATATAACTTGCTAACTCTTCACACTTAAACTAACCCATGTTTCTTATCTTGTTTAGCCATGCGGCTCGATACCTTTTCTCAGAGCAGTATTTCAGCTTCTTTCCTCTGTATCTGCTGATGTCTTATCACGTCTCCATCACATCTCTGTGGCGTCTCTGCCCTGCTCTGACATGTTCCCAGAATTTTCTTAGTCTGGTAGCCCTGCCCACACTTCCTGTCTGCCTTTGGCCAATCAGCGTTTTTTGTTAAGCCAGTAGGCAGGACAATTATTTACAATAGAACAGAACACAATCCCACTCTAAAGGTCAACTGCAGAAGAAAAATTGGTGCCACTCACCTTGTTTTTTGAGACAAGGTGTTACCTTGATCTGGGACTTGCCATGTAGGAGGCTAGGCTGACAGGTCAACAAGCCCTGTCAGTCTCTGTGATTGTGATTGTGTTTACAAGCATCTGCTGCCACATTCAGGATTTTTCACATGGGTTTCACATGGGGGCCCAAACCCAGGTCCTCATGCTTTCAAAGCAAGCTGACTAGGCTAGCTCCCATCCCCATCCCCCGCCCCTTACCACTTATCTTCAGTGTAGACTGCATAGGACATAAGGGGTGTGAGAGAAAGCCCAAGAGCATTGCAAGCAGAGGCTGAGCTTTGTTCTTTGATGGCTCTTTATGATCCAGGGACAAAAAGGTTTGAAATCTACCTTTTGTCCCCCCCCCCACCTTATTCTGTCATGTTCCTCACTGTCTCATGTTTATTCACTGAAGAAATTCAACAGGCAGAGTCTGCAAACATGTCCCTCCTCTGGCCTACCATAGTCAGGCTTCTCTTGTTTGTTCACAGAACAAAAAGATGTGGCTTTGGGGATAGTGAGGAATGATAGAATGCAGCCTCCTGCTGCCGGAGACACACTGCTGGGTTTCCTAGGGCCTTGGGACCTCAGCTCTGGCCTCTTCCTTCTGGAAGAATCTGATTAGATGTATGTCCTACCTAGCCAGCAGAAACAGTGAAATCAATGCTTTACTCCGATGGGGGGTGGGGGGTTCATCAGGATCTAGATCAGGATCTGGCATTGAATCTTGAGACAAGGGAATGTCCAGGATTGTGGCTTTAGTAAAGCAGAGAAACTGGGACCAAGTCCAGGAACTGAAGCAAAAGCCCAAATGGACTGATGAGAACAAGGGAGCTTGTGGGAGGCTTCAGACGATCTGGGTAAGCACACAGGAGAGGCTGGAGCTGCAGCTGCCCTGGCGGGAGGCCCCGGGCTCAACTGTCTGGCTTCTGGGAAGAGTGAAAGCTGCTCAGCCACTGTGGGGCTGGGAAAAGGGCAGCTGGCGGAGACACAAGCCCTGGAGGCATCTGCTCAGCTGGTACTACGTTCACCGAGTCTGCAGGCTCTGTTTCAGAGCCATCAGCAGTCCTGGGTCCTGAATGTATGCAGAGCCCAACAGAGTAAGGATATGCTAAGCCTGATCCCTAAAGGAGGTCAAGCCAACTGTGGGTGGGCAGGCTGCAGCGTGCCAACCATAGAGTTCTTGAGTTCAGGAATGATTGTGCCTGGCTGGGCCAGGAAGGCGCCTGTGAGGAGCTGGCTTCAGAGACTGGCAGAAGAGGGATTGGATTTCAATAAACAGCAAACCAGGATGGAGCCCACTGGGCCGGGAGGTTAGTTTAAGCATAGGCAAAACTTGAGAGTACAAGGTGTTCCCCAAGCTGTCTGCTCTCAGAGATTCTTTTTTCCCCCTAGTTGGGACGTGCACTGTGACATTCATCTTGGCTGGATATTAGCCTCTGGAAGACAGCAAGCAGTCATGGGCCAAATAAGAGAACCAAAAGGCCAAAGTACAGGAGCCAGAAGGCCTGGGTTTATATATGCCAGCTGTGGCACGTGCAGGCTCAGCTTCTCAAGAGCCTCAGTGTCCCCATCGGTAAAGCAATGTTTTTAATATCTAATGATATAAGACTCACAGGCACTTCATAAATGGCGTTGAACCTCGGTAGGGCAGCCTGTGGCTACTAGCTGTAAATGTAATAGGGACAAATTATCGAAATTTGGCCAAGGGGCGGGGGCTCCATAAAGGGTGTCCAGGGTTTAAAAGCACTTGTTGCTCTGTGAGTGAGATATCACAGGTTTAATTCCCAGCACCCACATGGTAATTCCTCAGGGGAACATTCGCACGTGGAGACATGCCTGAGGTAAGGCTTCATCCAGACAAGTTCTTTAATTGGCCTCACCCACTCCTTGGCTCTGTGATCTTCTATTCTGTCACGCTTTGGGCCACATCCTTTTCTTCAGAGGTATTAGCTAGGTCTCCAGGGAGGTGATCTTTTAGGACCTCAGGCCCAAACTGCTATTCAGATCCTGTAGGTTCAGCTGACGAGAAAGCAAAAAGACTCCAAAGAATGTCTGCCTCTAGGGTATTGCCTCCACCTTCCAGACACTCCGGACAGGGGCTAGGGGATGATTTCTTTGGTTGCCTTCCTCAAGGATCTGTAGTAGTCAGGAACAAGGTCTGTGTCTTCCCGTACCCCTGCAGGCTGAGTGCCTGTCTGTCCTGTACCCCCTCCCTCCACCTGGTTCAAGAGCTTTTGCACTTGGGCGGATGTGGTTGGGGAAGGGTCAGAGAGATAAACTGCAGGAAGTAATGTGTAAGAAAGGTGGGTACTGGAGGATATCTTTTCCAGTGGCTCCTGCTCCAGCATCTGGGGCCCAGCCCTAGCCTGTATCAGGTGAGCATGAGAGTCTTGAGCGCCCCCTGCAGGTTAGACTCTGACACCACATGCGTAAAAACAGCCATTCTCCCCTCAGTGGTTCTCACCCTTCCTAAAACTGTGACCCTTTAATATTTAATGCAGCTTCTCATGTGGTGATCCCAACCGTAAAAGTATTTCTGTTGCATAACTACATTTTTGCTACTGTTGTGATTTGTAATGTAAATGTCTGTGTTTTCCAATAATCTTGGGTGACTCCTGTAAAAGATCATTTGAGTCTCAAAGGGGGTCATGACCCACAGGTTGAGAAGCATTGGTTTAGATAAAGTCCACAGAATACTCAGGCTTTGGAGCCCATAGTCCCTGAATTAAAATTAAAAAGCTTTTAAACAAAGCTACTGTCCTTGACACTACTTGCTTTTAGGTTCCCAGGGCCAATGGTTCTTTCACTTAAAACTGGGGCCTGGTGATGCAGGCTTATGGCCCCAATACTGGGAGAGCTGAAGTAGAGGAACCAAAAGCTTAAGGCTACACACAGAGGACTTATCTCAAAAGCAAAACCAAACAGAAAACATGGGGCTTAGGAATTTGCTTTCCTGGCTTGTGACAAGGGCAAATGAGGGGAGGCTGGTGAGGTGTCTTATTGTTACTAAGGTATTTTTAAAGTTGTAGAATTTTTTTTTCTCATGAAAAAATGTATCAGAAGAAGCCATGAGGGAAAGCAAGCATCACATGACCCATAAAGCTTGTGAGCCCTAGGTGGCCATCAGGCTCATGCCTGATGAGTGGGTGATTCTGAGTCCCTGCCAGTTGCTGGAGGTTCAACCTCCAGTACTCCAGTGCCAAAAACAATGATGACTCAGGCAGATGGGGCTGCTGAAGAGGGCCAGGTGTTGATGGCTCTTCCACTTTTTTTTTTTTTTTTGCCAAAAGGACTAGAGTGGCTCAGTTGGGTGTTCATGCCAAGGTTTTCAGTACTGCACCATGAAACAAGAAAATTAGGCAGAGTTGTGTAGTGTATATGTTGATGTGACTTTGCCTACCCAGCTTTCTCGAGAAAGGTAAATATTTATTATGAGAGAATAGACTTTCCACCATGGAAGGCTGTTGTGTGAATAAGGAGCATCCTACACTGATTTATGTATTGAATGACCAGTCATCAGCGGCTGGTGATACTTTAGAACTGTCCTGGCTAGTTTGATGCCAACTTGGCACAAACTAGAACCATTGGAGAGGAGAGAGCCTCAATTCAGAAAGGACCTGCCTGGGACTGGGCTGTAGGCAAACCTGTAGAGCATTTTCTTAATTAGTGGTTGGGCTCAGACCATAGTGGGCGGTGCCATCCCTGAGTTGGTGGCTCTGGGTTCCATAAGAAAGCAGGCTGAGCAAGCCATGGGGAGCAAGCCAGTAAGCAGCATCCTCCATGGCCTCTGCATCAGCTCCTGCCTCCAGGTTCCTGCCCTGCTTGAGTTCCTGTCCTGACTGACTTCCTTCGGTGATGCTCTACAATGTGAAAATGTAAGCCAAATAAACCCTTTCCTCCACAGCTTCCTTCTGGTCATGGTGTTTCATCACAGCAATACAAACCCTAAATAGGACAGGGATGTTCTGGAAACCTAAGGCCTAGCTGGGAGAAGTGGGTCACTGGTAGAGTGCATTTGAAGATTGTAACTGATCCCTGGTCTTTGCCTTGCTTTCTGCTTCCTGTCCACCACAAGGAAATGATACCCCCACCCCCCCACCTCCCACTTGTTCCCCTGCCATGATGTGATATGCTGCTCAACTGCAAGGAGCCTCGTGACCATGGGTGCGCCCTCTGAAATTGGGAGCATATATATATATGTATGTATATATATATATATATATATATATATATATATACACACACACACACACGTGTGTGTGTGTGTGTGTGTGTGTGTGTGTGTGTGTGTTCTGGTGCTCTGCCTCAGTGATGAGAAAAGTAACAAACCTAGGGAGTGGGAGTCTCTTTCCTTTGTGGGATTATCTCAGTAGATGGGCCCTCCTTCCCTCCCCCCTCCCTCCCCCCTCCCTCCCTCCCTCCCTCCCTCCTCCCTC